>RYFJ01000704.1:0-442661 GCA_003991445.1 Oryza meyeriana var. granulata
ATCAAGCTACATTGTCCAATGTCTAGCTTCGTGTTAGTAGGATTTGAACTTCCGTCCTCTTGGCACGAAGTCGCTAGACTCTGATTGTTCCTATGGCTGAAAGTAATTACGAACCCATCAACTCGAGTGCCCATTTAGCGATTCGGCGGTGGCCTCGCAGGTTACTGCCAAGACGTCCACCGAGTGGATACCGATGTGACCACCGCTGACTTGATGCCCACTTGAAATAGATGCACTAGCTCCGAGACAGTGCATGAGTGGCCATAGAGCAGCTTCTTAGACCGGCGATATCTCATCTTGAGCGGCAAGACCGGCTGACAAATAGACTGGCTGCTTGAACTTTTGGATGAGACCCCGGTTCGGATCGCTCGACCTACCACATCGTGCTGACTACACTGATAGTTGCCACCAGAATGTAGCATTAGCGGTTCTTGGAGCATGCGGTGACACCAAACACGGAGGTGATGTAGAAGAAATTGTTGAAGTCTTCGAAAGGCTTTGCAGCTTCGAGAGTCCATTGAAAATTGTCTGCTTTCTTTAATAGCTTGAAAAAGGGCATGCCCTGTTCGCCCCAGTCAGGAAATAAATGCTGCTAGATCCGCCATGCAGATCCTGTCAGCTTCTAGATTCCTTCTGGTTAGTCGGTGCCATGTTCATGATTGCGTGACTTTCTCTGTTTCTTGATGCTGTGATGTAGACGATGAACCACGAGTAGCTTATCGGATGGCCACACATGAAGCGCACTTTTCCGGGTTAACCTTCATCTTGAATCTTCAAAATTTGGAAAGTTTCTGTCCAGCACGTCAGCGATGAGCGTCTTCTTTGACTTTGGTCTTGATCACGACGTCGTCGACATAGGCCTCCATGTTGCGCCCGATCATGAGTGTGTAACACCACTGAACTGCCCGTTGATCACGTTGCTCCAGCGTTTTCAAACTGAACGCATAGTGATATTGATCGATATGCTTCGAACGCGTGATAATATGTCTTTGGCAGTCCTCCTCCTTTAGGCTGATTTGGTGGTATCCCGAGTAACAGTCGAGAAAGCTGAGAAGTTTGCACCCCGCAGTTGAATCCACCACCTGATCTATTCTCGGTAGACCAAATGGATCCTTGGGGCACGCCTTATTGAGATCGGTGTAGTCAACGTACATGCACCATTTACCGTTTTTCTTCCGGACCAGAACTGGATTTGCCAGCCAATCCAGGTGATAGACCTCTTTGATGAACCCGACTGCGAGAAGCTTGGTTCTCTCCTCCCGAATATCATCTTTATGGTCTTGTGCGAAGCACTTAGTGTTGCTGACTGGCTTGGGTCTGTCTGACGTTGAGGGCATCGATCACGCTCCCTTGGTACGCCCGGCATGTCGGACGATTTCATGCGAAATATTTTGTTGGCTGAGGAAGGTGAGAGCGCGATCTTCCTATTTGGGGTCGACGTCCGGTCCTGACTAGAGCAGTCTTGGAGGGGTCGGAAGGGTCAAGTGGGGTCTTCTTCGTGTCAGAGTCCGCTGAAATTCCCGACTTTACTGCTTTTTTTCGTCGGAACTTGGTCACCCCTCGACTTTAGGTTGCGACGGCTTGCCGAATGCTGTTGCGTCCAACTACGCCTCTTGTGATTGAGCCAACTCGCAGCTCTCCTTGTCGCAGGTGAAGGCTTGCTTGACATCACTGCAGAGGGAGAGGACTCCTGCTGGCCCTGGCATCTTGAGCACCATGTAGGTATAGTGCGGTATTGCCATGAATTTGGCGAGCGCCGGTCGTCCAAGTATCGCATGAGACGCAGTCTCGAAGTCAGCGACCTCGAAGCAGATGTTTTCTGTGCAGAAGTTATCCCGCGTGCCAAAGGTGACCGACAATGTTATCTGCCCGAGTGGTGTTGAAGACAGGCCGGGAATTATCCCGTGGAAGGGCACCGTACTCGGCCGCAGATCTAAATGAGGGATCTTCATCTCATCCATGGTCTTGGCGAAGAGGATATTGAGCGCGCTACCTCCATCTGTGAGAACCTTCTTCAACTTGATATTCTTGACGACTGGGTCTAGGACGAGTGGGTAGCGTCCCGAGTGTGAGACCCGATCGAGGTGATCCGCGCGGTTGAAGGTGATGGCCATCTCTGACCAGCGCAAGTACTGGGGGCATCTACTGTGGAGACTGAGTTGACATCGCATGCTGTTAGCTTTTGCTTCCACTTGGACTCATATGCAGACGGCCCTCCAAAGATGTGGTTGAGCTCGGCCTGGGGATCTTGAAAATCGTCGGCCGGGCCTTGATCTGGCTTATCTTTGTCCTTGTTGGTGCCAGATGATGAAGCCTGCTTGGAAGCAAACTTCTTGAGCATGAAGCAGTCTTTGGCTGCATGCTTGCCTTTGGGGTGGAAAGGGCATGGCCCATTCATGACTTTCTGGTAGTCATTGTTCCGTGGTGGCCGTGACTGAGTTCGCTCCATGTTGGCCACCTCATTGTCCGACTTCTGCTTGCGGCTGCCGGTCTTGTTTTGCGATGGCTCGTTGTTGGCTTTTGCCTTCTGGTCCTTCTACCGGGATCTCCTTCTTCTTGTTGAGGGCCTCTGCGACTGCTTTGTCCGTGTCAGTGTATTTGTTTGCCATATCGAAGAGAGCCCGGACAGAGGCTGGTGGCTTCTGAGTGAACTCGTGATGAACGGGCATCCTTTACTCCTTGAGGAAGCGGTGATGACGACCTCGTCCTTGTCATTGGGATGAGTTGCGCTTCTCAGAGAACCTCTTGATGAAATTCGTGTAGAGATCGTTCTTCTTCTGGTGTAGGTGATATAGATCGTGCTCGGAAGATGGCCTCTCGTAGGTCCCCTGGAAGTTGGCGATGAACCGCTCCCTAAGTTCCTCCCAGGAACCGATCGACCGCCTCGGGAGCCCTGTTAACCATGTCCTCGCTGAGTCGGCCAGGGCGACCAGGAGGTAGTTAGCCATGGCTTTGTGGTCACCTCCGACAGCTCGAATTGCCAAGGTGTATACAGTGAGCCAGGACTCGGGGTTGGTTTTGCCATCGTATTTCTCGATCCCCGTAGGCTTGAAGCCCAATGGCCAGTCGACGTCCTGTAGCTCGTGGGTGAAAGCTGGAACGCCTTCATCTTCGTGAGGGCTCCGACTTCGACCGTGGTGGTTAAATCGCTCGTGGTGAAGACCAAAAAGCTCGTGCTCGTCCTCCAGTTGGCGGCGCTCGTCTTCTTCACGTTGACGGCGCTGGGCATTAATGTCTTGTCAAAGATCACGTTGTAGACTAACTCGGAGGTCTTGGTTGAACCGGCGATCGTTCTGGTGACACTGCTAATTGTTGTTGTTGGTGTTGCCGAGTGATGTTTGCCACGACTCCTCGTGTGGCAGACTTGAGCCTATCGCCCGGCGTCGTGCTGATGTAGATGAGCCTACTACCGGAGAACCTGACCGGTTGGTCGGTACAAGTGTGTTGCCCTATTGCTGGTGCTGCTGATAGGCAGTAGCTGTAATCGTTGCCTTGATCTTGGCGATAGTCGGGGTGGCCTGGTGGTCAGGCCCAAGCTGGAGTGTGTCCAGCAAGGTTGCAGCGGCCACGACGTTTGCTGTGGCGTGAAAAAGACGTCGTGGTCGTCGACTTTGGTCTGGAGGATCTGTTGCTGAGCGGTTCGCCTAGCCCTGCGTAGCTCGTCGTTGTGTGCCTCGCGGTCGGCTTCCTCCTGTTGTCATAGTCGGTGCACCTCCTCCTATTTCTCCTCTTGTAGTCGGCGTACCTCCGGTGGAGGGGTTGAAGCCATGAAGACCTCTCGAGGCAGAAGGAAACTCGCCAGGCTAGAGTCCGAACTAGTGTTCGAACCATTGTCCGATGTGGAGTCGGAGTTCGAGTAGTTCATCGGAGTAAGGACGACTCCGACCTCCCTCGATCCAATCTGGAATGGCTTTGGGCCGTGTCCAAACAGAATTGCAGGGGATCGGTGTCGATGCTTTGCACCGGCAATAAAACTATGGGGCTACTCGGCGAGGGTGAATTCGGTGGACTGCAGAGGAACACAAGAGAATTATACTGGTTCAGGCCCTCAAGGTGAGGTAATACCCTACGTCCAGTTGAGGTGTTATTCCTCTGAGGTATATGGAGATCGATGATCTGGTTGTTCTTGTTGCGCTTGTTCTGAGGGGCGCCCTGCCTCCCTTTATATACTAGGGGATAGGGGTACATGATAAGGATCCCAGTCGGATACGACCAAGCGATTTCCTTCTTAGAGATAGAGTCCTATCCGACTAAGACTATGTTTTCTTATTATACAAGGTACAGCCTGCCGAGTGCTATCTTATCCCTAATTACATGGTTCGGCCCATCCTCTATCCGAGTGGCCCATGTACTGGTAATGAGGTACCCGGGGCCCATGGCCTCCACAGTAGCCCCTGAGACCTTCATAGTTGAGTCACAGCTGATGCTGAGTGCTCGTCCTCCACGGTGAAGGTTGCCCGAGTGCCGGTCGCCCGAGTACTCTTTGTCCGAGTAAGTCTTCTCCCGAGTCCTGCTTCATGTCAGCTGGCAGCGAGGCTATGAAGGGCTTCATGTAGATATATGAATAGTGTGCGCCGAATAGGTGCACCCATTAGGTGTAGCCCCCGACTTTGTGCTTAATTGTGGAGACAATTAAACATAAAATCAAAGATCTTTAACCTGGAAGTCTTTCCCGAGTAGATTACTACTGGTATGTACGACTCTTCGGTATCATGTCGACCGGAATAAACTTTATAGTTTTGCCGAGTAGAAGACTACTCATATGTAGGACTCTTCGACTTCATGTCAGTCGGAATATGTGTTTATAGTCTTGCCGAGTAGGATGCTACTCGTATATGGGACTCTTCAGCGTCATATCAGCTGGAAAAAAGGGGGTTTATAGTCTTTTCCGAGTGGCGTCCCACTCAAAAATTAGACTCCTCCGCATCATGTTAGCGGGAAAAGATATTTATAGTCTCTCTCGAGTAGTGCACTACTCGAAAGTTAGACTCTTCCGCATCATGTCAGCGGGTAAAATGTTGCTCATGGCAACTGATGGCCACGCATGTAGGCCGAGTACCACTTTATGAAAATAATCCACAACGTGGTTTGGTGTACTCGAGAGAGATACCTGCATCTCCAATTGTAATGAAGACCAGCTTGTGATCCTTGTCAGGATATATCCTCGAGACCTGGTAGATAAAAACAGATACCCAAATGTATACGTTTAGCAATAAGGCTTTCAAGGAGCATATCTGTTTACCTCATCGGCTCCTGTTAGTAGCATCAGCACTATAATTTCTACTTAGCCTGCAAGCGGCCCACATGGAGTATGCTACTGTAGGAACTCATATCTTGGTGGCCCAGTGCTGACTGTGTAGGCCCAAGCCCATCTAGTCGGCATCGACTCTATAAAAAGACGGGGAGAGAGAAAAAGATTCCGTCGTCTTCCCCAAATCAGCCAATCCCTTCGTCTTCCACCTTCGCGCCCAACTTTTCGCCTCCCGCCCAGCTAGGGTTAGCTGCTGCTATTCCCCACCCGAAACTCGGGCGATTTCAATCCTCGTCGTTTGCTCCAAGCCCCCGATTTACTTTTTCCCCAAATCTCACCGCCTCCAGTCATGCCGAAGGCGTCGAATCTTGTGGGTGCGCCAGGGGGTTCTTGGCCGATTTCAGATTGCGGCTCGGTGAAGCTGAAGCGGCTGGAGAGCGAACTGAAGTTGCCCAGCCAAGAGGTGATCCGCTGGCGGTCGGCTAGGGATGAGTCGGTCCCTAATCCCCGGCCTGGAGAAACGGTAGTTTTTGCCTCTTTTTTCGACCGAGGCTTGTGTCTTCCGTCTTCTGATTTCTTCCGCCGCATTCTCGACTTTTACGGGTTGGAGTTGGTGCATCTGAACCCCAACTCCATTCCTTAGATCTCTATATTTGTTACTCTTTGCGAGTGCTTCTTGGGTGTAGAACCCCATTTTATCCTCTTCCGACATCTGTTCCATATCAAGCCTCAACCCTCCAAGAGCAATATCAATGTGATTGGAGGGGCCGGTCTTCAACTGAGGAGCGATGGTAAGAAAACGTATCTCGATTTGCCCTTGAAATCTTCTCTGAAGGGCTGGCACAAGGAGTGGTTTTATTGCGCCGATCTGGCTCCTTCCTTGCGCCCGTTTACCGGTATGCCACCGACGGTGTTGCCAAACTGGTCAGCAGAGCCGACCTTTGAAGAAATGGGCCAGGCACATCTGTTGTTGTCGAAGATAGATGACCTCAAGAGGGCCGGCTTGACAGGTCCTTGGGTGGCTCGTCGCTTTCTGACAAGGCGCATTCAGCCGCTGAAGCTTAGGAGCTCATTCGGCTGGGCCTTCAAAGGCAAGAATGATCCTGACCGAGTGAGTAACGAGTCGGCGGACAAGAGGGAAGTGACCGCGACCCTGTTCGGCTACTTCTCCGAAGGGGTGATCGCGACCGAGGACGATAAGCGCCGGGTTGCGGCTTATAGCTTCATTCGGCCTCGGACCAAGGTAACCTTTAGCCTTCTTCTGTGATGAATGCCCATGGAACCGTAGTTGTTCAGCATAGTGTGACGCATTTGGTTGACTCACTTATAGTGGCATGAAGAATTTCATGAAGACTCCCGTCCATTGTCGGCCGTCGTGTCAAAGAAGAGGCCGAGGAGTCCCTCTGCTGCCCAACCCGACTCCAAGAG
This sequence comes from Oryza meyeriana var. granulata, assembly GCA_003991445.1. Taxonomy (NCBI): domain Eukaryota; kingdom Viridiplantae; phylum Streptophyta; class Magnoliopsida; order Poales; family Poaceae; genus Oryza; species Oryza meyeriana. The sequence continues at coordinate 6,680 of RYFJ01000704.1, forward strand.
AGCGGGGAAGAAGCCGATTTTATATCGGGGCGAGGGGGCCATGACGGCGCGCGCCGTGAGCGGAAGCTTGAAGATAAAGGACGCCGCCGCCGCAACGCCCACGCGGTCAAGTCCCAGGTTGAGACCTGCGGGTTTGAGCCCGATGTTGTCGAGCCCGGCCGTGGCGCCACCGAGGGGCCGGCTAGAGCAGACGCCGCCAGGGGCGGAGGCCCCCGAGCCGACCATTCCGGAGTTGGGGCCGACTTGGGTTGATACGCCACCGCCGACTGGGCCGACAGCCGGAGCTAGCGCTCCGCCGGGGAGCAGGTCACCCGGCAAGAAGCTAAAGTTCTCCCAGAGGTGCGTTGCTCCGGGTCTTCTGAAGTCTTTGTGTGTTGAAGTAATGTCTTGATGCATTGTTTCGTTGTGCAGGAAGCGGGCCGATATCGATCTCAAGGAGGTCGACCCGACCACTCCACTTGATGAGCCTGCCCCAGCCGAGCCAGCGGCCGCGAACACGCCTGTTGAGCCGGCGGCCAGCCTGGTCGCTGAGACCGAGGTGGCCCCGACTACAGGGCCACTACCGCCCCCCGACCGGGAGGTGGCTGCTGAGATTGAGGCCCTAGCTCCCGAGGCGCCACTCATCGCGGAAGCCGCGGACGGAGCCCCTGGGCCGGTCCCGGAGGTCACGGAGGATGGTGGCGCTGAGGCCAGGACCCCATCGCCGTTGTGGTCGTCGCTGTCGTCGTCGCTGTTTCCGCCGCCACCAGAGATCCCACATCTGCCTCGGATCGAAGCTCCTCCACGTGTGATGCCCTGGACCTTCACATGGACAACTCGCGACGGTACTGCGAAAAGCTTCAGGCTTGATGAAGTCATTGCAAGGAGAGAGCGCGAAAGCCTGCTTCGCGCCGCCATCAGCGGGTCCCAAGGGGTCGCGGTATGATTCTTGTAGTAGAGCTTTGGCAATCTTCTTGTTTTGATGTTTGACTCCGTCCTTGATCCGTCTTTTATCCTGAGCAGAAGCTTGTCGACCGCAATGAGGCGATGACGGAAATCTTGGTCGAGGTAGCTCCCCACCTCGCAGAATTGGAGCAGCTCCAGGCGTTGAAGGCCGAGATGGAAGCGCGTCATGCGGGGAGGGAGGCCTGGCTGAAGAGTGGCGCCGATCAGCTCAAGGCGGAGACATGGGCCCTAGCCGGAAAGATCAGAGGTAAAATCCTCGAGTATATCTTCCCGACCGAACCGTTGGTGTATTCATCCAGCTGCATTGTTCCCGACTGCCCAGTTGTGTCACGACTGCACGGTTGAGCTCTTGGCTAATCTGTGGCGCAGACCTCGAAGCGGAGTTAAAGACCCGGACAGAGAGGGAATCGCAGCTGAAGGAGGCCGAAGAAGCCAAGGCCAAGCTTGAGAAGGTCAAGGCCGACCTGACAAAGGCCAACGCCGAGCTTGACCGGGAGAAGTCCGAGCTGAAGGAAACCGTCGCCAAGCTCGGTAAGGAAAAAGCCGAACTGGAGAAGACTGTGGCCGGGTGGGAGGCCGACTACGAAAGTAAGCCCTCGACCCGACTGTGATCTTAGTCAATCCATTAGTTATTCTGTGTAGCCGAATCTGACAAGTTTACTTGCCGGCGGATCTGGGCAGACATGAGAACCAATCTCATGTCCGGGCCCAGTATCAGTTCTACACAGAGGAGATAAGGTTGATCAGGGAGTCACGGGAGGCCCTCGTCGGGTCCGTGAAAGGGCTCCTTGACCTCATAGATCCCCGCCAAGTGGGAACCAGCTGCAGCAGAATCCCCCAGATAGAGGGGCGTCTCGAGGATGCACCGAGTGCCTTGAAAAGGTACTCGGATGAGTGTGTTGTCACCGGCGTGGCCCAGACCCTGGCGATGACCAAATCCATATACCCCAGGGCGGATATTGAAGCCATCGGGGAGGGGTTTGCCGAAGAGACGACGCCAGAGGAGGCGCTGGAGCTGATTGCCCGGGTGAAGCCGACTGCAGAAATAATTACCCGAGACCTGGGTCTGTGAGGGCAACATGTTATGTAGTCGGTGTATATAAACTTTTGTTAAACAAGCATGTGTAAATATGTGTGTAATGCCGCCAAGCTTATTATTCAGTCGTCATTAGCTTTACTCGACCGTGTAGTATGCACCGAGTTAGTCTGTCGGAACTTAAAAAACGTTCGAAGTATGAAGCTGTACTCGGGCAAACGTGACAGTCGTAGTAAGGCTTCATAACCGAAGTGAAATAAGCTCGTATGTTATTGACAAGACACATATATACATGCAGCCCCCGACTCACTACTCGGTTGATACAAGCGGCGCAGTGAGTCAAAAGAACTGTACATATGAAAAATATAGAACTCAGGTATAGAAAGGACGTAGCTGTTCTATGTTCCAAGAGTTGCTGATGAGAGCGCCGTCTTCGGTCTTCAGTCGGTAGGCGCTTGGCCGCGTGACCTCGGCTATAATGAACGGCCCTTCCCAGATTGGGCATAATTTATGCCTATCTTTGGTGGTTTGTATTTTCCTCAAAACGAGGTCCCCAACCAAAAAGGCGCGGCCACGGACATTGCGATTGTGGTAGCGACGGAGGCCTTGAAGATACCTTGCCGACTGGATAGTTGCGGTGTCTCTTGCTTCTTCCAGCTGATCTAATTCGATCAGTCGGGTATTGTTGGAGTCATCTTCTGAGTAAGCCCGGACTCGTGGAGAGCCGAACTGTAATTTGGTAGGTAGCATAGCCTCGGCACCGTAGACCAGAAAGACAGGGGATTGCCCTGTCGCCCGACTAACAGTGGTTCTGAGAGACCAGAGAACGGATGGGAGTTCTTGTACCCACCGGCCCGCATATGGTTGTAGTTGGTCGAATATCCTAGCCTTGATGCCTTGTAAGACCATGCCGTTGGCTCGTTCAACCTGCCCGTTGCTCCGCGGGTGTGCCATGGATGCATAGCAGATCTTGATGCCGAAATTGTCGCAGAAGTCTTGGAATACGCCAGCCGTGAACTGAGTACCGTTGTCAGTGATGATGCAGTTAGGAACTCTGAACCGGTATAATATACTCATGATGAAGTCCTTTGCTCGTGCCACTGTGATTGTTGCGACGGGTTTAGCCTCAATCCACTTGGTGAACTTATCCACTGCGACGAATAAATGTGTGAACCCTCCAGGCGCTTTCTTGAAAGGCCCGACCACTCGCCGTTGTATTTTTTGAATATGACCCTGTTCGGATCGCTCAACCACTAGCACCGTGCTGACTACCTGTGTTGTTGCCACCAGATATAGCATTAGCGGTTCCTGGGGCAGAGGTGACGCCAACTCGGGGGGTGATGTGAGGAATTGTTTGAAGTCTTCGAAGGCTCGTTGGGCTTCTGGAGTCCATTGGAAATTGTCGGTCTTTTTGAGTAGCTTGAAGAAGGGCATGCCCCGTTCGCCCAGTCGGGAGATAAATCGGCTGAGTGCCGCCATGCAGCCTGTCAGCTTCTGGACGTCTTTGAGGTTAGTCGGGGGTGCCATGTGCCTGATGGCGTTGACTTTCTCCGGGTTGGCCTCGATGCCGCGGTGCGAGACGATGAAGCCGAGTAACTTTCCGGATGGCACACCGAAGGCGCATTTTCCCGGGTTCAACTTCATCTTGAATCTTCGGAGGTTTTGGAAGGTTTCTTCCAAGTCAGCGATGAGGTCTTCTTTGGAGTTTGTCTTGATCACCACATCGTCGACGTAGGCTTCCACGTTGCGCCCGATCTGAGTATGCAGACACCGCTGAATAGCCCTTTGATAGGTTGCGCCCGCGTTCTTCAGACCGAACGGCATTGTGATATAGCAATACGCTCCAAACGGTGTGATGAAAGATGTCTTCAAGCAGTCTTCCTCCCTTAGGCTGATTTGATGGTACCCCGAGTAACAGTTGAGAAAGCTGAGTAGGTCACACCCTGCCGTGGAATCGACCACCTGATCTATCCGAGGAAGACCAAATGGGTCCTTGGGGCACGCTTTGTTGAGGACGGTGTAGTCAACGCACATGCGCCATTTACCGTTTTTCTTCCGGACTAGAATTAGGTTTGCCAGCCAGTCCGGGTGGTAGACCTCTTTGATGAACCCGGCTGCGAGGAGTTTAGTAATTTCCTCCCGGATAGCATCATTGCGGTCTTGAGCGAAGCGCTACAGCCGTTGCTTGACTGGCTTGGCGTCTGTCTTCATGTTTAGGGCGTGCTCGATCACCTCCCTTGGTACGCCCGGCATGTCGGACGGTTTCCACGGGAAGATATCCTTGTTGGCTTGGAGGAAGGTGACGAGCGTGTCTTCCTATTTGGGGTCGAGTCCGGTCCCGACTAGAGTAGTCTTAGAGGGGTCGGAAGGGTCCAGGGGGATCTTCTTCGTGTCAGAGTCCGCTGAAATTCCCGACTTCGCTGCTTTTTTCGCCGGAACTTGATCTTGCTCGACTTCTGTTGTGACGGCTTGCCGAATGCTATCGCGCCCGACTGCCGCCTCTTGTGATTGAGCCAGTTCGCAGCTCTCCTTGTCGTAGGTGAAGGCTTGCTTGATGTCGCTGCGGAGGGAGAGGACTCCTGCTGGTCCAGGCATCTTCAGCACCTTGTATTTATAGTGCGGTATCGCCATAAATCTGGCGAGTGCCGGTCATCCGAGTATCGTGTGGTACGCAGTCTCGAAGTCAGCGACCTCGAAGCAGATGTTTTCTGTGCGGAAATTATCTCGCGTGCCGAAGGTTACTGGCAAAGTTATCTGCCCGAGTGGAGTTGATGACTGGTCGGGAATTATCCCGTGGAAGGGCGCATTGCTCGGCCGTAGTTCTGAACGAGGAATTTTCATCTCGTCCAAAGTCTTGGCGAACAGGATATTAAGCACTCTGCCTCCGTCGATGAGGGTTTTCTTCAGCCTGATGTTTCTGACGACCGGGTCCAGGACGAGTGGATAGCATCCTGGGTGGGAAACCCGATCTGGGTGATCTGCGCGATTAAAGGTGATGGCCATCTCTGACCAGCGCAGGTATTGGGGGGTGTTGGCCATGGAGACCGTGTTGATGTCGCGCGCTGAAAGCTTCTGTTTGCACTTGGACTCATACGCGAGTGGCCCCCCGAATATATGGTTGAGCTCGGCTTGAGGATCTTGGAAGTCATCAACCGGACCTGAGTCTGGCTTGTCTTTGTCCTTGTCGGCGCCAGACGATGAAGTCTGCTCGGAGGCCAACTTCTTGAGCATATAGCAGTCTTTGGCCACGTGCTTTCCCTTGGGGTGGAAGAGGCATGGCCCGCTCATGACTTTCTGGTAGTCGTTGTTCCGCTGGGGCCGCGACCGACTACGCTCCATATTGGCCACCTCGTTGTCCGACTTCCGTTTACGGCTGCCAGACTTGTTTTGAGGCGGCTCGTTGTCGGCTTTCGCCTTCTGTTCTTTCTGTCGGGGCCCCTTCTTCTCGTCGAGGGCCTCCGCGACCGCTTCAGCCGAGTCGGCGTATTTGTTGGCCATGTCGAAGAGCGCTCGGACTGTGGATGGTGGCTTCCGAGTAAATTTTGCAATAAGCGGAGCATCCTTTACCCCTTTGCGAAAGGCGGCGATGACAGCTTCGTCTTTGACGGTTGGAATTTGGTTGCGCTTCTCGGAAAACCTTTTGATGAATTCGCGCAAAGACTCGTTTTTCTTCTGGTGCAGTTGATAAAGATCATGCTCCGAAGCGGGTCTGTCGTAGGTCCCCTGGAAGTTAGCGATGAACCGCTCCCTGAGTTGTCCCCAGGAACCGATCGACCGCCTCGGGAGGCCTGTCAACCATGTCCTCACCGAGTCGGCTAGCGTGACTAGGAGGTAGTTAACCATGACTCTGCTGTCGCCCCTAGCAGCTCGGACTGCCATGGTGTAAACGGTAAGCTAGGACTCTGGGTTTTTCTTGCCGTCGTACTTTTCGATCCTGGTGGGCTTAAAGCCAGTCGGCCACAAGACGTCCTGTAGCTCCCAAGTGAAGGCTGGGATGCCTTCGTCTTCGTGAGGACTCCGACTCCGATCTTGGCGATGTAGTCGCTCGTGGTGGATGCCGAAGCGCTTGTTTTCGTCTTCCAGTCGGCGGCGTTCATCTTCTTCGCGTTCTTCGCGTCGGGTGTTTATGGTGTGATGAAGGTCTCGGTGCAGTCGCACTCCGAGGTCTTGATTGGGTCGGCGATCGTACTGGCGATGCCGCCGGTTGTCATTATTGGTATTGCTGAGCATTGTTTGTCGGGACTCTTCGCGTTGCCGACTGGAGCTGGCCACCCAGCGTCGTGTTGATGCAGATGAGCCCGCCGCTGGAGAACCCGACCGGTTGGTCGGTATAGCAATGTCGCCCGACTGCTGTTGCTGCTAACAGGCAACAGCTGTGATCATCGCCTTGATCTTAGCAATAGTCGGGGTGGCCTGGTGATCGGCCCCGAGCTAGAGTGTATCCAGCAGAGTTGCTGCGCCCACAACGTTCTGTTGTGGCGTGACAAAGACGTCGTGGTCGCCAATCTTGGTTTGGAGGATCTGTTGCTGAGCGACTCGCCCAGCCTGGCGCAGCTCATTATTGCAGGCTTCGCGGTTGGCCTCCTCTTGTTGTAATCGGCGCGCCTCCTCTTGTCGCTCCTCTTGTAGTCGGCGTACCTCGGAAGGTGGTGTTGAAGCCATGAAGATCTCGCGGGAGAGGGGGAAGCTTGCCGAATTAAAGTCCGAGCTGGTGCTCGAACCGCTATCCGACTTAGTGTCGGACTCCGAGTAATTTATCGGAGTGAGAACGACTCTGACCTCTCTAGATCCGATCTGAAACGGCGCTTGGCCGTGTCCAAACTGAATTGCTAGGGATCGGGTCTGCTGCGTGGGATTTTGATGCGCAGCGTTGCCGGAGCTGTGAGGGAGATTAACGACCTCCCCCCTTCTCGGCCCAACCCGGGCTGGCTCAAGGCCTAGCGCAAGTCGGACGCGGAAGGAGAGGGTTGTCCCGATGCTCGGCGATGTAAAGGACTGCCACAGAAAATCATCGAAGGGGATGGCGGTGTCCCGGGTGTCGACTGGCGCTACATCGGCTGGTTTCTCGGCCGGCAAGATTGGATCTGCCTCAACCAAGGTGAGATCGCCGAGTCGATTGGCGATGAAGTCTAAGCTCCCGAAGGTAATTGCGTCTCCGAGGGAGAACTTGTTGCTGTCGACTCCATTGATTGAATCCATCAAATCTTCAGATGAGAAATTCGCCCTGCCCGTACCTGGCGCGCCAACTGTCGATGCTTTGCACCGGCAATAAAACTATGGGGCTACTCGGCGAGGGTGAATTCGGTGGACTGCAGAGGAACACAAGAGAATTATACTGGTTTATGCCCTCAAGGTGAGGTAATACCCTACGTCCAGTTGAGGTGTTATTCCTCTGAGGTATATGGAGATCGATGATCTGGTTGTTCTTGTTGCGCTTGTTCTGAGGGGCGCCCTGCCTCCCTTTATATACTAGGGGATAGGGGTACATGATAAGGATCCCAGTCGGATACGACCAAGGGATTTCCTTCTTAGAGATAGAGTCCTATCCGACTAAGACTATGTTTCCTTATTATACAAGGTACAGCCTGCCGAGTGCTATCTTATCCCTAATTACATGGTTCGGCCCATCCTCTATCCGAGTGGCCCATGTATACCCGGGGCCCATGGCCTCCACAATCGGGTCTGCTGCGTGATGTGTAAATCTACGGCGTCACCAAATCTACGCGGGAGATTGATGATCTCTCCCCTTCCTAGCCCAACCCGGGCTGGCTCAAGGCCTAGCGCGAGTCGGACACCGAAGGAGAGAGTTGTCCTGTGGCTTGGCGAAGTAGAAGATTGCCACAGTAGATTAACAATGGTGACTGCGGCGTCTTGTGGGCCAACTAGTGCGGAGTCGGCTGGTTCCTCGGCCGATTGGATTGGATCTGCGTCGGCCAAGGTGAGATTGTCGAACATGTCAGCGACGAAGTCGAGGCTTCCAAATGAAATTGTGTCTCCGGGGGAGAATTTGTCGCCATCGAATCTTGTTGTTGGATCCATCAAGCTTGTAGATGTAGATCTCGCTGAAGCCCCTACCTGGCATGCCAACTGTCGATGTTTTACACCGGCAATATGAATATGGGGCTACTCGGCGGATGGAAACTCAGTGGATTGCAAAGGAACAAAGGGAGATTTAATACTAGTTCAGGCCCTCGATATGAGGTAATACCCTACGTCCAGTTGTGGTGGTATTCCTTTGAGGATTTGTGTTGGTCTGGTGATTCTCTCCCACATGGGGCGCCCTGCCTCCCCTTATATACTAGGGACAGGGGTATAAGGTAGGAGTCCTAGCCGGTTACGGCCAAGGGATCTCCACTTAAAGATACAATTTACCCGACTAGGACTGTATATTCCTTATTGTATAAGGCAAAGTCTGCTAGGTGCTACTATATCTCTAATTACAAGTCTTGGCCCATCCTCTATCCGAGTGGCCCATATGCTTGTGATGAGGTACCCGGGGCCCAGGGCCTCCACAACTGGATACACTGCAATTTGGGCCTGATCACCAGGCCACCCTGACGATAGCAAGGATTAAAGCCATGATCACCGCTGGTGCATGCCAGTAGCGTCAACAGTTGGGCGACACACTCATACCGACTAACAAGTCAGCTTCTCCAACGGCGATCTCATCTGCCTCAACACGATGCCGAGCGGCCGGCTCTAATCAGCCGCACACGGAGTCATGCCACACGTCACTCGGCAACCAAAATAATGACCGACGGTGCCGACATCAAGACGACCATCGGGATAACCAGGACGTCTGAGGCCAACAACGACGTGATCTTTGGCAAGACATCAATGCACAACGCTGTGAGTGCGAGGAAGATGAGTGTTGCCAACTAAAAGACGAGAATGAGCGCTTCGACCTCCACCATGAGTGGTTTCACTGCCGTAGTCGGAGTGGAGTCCTCACATAGATGAAGGTGTACCGGCTGTTGATGTTTTACATCGGCAATATGAATATAGGGCTACTCGTCGGATCGAAACTCGGTAGACTGCAAAGGAACACGAAGAGTTTATATTGGTTCAGGCCCTCGATGTGAGGTAATACCCTATGTCCAGTTGTGGTGTATTTCCTTTGAGGATGTATGACTTGTTCTGCTCTCAGGGGGCGCCCTGCCTCCCCTTATATACTGGGGGACAGGGTTACAAAGTAGGAGTCCCAGTCAGACTATGACCATGGGATCTCCTTCTAGAGATATAACGTACCCGACTAGGACTGTATTTTCCCTATCGTATAAGGCTAAGTCTGCCGAGTTCCATCATATCTCTAATTGCAAGGCTAGGCCCATCCTCTGTCCGAGTGGCCCATAGGCTTGTCATGAGGTACCCGGGGCCCATGGCCTCCACAGCAGCCCCTAAGACCTTCATAGTTGAGTCACAGCTGATGCCAAGTGCTCACCCTCCACGGTGAAGTATTCCTGAGTGCATTGCTCCCGAGTACTCTTTGTCCAAGTGCTTCTTCTCCTGAGTCCTACTTCATGTCAGCTGGCAGCGAGGCTATGAAGGGCTCCATGTAGAAATATGAATAGTGTGTCATATAGGCACACCTATTAGGTGTAGCCCTCAACTTTGTGCTTAATTGTGAAACAATTAAACATAAAGTCAAAGATCTTTAACCTTGTAGTCTTTCCCGAGTAATGTACTACTGGTATATGAGACTCTTCAGCGTCATGTCAGATGGAAGATTTTTAAGTCTTTCCCGAGTAGTATATCACTCAGAAGTTAGACTCTTTAGCATCATGTCAGCTGGAATGATTTTTGCTCATGGCAATTGTTTGCCTAGCATGTAGGCCGAGTACCACTTTATGGATTTCAACCCAATACGTGGTCAGGTGTACTTGAGAGATACCTGCATCCCCAATTTTAATGGAAACCAGCTTGTGATCCTTATAAGAATATATCCTCAATACCTGATAAATAATGCAGATACCTGAATGTATACACTTGGCTGTAGGCTTAGCATGAAGCATATCTGATTATTTGATCGGTTTCTGTGAGTAGCACCAGCACTGTGATTTTAACACAGCCAGCAAGCGGCCCAAATAGAGCGTGCTACTGTAAAAACTCATATCTTGTGACCCAGTACCGAATTTGTAGGCCCAAGCCCACTTATCAGCATAGGCTCTATAAAGGAGAGGAGAGAGAAAAGACCAATCCACCAATCGCTTCATTTTCCAACTTCCGCACTGAAATTTCGCACCTTGCCTCGCTAGGGTTCGCCATTGCTAGCTCTTCCCTCTCGAAACTCGGGCGATCCTGCTCCTCCGCATCCATTTCAAGCCCCCAATAGCATTTTCCCCAAATCTTCTCGCCCTTAGCAATGCTGAGAGCTTCAGAAATCCCAGAGGTGTCAGCTGAGACCTGGACGACGTCAGACTGTGGCTTGACTAAGTTGAAATATCTAGAGAAGTTGCTGAGATTGTAGAGCTGTGAAGTCATCCATTGGCGTCCGGCTGAAGGGGAATCAATCCCGGCGCCCCAATCTGGTGAGACCATAGTCTTTGCCTCTTTCTTTGATCGGGGTCTTGCTCTTCCTCTTCGGACTTTCTTCGCCAACTTCTCTCCTTTTATGGGCTAGAGTTGGTGAATCTGAATCCCAACTCCATCTTGCAAATCTCTATTTTTGCAACTCTACGTGAATGCTTTCTGGGTGTGTAGCCCCATTTCAATCTGTTTAGATATCTGTTCCACATCAAACCTTAGCTCTCCAAAAAGAAAGTCCAGGTGATAGGGGGAGCCGGTCTCCAGCTTAGGAATGAAATGAAAAAGATTTATCTTCATGTTCCTCTGAAAACTTCCCTGAAGGGCTGGCATAAAGAATGGTTCTATTGCTCTGATCTTGAACCTTGTCTGCCCCTCTTTACTGGTTTGTCTCCAAAGGTCTTGTCTAGCTGGTCGTCTGTGCCAAGTTTCGAGGAGATGGGTCAAGTGTATCTGTTGATTGATAAAATTGACAAGCTGAAGAGCTTTGGTTTGACTAGTCCCTAGGTGGCCAGATGTTTCTTGAATCGCCGGATCAGGCCGTTGAAGCTGAGAAGCCACTCCGGCTAGGATTAGAAGGGAAAAAATGATCCCAGCCGAGAATACCCAGATCTAACTGACAAGCACAAGGTAACTGATATCTTTCTCTGCTATTTTGCCAATGGGGTGATTGAGACTGAAGACGCAGAGCACGCCACCGTGGCCTACAGCCAAAAAAGGCCTCATCCAAAGGTAATATTGAAATGCTGATTGTTGAATCGCTATCCATCTGTGATGAATGTTTGCAGATGTGTATCCTGGATTGCTTTGCAACGTATGATGTATATTGCTTGAATCACTTGCAGGAATGTGAGGAGTTTGATGATGACTTCCAAACTTTGTCGGCTGTCAAGTCGAAGAAGAGGCCATTGAGCCCTTCTGCTGCCCAACCCAACTCCAAGAAAGCCAGGAAGAAACCTGTTGAAGACCTGGGCAAGAAGAGAGCCAGCTGGCCGAGTACCACAGCCGGGAGCCTGAAGATAAAAGATACCACCAGCATAGCTCCTAGGCCACCAAGTCCAAGGCCATCTTCTCCAAGCCCGAGACCAACACCACTAGGCTCAGCAACATCAAGCCCAAGGCTGGTGCCGCCGAGTACGAGATCTACAATGTCGAGCCAAAGGGCAGTGCCACCGAGTGCCTCGGCGCCCCAGCCGGCCGTACCAGAGACTGGGCTGACCAAGAGCAAATCAACACCACCGACTGCCGCACCGATGAGCCCGACAGCCAACAGCTCTCCACTGCCAACATCTGGAGCCCCCTCGTGGAAGTTCAAGTCCTCCAAGAGGTAAGCAATCTTGAATCTTTTGAAAATCTTGATCAGTATAATAATGTCTTGATATTTGACTCATTGTACAGGAGGCGAGTAGACATAGATCTGAAGAAGACTATGTCGACTACTTCTGTTGCCGAGCTAGCCCCAGCCGAGCCAACACCAACAAGCTCATCTGCTGAGCCAATGACTGCATCAGTTGTAGTAACTGAAGCCGTCCTGACAGTAGGACCGCTAGTGCTGGTTGACCAAGGGGCGAGTACTGAAGCCGCTGCTCTAGCCCCTGAGCGAGTCCCTGAAGCCCCAGCAGTAGCCGAGTCAGGAGCTAGGACCTCGTCGTCATCCATGTCGTCGTCGTCTTTAGAAGTGGATCTCCCCAGACTTGAAGCCCCTCCCCACAGATTCCCGAGAACATTCCACTGGGTATCCCCTGAGGGAGTTGCGGAAAGCTACGAGCATGATGAGGAGGCAGCGGAGAGGGAGCGCGAAGTTCTTCTTCGTGCCACAATCGCCGTGTCCTGGGGAGTCCAGGTATGACTCTCACCATACTAAGTTCTTGACAGCCTTCCTTGTATTGGTTCTCTGCCTCTTGACTCTGTTTTGTTCTGTTTTTGCTCCAAGTAGAAGATAGTCGACTGCTCAGAGAAAGTGAACAAGGTCTTGACCCAGCTTGCCCCCCATCTCCAACGATTGGGCCTGCTCCAAGTCGCCAAGGCCAACTTGGAGCGGTCTAGTCAGGAGAGGGAGACTTGGCTAAGGGGAGCAGTTGACCAGCTCAGGGATGAGAAGTGGGCTCTAGCCGAGAAGATCATAAGTAAGTCTCTTGTATTTGTCTTCCTGAATAAATCCCAAGTGTATTTCTCTAGCTTTGTTGTTTCCCGACTGCCTGGTTGAGTTCTGACTGTAATCTCGAGTTCTTGACTATTTTGATGTACAGCCCTCGAAGCTGTGGGAGCCATGGGCCCCGGGTACCTCACTACAAGCACATGGGCCACTCGGATAGAGGATGGGCCAGATCATGTAATTAGAGATAAGATAGCACCCGGCAGGCTGTGCCTTGTACAATAAGGAAACATAGCCTTAGTCGGATAGGATTCTATCTCTAATAAGGAAATCCCTTGGTCGTATCCGACTAGGATCCTTGCCATGTACCCCTGCCCCCTAGTATATAAAGGGAGGCAGGGCGCCCTATGAAGGCGAACCAGATCATTGATCACAAATCCACCTCAGAGGAATAACACCTCAACTGGACGTAGGGTATTACCTCACATTGAGGGCCTGAACCAGTATAATTCCCTCGTGTTCCTCTGCAATCCACCGAATTCCAGATCGCCGAGTACCCCCATAGTATTATTGCCGGTGCAAAGCATCGACAGTTGGCGCGCCAGGTAGGGGACCGGCGAGTTCTTCATCAACAGATTTGATGGATCCCATCAACGGAGTCAGGAGCGACAAGTTCTCCAACGGAGACACCATCACCTTTGGGAGCCTTGATTTCGTCGCCGATCAACTCGGCAACCTTTCTTTGGCTGAGGCAGATTTGATCTTGCCAGCCGAGGAACCAGCCGGCGTTGCGCCAGTCGGCCCTAGGGACGTCGCCATCTCCTTCGACGATCTACTACGACAGTCCCTCACATCGCCGGACATCGGGACAACTCTCTCCTTCGGCGTCCGACTCGCGCTAGGCCTTGAGCCAGCGCGGGTTAGGCCGAGAGGGGGAGAGATCGTCAATCTCCCGTACGGATTCGGCGACGCTGTGCATCTACAACCCGCGCAGCGGACTCGACCCCCAGCGATTCAGTTCGGACACGGTCATGAACCGTTTCAGATTGGATCTAGGGAGGTCGGAGTCGTCCTAACTCCGATAAATTACTCGGAGTCCGACACTAAGTCGGATGGCGGTTCGAGCACCAACTCGGACTCCACCTTGGCAAGCTTCCTCCTCCCCCGCGAGATCTTCATGGCTTCAACGCCACCTTCCGAGGTGCGCCGACTGCAAGAGGAGCAGCATGAGGAGGCGCGCCGAGTACAACAACAAGAGGAGGCCAACCGACAAGCTCGCAATGACGGGCTTCGACAAGCTGGGCGAGCCGCCCAGCAGCAGATCCTCCGAACCAAAGTCGGCGACCACGATGTCTTCGTCACGCCACAACAGAACGTCGTGGCCGCTGCAACTCTGCTGGACACGCTCCAGTTTGGGCCGGACCATCAGGCCACACCAACCATCGCCAAGATCAAGGCGATGATTACTGCTGCCGCCTGCCAGCAGCAAGAACAGTCAGGCAACACTCACATACCGACCCGTCGAACGGGCTCTCCAGCGGCGGAGTCATCTGCATCAGCACGACGACGGGCAGCCGGCTCCACCCGGCAGCATGAAGAATCCCGCCAAACAACACTCGGCAACACCAACTACGACAACCGGCGGCGTCACCAATACGACCGCCGACCCAATCAAGACCTCCGATTGCGGTTACAACGCGACCTTCGCCACACCATAAACGCCCGGCGCGAAGAGCGTGAAGAGGATGAACGCCGCCGACTGGAGGACGAACACGAGCGTTTCGGTCTCCACTACGAGCGGCTACACCGCCAAAGCCGAAGCCCGAGTCCTCATGATAATGAAGGCATCCCAGCCTTTACTCGGGAGTTACAGGACGTCCGGTGGCCAGTCGGCTTTAAGCCTACCGGAATTGAAAAGTACGACGGCAAGACCAACCCAGAGTCCTGGCTCACCGTTTACGTCTTAGCAGTTCAAGCTGCTGGGGGCGACAGCAGAGCCATGGCTAATTACCTCCCAGTCGCGTTATCCGACTCGGCGAGAACATGGCTGACAGGCCTCCCAAGGCGGTCGATCGGTTCCTGGGGACAACTCAGGGAGCGGTTCATCGCTAACTTCCAGGGGACCTACGAGAGACCGGCTTCCGAGCACGACCTCTACCAACTGCATCAGAAAAAGAACGAGTCTCTATGGGAATTCATCAAAAGGTTTTCCGAGAAGCGCAATCAAATCCCAAACATCAAAGACGAGGTCGTCATCGCCGCCTTCCGCAAGGGAGTAAAAGACGCCCCGCTCATCGCGAAGTTCACTCGGAAGCCACCACCCAATGTCCGGACCCTCTTCGACATGGCCAACAAATACGCCGACTCAGCTGAAGCCGTCGCAGAGGCCTTCGACGAGAAGAAGGAACCCCGACAAAAAGACAACAGGGCAAAAGCCGACAACGAGCCGCCTCAGAACAAGCCTAGCAGCCGCAAGCGGAAGTCAGACAACGAGGTGGCTAACATGGAGCGCAGTCGGTCGCGGCCCCAGCGGAACAACGACTACCAGAAAGTCATGAGCGGGCCTTGCCCCTTTCACCCCAAGGGCCGGCACGCGGCCAAAGACTGCCACATGCTCAAGAAGTTTGCCTCCGAGCAGGCTTCATCATCTGGCGCCGACAAGGACAAGGACAAGCCAGACTCGGGTCCAGCTGATGACTTCCAGCACCCCCAAGCCGAACTCAACCACATCTTCGGGGGGCCACTCGCGTACGAATCCAAGCGCAAGCAGAAGCTATCAGCGCGGGATATTAACGCGGTCTCCACAACGGATACCCCCCAATACCTGCGCTGGTCAGAGATGGCTATCACCTTCAACCGCGCGGATCACCCAGATCGGGTTTCCCACCCGGGACGATACCCACTCGTCCTAGACCCGGTCATCAAAAATATTAGGCTGAAGAAAACCCTCATCGACGGAGGCAGTGCGCTCAACATCCTGTTCGCCAAGACATTGGACGAGATGAGAATTCCTCGTTCAGAACTACGGCCGAGCACCGCGCCCTTCCATGGGATAATCCCCGGCTTGTCATCAACCCCACTCGGGCAGATAACCTTGCCGGTGACCTTCGGCACGCGGGACAACTTCCGCACAGAAAACATCTCCTTCGAGGTCGCCGACTTCGAGACCGCGTATCACGCGATACTCGGACGACCGGCCCTCGCCAAATTCATGGCGATACCGCACTACACATACATGGTGCTGAAGATGCCCGGGCCAGCAGGAGTCCTCTCCCTCCGCAGCGACGCTAAGCAAGCCTTCACCTGCGACAAGGAGAGCTGCGAGCTGGCTCAAACACAAGAAGCGGCAGTCGGGCGCGACAGCATCCGGCAAGCCGCTACATCTGAAGTCGATCAAGATCCAGTTCCGGCGAAAAAAGCAGCGAAGTCGGGAATTTCAGCGGACTCTGACACGAAGAAGATCCCCCTGGACCCTTCCGACCCCTCCAAGACTGCCTTAGTCGGGACCGGACTCGACCCCAAATAGGAAGACGCGCTCGTCACCTTCCTCCAAGCCAACAAAGATATCTTCGCGTGGAAACCGTCCGACATGCCGGGCGTACCAAGGGAGGTGATCGAGCATGCCCTACACGTAAAGCCAGACGCCAAGCCGGTCAAACAACGGCTGCGGCGCTTCGCTCAAGACCGCAAGGATGCTATCCGGGAGGAAATCACCAAGCTCCTCGCAGCCGGCTTCATCAAGGAAGTCTACCACCCAGACTGGCTGGCCAACCCAGTCCTGGTCCGGAAGAAAAACGGTAAATGGCGCATGTGCGTCGACTACACCGACCTCAACAAAGCGTGCCCCAAGGACCCATTTGGTCTTCCCAGGATAGATCAGGTGGTTGACTCCACGGCGGGGTGCGACCTACTCAGTTTTCTCGACTGTTATTCGGGATATCATCAAATTAGCTTGAGGGAACAAGACTGTTTAAAGACATCTTTCATCACGCCGTTTGGAGCGTATTGCTATATCACAATGCCGTTCGGTCTGAAAAACGCAGGCGCAACCTACCAAAGGGCTATTCAGCGGTGTCTCCACACTCAGATCGGGCGCAACGTGGAAGCCTACGTCGACGATGCGGTGATCAAGTCTAAATCCAGACAAGACCTCATTGCCGACTTGGAAGAAACCTTCCAAAACCTTCGAAGATTCAAGATGAAGTTGAACCTGGACAAGTGCACCTTCGGGGTGCCGTCTGGGAAGTTACTCGGCTTCATCGTCTCGCACCGCGGCATCGAGGCTAACCCGGAGAAAGTCAACGCCATCAAGAACATGGCGCCCCCGACCAACCTCAAAGACATCCAGAAGCTGACAGGCTGCATGGCGGCACTCAGTCGGTTTATCTCCCGACTGGGCGAACGGGGCATGCCCTTCTTCAAGCTCCTCAAAAAGGCGAACACCTTTCAGTGGACCCCGGAAGCCCAGCAAGCCTTCGAAGACTTCAAAAAATTCCTCACATCACCCCCCGTGCTAGCGTCACCCCTGCCCCAGGAACCACTAATGCTTTATCTGGCGGCAACAACACAGGTAGTCAGCACGGTGCTGGTAGTGGAGCGATCCGAACAGGGTCATCTTCAAAAAATACAACGGCCAATCTATTTTGTCAGCGAGGTCCTTGCCGACTCCAAAACAAGATACCCGCAGGTCCAGAAGCTGCTATACGGCCTACTCATCACAGTCCGAAAGCTGGTGCACTACTTTCAAGCACATCAAGTCACGGTGGTCACAGCGTTTCCACTCGGGGATGTCCTTCATAATCGCGAGGCCACCGGCCGGATCGCTAAATGGGCACTCGAGCTGATGGCGTTTGACATCACCTTTCAGCCACGGACAGCTATCAAATCTCAACCTCTAGCCGACTTCGTGGCCGAGTGGACAGAAGTTCAACTCCCAACACCAACAACAAAGCTAGAGTACTGGACAATGTACTTCGACGGTTCCCTACGGATCGGCGGTGCCGGGGCTGGAGTCATACTGACGTCCCCCACTGGCGAAAAGTTGAAGTACGTACTACAAATCCACTTCCCGGCTTCCCACAACGTCGCCGAGTACGAGGCCCTTGTTCACGGGCTCCGCATCGCCATATCACTCGGCATACGTCGACTGGTCGTGCGCGGAGACTCCCAACTCGTGGTCAACCAAGTTATGAAAGACTGGACCTGTCTCGACGATACAATGGCGGCATACTGTCAGGAGGTCCGCAAGTTGGAAAACAAGTTCGACGGGCTGGAAATCACACACGTCCTGCGTCAATACAACGACGCGGCCGATGAGCTGGCAAACATGGGATCCAAGCGAGAAGCGGTTCCGACTGGAATCTTTGTCGAGCAACTTATGGAGCCATCAGTCAAGAAGAAACCGGCACAAGAGTAGTCGGGAGGCGAGCCTACCCCGACCACCAACGAAGTGCTGCACATATGTCAAGACTGGAGGGGTCCTGTTCTCAAATTCCTCCTGGACGATGAACTCCCAGAAGATCGCAATCAAGCCGAGCAAATCAAGCGTCGAAGCAAAAGCTTCCTGCTAGTCGGAGAAGACCTGTACCGAAGGAGCGCATCCGGTGTCCTCATGCGCTGTGTCACCACCGAGGAAGGCAAGCAGATCCTGCATTCAATCCACTCGGGCATATGTGGCAACCACGCTGCATCCAGGACGTTAGTCGGAAAAGCTTACCGGCAGGGATTCTTCTGGCCCACCGCAGTCACAGACGCCAAAGATATCGTTCGCAAGTGCGAGGGTTGCCAGTTCTTCGCAAGACAGACAAATCTTCCCGCCCAGGAACTCCAGACTATCCCTATCTCTTGGCCATTCGCAGTATGGGGGCTCGACATGGTCGGGCCGTTCAAGAAAGGGCCAGGAGGGTTCACACATTTATTCGTCGCAGTGGATAAATTCACCAAGTGGATTGAGGCTAAACCTGTCGCAACAATCACAGTGGCACGAGCAAAGGACTTCATCTTGAGCATACTATACCGGTTTGGGGTCCCTAACCGCATCATAACCGACAACGGCACTCAGTTCGCGGCAGGCCTATTCCAAGATTTCTGCGACGACTTCGGCATCAAGATCTGCTATGCCTCTGTGGCACACCCGCGGAGCAACGGGCAGGTTGAGCGAGACAACGGCATGGTCTTACAAGGCATCAAGGCCAGGATATACGACCGACTACAACCATACGCGGGTCGGTGGGTACAAGAACTACCATCCGTTCTCTGGTCTCTCAGAACCACGGTTAGTCGGGCAACAGGGCAATCCCCTTTCTTCCTGGTCTACGGTACTGAGGCCATGCTACCGACCGAGATACAGTTCGGCTCTCCGCGAGTCCGGGCTTACTCCGAAGACGATTCCAACAGCACCCGACTGATCGAATTAGATCAGCTGGAAGAAGCAAGAGACGCCGCAACAATCCAGTCGGCAAGGTATCTTCAAGGCCTGCGTCGCTACCACAATCGCAATGTCCGTGGCCGCGCCTTCTTGGTCGGAGATCTCGTTCTAAGGAAGATACAAACCACCAAGGACAGGCATAAACTATCCCCCATCTGGGAAGGGCCGTTCATTATAGCCGAGGTCACGCGGCCAGGCGCCTACCGACTGAAGACCAAAGACGGCGTCCTCATCACCAACTCATGGAATATAGAACAACTACGTCCTTTCTATACCTGAGTTTTACTTTTTCCATGTGTACAGTTTTTCCTGACTCACTACGCCGCTTGTTCCAATCGAGTAGTGAGTCGGGGGCTGCATGTATATATGTGTTCTGTCAATAACATACAAGCTTATCTCACCTCGGTTATGAAGCTTTGCCACGACTGATGCGTTCGCCCGAGTATAGCATCTTCCTCTGAACGATTTTTATCAAGTTCTATCGAACTAACTCGGTGCATGCTACATGGTCGGGTAAAGCTAATGACAACCGAATAATAAGTTTGGCGGCACGACACATATATTCACACATGATCGTATATGAAAGCATATGTATACGCCGACTACAAAATATATTGCCTTTACAGATCCAGGTCTCGGGTAATTGCTTCAGCAGTCGGCTTCGCCTGTGAGATCAGCTCCAGCGCTTCCTCGGGCGTCGTCTCCTCGGAAAATCCCTCCCCGATGGCCTCAATGTCCGCCCTCGGGTAGATGGACTTGGTCATCGCTAGGGTCTGGGCCACGCCAGCGGCAACCCGCTCATCTGAGTACCTTTTCAGGGCACTCGGCGCATCCTCGAGACGCCCCATTATTTGAGGAATTCTGCTACAGCTGGTCCCTACTGAGCGGGGATCCACAAGGTCAAGGAGCCCCTTCACGGACCCGACGAGGGCCTCCCGTGACTCCCTGATTGACCTTATCTCCTCCGTGTAGAAATGGTACTGGGCCTGGACGTTGGCTCTCATGCCTGCCCAGATCGGCCGGCAAGTAAGCTTGTCAGCATCGGCTACACACAGGGTGAATAATGTATTGGCTGAGATCACGGTCGGGTTGAGGACTTACTTTCGTAGTCGGCCTCCCACCCGGCCACGGTCTTCTCCAGTTCGGCCTTCTCCTTACCGAGCTCGACGACGGCCTTCTCCAACTCGGACTTCTCCCGGTCAAGCTCGGTGTTGGCCTTTGTCAGGTCGGCCTTGACCCTTTCAAGCTCGGCCTTGGCTTCTTCGGCCTCCTTCAGCTGCGACTCCCTCTCCGCTTCGAGGTCTGCACCACAGATTAGCCAAGGGCTCAATCACGCAGTCATGACACCATCAAGCAGTCGGATCGACGTAGCTGGATGATTACACCAACGGTCCAGTCGGGGAGATATGCTCGAGGATTTTACCTCTGATCTTCTCGGCTAGGGCCCATGTCTCAGCCCTGAGCTGATCAGCGCCACTCTTCAGCCAGGCCTTCCTCCTCGTGTGACGCGCCTCCATCTCGGCCTTCAATGCCCGGAGCTGTTGTAATTCCGCGAGGTGGGGAGCCATCTCGACCAGGATCTCTGTCATCGCCTCGTTGCGGTCGACGAGCTTCTGCTCGGGACAAGGAACAAACCGACGATAGAATCAAACATCAAGACAAGAAGATTGCTGGAGCTTCACTACAAGAATCATACCGCGACCCCTTGGGACCCGTTGATGGCGGCACGAAGCAGGCTCTCGCGCTCTCTCCTTGCGACGACTTCATCGAGCCTGAAGCTTTTCATAGTGCCGTCGCGAGTGGTCCACGAGAAGGTCCGGGGCATCACACGTGGGGGAGCTTCGATCCGAGGCAAATGTGGGATCTCCGGTGGCGGCGGCAACGGCGACGGTGGCGATGGCGATAACCATGATGGCGACGGGGTCCTGGCCTCGGCGTCGCCTTCCCCTACAACACTGGGGACCGGCTCGGGGGATCCGTCTCCCGCTTCCGCGACGTATGGTGCCTCGGGGGCTGGGGCCTCAGTTTCAACAGCCACCTCTCGGTCGAGTGGCGGTAGTGGCCCTGTAGTCGGAGCCACCTCGGTTTCAGCAACCGGGCTGGCCGCCGGCTCAGCAGGTGTGTTCGCTGCTGCTGACTCGGCTGGGACGGGCTCATCAAGCAGGGCAGATGGGTTGACCTTTTTAAGGTCGATATCGGCCCGCTTCCTGCACAACGAAGCAAGACATCAGGACTGTATTTCAACATACAACGACTACAGAATGCTCGGAGTAGCGCACCTCTTGGAAAATTTCAGCTTCCTGCTAGCGTGCCCGCTCCCCGACGAAGCGCTAGCATCGGCACTCGCCCCGGACGGTGTCGCCAACGGCAGAGGCATATCGGCCTGAGTCGGCCTCGACTCTGGTACGGTTGGTTCGGGTTCCTTCGCCCCAATCGGCCTCTGCTCTGGCTGGCCCCTTGGCGGTGCTGTTGCTGAGCGCGATAACGTCGAGCCCAAGCCAGCTGCTCTCAGCCTGGGACTCGACCGCGTGGGCGTTGTGGCAGCGGTGTCCTTTATCTTCAAGCTACCGCTCATGGCACGCGCTGTCATGGCCCCCTCGCCCCGATATAAAATTGGCTTCTTCCCCGCTCTCTTGGAGTCGGGTTGGGCATCAGAGGGACTCCTTGGCCTCTTCCTCGACGCGGCCGCAGACAATGGACGAGAATCTTCATCAAATTCCTCATGCCACTACAATCAAGTCGACAAGATACCATCACGCAAGGCTGAACAATCATCGTTCCACAGGCGTTCACCACAGAAGAAAGTAGAAGGTTACCTTGGTCCGCGGCCGGATGAAGCTATAGGCAGCAACTCGGCGGTTATCATCTTCGGTGGCAACGACCCCTTCGGAGAAGTAGCCAAACAAGGTATCGGTTACTGCCCCCTTGTCCGCTGTCTCGTTGCTCACCCGGTCGGGATCGTATTTACCTCTGAAGGCCCAGCCGAAAGCGCTTCTCAGCTTCAGCGGCTGGACGCGCCTCGTCAGGAAACGACGAGCCACCCAGGGCCCGGTCAAGCCGGCCTTCTTGAGGTCATCTATCTTCGTCAGCAATATGTGTGCCTGGCCTAGTTCTTCAAAGGTTGGCTCCGAAGACCAGCTTGGCAACACCGCCGGCGGCATACCAGTAAACGGGCGCAAGGAAGGAGCTAGATCGGCACAGTAAAACCACTCCTTGTGCCAGCCTTTCAGAGAAGATTTCAAGGGCAAATCGATATATGTTTTCTTCCCATCACTCCTTAGTTGAAGACCAGCCCCCCCAATCACACTGATGTTACTCTTGGAAGGCTGGGGCTTGACATGGAACAAGTGTCGGAAGAGGATGAAATGGGGCTCAACACCCAGAAAGCACTCACAAAGAGTAACGAATATGGAGATCTGAAGGATCGAGTTGGGATTTAAATGCACCAACTCCAGCCCGTAGAAATCAAGGATGCGGCGGAAGAAATCAGACGACGGAAGACACAAGCCCCGATCAAAGAAAGAGGCGAAAACTACCGTTTCACCAGGCCGGGGGTTGGGGTTCGACTCATCCCTCGCCGACCGCCAACGGATCACTTCTTGGCTGGGCAACTTCAGCTCGCTCTCCAACCGTCTCAGCTTCACCGAGCCGCAATCCGAGATCGGCCAAGAACTCCCTGGCGCACCCGCAGGATTCGTCGCCTTCGGCATGGCTGGAGGTGTTGAGATTTGGGGGAAAGCAAATTGGGGGCTTGGAATAAACGAGGAGGATTGAAATCGCCCGAGTCCGGGTGGGGAACGGCTGCTGCTAACCCTAGCCGGGCGGGAGGCGAAAAGCCAGGCGCGAAGGTGGAAGATGAAGAGATTGGTTGCTTTGGGGAAGACGATGGAATCTTTTTCTCTCTCCCCATCCTTTTATAGCCTGAACCGACTAGATGGGCCCAGGCCTACACAGTTGGTATTGGGCCGACAAGATATGAGTTCCTACAGTAGCATGCTCCATGTGGGCCGCCCGCAGGCTGAGTTGAAATTATAGCGCTGGTGCTACTCACAGGAATCGATGAGGTAAACAGATATGCTTCATGAGAGCCTTACTGCTAAACAAATATGTTTGGGTATCTGTTTTATCCACCAGGTCTCGAGGATATATCCTTACAAGGATCACAAGCTGGTCTTCATTAAAATTGGGGATGCAGGTATCTTTCTCGGGTACACCTAACCACGCCGTGGATTTATTTTCATAAAGTGGTACTCGGCCTACATGCTTGGCCACCAGTTGCCATGAGCGACATTATTCCAGCCGACATGACGCTGAAGAGTCTAACTTTCGAGTAGTGCACTACTCGGGAGAGACTATAAACCTTCTTTTCCCGCTGACATGACGCGGATGAGTCTAACTTCTGGGTGGGACGCCACTCGGAAAAGACTATAAACACCCCTTTCCAGCTGACATGACGCTGAAGAGTCCCATATACGAGTAGCATCCTACTCGGCAAGACTATAAACACATATTCCGACTGACATGAAGTCGAAGAGTCCTATATGCGAGTAGTTCCCTACTCGGCAAGACTATAAATCATATTCCGGTTGACATGATACCGAAGAGTCTCATATACCAGTGGTAATCCACTCGGGAAAGACTACAAGGTTAAAGATCTTTGACTTTATGTTTAATTGTCTTCACAATTAAGCACAAAGTCGGGCTACACCTAATAGGTGCGCCTATTCGGCGCACACTATTCATATATTTACATGAAGCCCTTCATAGCCTCGCTGCCAGCTGACATGAAGCAGGACTCGGGAAGACTTACTCGGACAAAGAGTACTCGGGAGCATCGCACTCGGGTAACCTTCACCGTGGAGGAAGAGCACTCGGCATCAAGCTGTAACTCAACTATGAAGGTCTCAGGGGCTACTGTGGGAGCCATGGGCCCCGGGTACCTCACTACAAGCACATGGGCCACTCGGATAGAGGATGGGCCAGATCATGTAATTAGAGATAAGATAGCACCCGGCAGGCTGTGCCTTGTACAATAAGGAAACATAGCCTTAGTCGGATAGGATTCTATCTCTAATAAGGAAATCCCTTGGTCGTATCTGACTGGGATCCTTGCCATGTACCCCTGCCCCCTAGTATATAAAGGGAGGCAGGGCGCCCTATGAAGGCGAACCAGATCATTGATCACAAATCCACCTCAGAGGAATAACACCTCAACTGGACGTAGGGTATTACCTCACATTGAGGGCCTGAACCAGTATAATTCCCTCGTGTTCCTCTGCAATCCACCGAATTCCAGATCGCCGAGTACCCCCATAGTATTATTGCCGGTGCAAAGCATCGACAGAAGCTGAGTTGAAGGCCAAGACAGAGGAGAAAAGACAATAGGAACTTGTGCTGAAGAAAGTTGAAAAGGCTAAAGCTGAACTAGAGAAGACCAAAGCCAAAGTAGAGGCCGACTATGAAAGTAAGCCTTCTCTTTGACAATAACCTTAACCAATCCTCTTGTTACTCCGGCTGCAGTTTTGGCTAACAAGTATACTTGTTAATGAATCTAAGCAGCTTCGAGAGCCAATGCCCAAACCCAATTCCATGCCTTTGCAGTGGAGATTAAGGTCGTCAAGGAGTCACGGGAGATTCTTGCCGGATCCGTGAAAGGGCTCCTTGACGTTATGGATCCTCACCACGTTGGGACCAGCTCCAATACAATCTCCCAGGTGCAGGCGTGCCTTAGCCAAGCCCCGAATATCCTGAAAAAGTACTCGGACGAGCGCGTGGCTGTTGGCGTGGCCCAAACCCTTGACATGACCAAGTCGATCTACCCTAGGGTAGACCTTGAGGCCATCGGTGAGGGGTTTGCCGAAGAGACAACACCTGAGGAAGCACTGGAGCTGATTACCTAGGCGAGTCCGACTGCAGAGGCGATCACAAAGGACTTGGGAATGTAAGAACAACCCATCATGTAGTCGGTGCATATAAAACTTTTGTAAAGACATGTGTAGATATATGTACAATAAAGTAGACTAGCCGTTGAATTTTCTATATATGACCCGGCTCTAATCGCTTGACCACTAACACTGTGCTGACTACCTGAGTGGTTGCCACCAGATATATCATTAATGGCTCTTGGGGCATAGGTGATGCTAATACAGGTGGTGATGTGAGAAATTTCTTGAAGTCTTCGAAGGCTTGCTGGGCTTCGGGAGTCCATTGAAAATTTTCTGATTTCTTCAGTAATTTGAAGAAGGGCATGCCTCATTCTCCTAGTCGGGAAATGAATCGATTGAGTGGTCAGCTTTTGGACGTCCTTCTGGCTAGTCGGGGGTGCCATCTTCATGATTGCGTTGATTTTTTTGCATTAGCCTCGATGCCGGGGTGCGATACAATGAAGCCGAGTAGCTTGCCGAATGGCACACCGAAGGCGCACTTTTCCAGGTTCAACTTCATCTTGAGTCTTCGAAGATTTTGGAAGGTTTCCTCCAAGTCAGCAATGAGGTCTTCTTTGGACTTTGTCTTGATCACCACATCATCAACATATGCCTCCACGTTGCACCCGATCTGAGTGTGTAAACACCGCTGAATTGCTCGTTGATTCGTTGTTCCAGCGTTTTTTAAACCGAACGGCATAGTGATGTAGCAGTATGCGCCAAACTGCGTGATGAAAGAAATCTTTAGACAGTCCTCCTCCTTCAGGTTGATTTGATGGTATCCCGAGTAACAGTCTAGAAAGCTAAGAAGTTCGCACCCCGCAGTTGAATCCACCACCTGATCTATTCTGGGTAGACCAAATGGATCTTTAGGGCACGTCTTGTTCAAGTCAGTGTAGTCGACACACATGCGCCATTTACCATTCTTCTTCCGGACCAGGACTAGGTTTGCCAGCCAATCTGGGTGGTAGACCTCTTTGATGAACCCGGCTGCGAGGAGCTTGGTTATCTTCTCCCGAATAGCATCTTTGCGGTCCTGTGCGAAGCACCGTAGCCATTGCTTGACTGGCTTAACATCCGGCTTGACGTTGAGGGAATGCTCGATCACCTCCCTTGGTACCCCAGGCATGTTGGAAGGTTTCCAAGCGAAAATATCCCTATTGGCCTGGAGGAAGGTGATGAGCTCGTATTCCTATTTGGCATCGAGTCCGGTCCTGACTAGAGTAGTCTTGGAGGGGTCGGAAGGGTCCAGGGGGATCTTCTTCGTGTCAGAGTCCGCTGAAATTCCTGACTTTGCTGCTTTTTTCGCCGGAACTTGATCGTCCTCGATTTCGGTTGTAACGGCTTGCCGAATGCTATTGCGTCCGATTGTCGCTTCTTGAGATTAAGCCAACTGGCAGCTCTCCTCATTGCAGGTGAAGGCTTGCTTGACATCGCTGCGAAGGGAAGAACTCTGGCTGGTCCAGGCATTTTGAGCATCATGTAGGTGTAGTGCGGCACCACCATGAATTTGGCTAGCGCCGGCCGTTCGAGTATGCAATCTCGAAATCGGCGACCTCGATGCAGATGTTCTCTGTGCGGAAGTTATCTTGCGTGCCGAAGGTGACTGGCAAGGTTAGCTGTCCGAGGAGTGTTGAAGATAGGCCAGGGATTACCCTGTGGAAGGGCGCCGTACTCGGCCGCAGCTCTGAATGAGGAATCTTCATCTCATCTAGGGTCTTGGTGAACAGAATGTTGAGCGCGCTGCCTCCATCTATGAGAACCTTCTTCAACTTGATGCTCTTGACGACCGGGTCTAGGACGAGTGGATAGCGTCCTGGGTGTGTGACCCGATCGGGGTGATCTGCGCGGTCAAATGTGATGGGCATCTCTGACCAACGCAAATATTGGGGGCCATCTATAGTAGAGACCGAGGTGACGTCGCGTGCTGTTAGTTTTTGCTTTCTCTTAGACTCGTATGCAGACGGCCCTCCAAAGATGTGGTTGAGCTCAGCCTGGGGATCTTGATAATCACTGGCTGCGCCCGAATCTGGCTTGTCTTTATCTTTGTCGGCGCCAGATGTTGAAGCCTGCTCGGAAGCAAGCCTCTTGAGCATGAAGCAGTCCTTGGCCGCGTGCTTGCCCTTGGGATGAAAGGGGCAGGGCCCGTTCATCACTTTCTGGTATTCATTGTTCATCGCCAAATTCACTCGGAAACCTCCCACCTCTGTCAGGGTTCTCTATGACATGGCAAACAAGTATGTCGACTCGGCCGAAGCGGTCGCCCAGGCCCTTGATGACAAGGAATAGTCCCGGCAGAAGGACCAAAAAGCCAACGACAAGCCAGCACAAAACAAATCTGGTAGCCGCATGCAGAAGTCGGAGAACGTGATGGCCAACGTGGAGCATACTCGGTCGATGATGACCTCGTCCTTGATCATTGGGATCGAGTTGTGCTTCTCGGAAAACCTTTTAATGAACTCGCGAAGAGACTTGTTCTTCCTCTGGTGCAACTAATAGAGATTGTGCTTGGAAGACGGCGTCTCGTAAGTCCCCTGGAATTTGGCGATGAAGTGTTCCCGAAGTTCTCCCCAGGAGCCGATTGACCGCTTTGGGAGCCCTGTCAGCCATGTCCTCGCCAAGTCGGCCAGGGCGACCGGGAGGTAGTTAGCCATGGCTTTGTGATCGCCTCCGACTGCTCAGATTGCCAGAGTGTAGACCGTGAGCCAGGACTCGGGATTAGTCTTGTCGTCGTATTTTTCGATGCCTGTAGGTTTGAAACCCGACGGCCAGTCAACTTGTTGTAGCTCCTCGGTGAAGGCCGGCACGCCTTCATCCGCATGAGGGCTCCGGCTCCGATTACGGCGGTTAAACTGCTCGTGGTGGAGGCCGAAGCACTCGTTTTCGTCCTCCAGTCAACGGTGCTCGTTGTCTTCGCAGTCGCGGCGCCGTGCATTGATATCCTAGCAGAGGTCGCGTCACAGTCGGCTTCGGAGATCTTGGTTGTCATGGTGGTCGTTCTAGGGACGCCGCCAAATGTTATTGTTAGGGATGTCGAGAGACATCTGTCGTGACTCCGCGTGTGGCTGACTGGAGCTAGCCGATGCGGACGAGACCACTGTTGGAGAACCCGACCGGTTGGTCGGTTTGAGGGTGTCGCTCGACTGTTGGTGCTATTGACATGTAGCAGCGGTAATCATGGCTTTGATTCTTGTGATAGTCTGGGTGGCCTGGTGGTCAGGCCCAAACTGGAGTGTATCCAGTAGAGTCGCAGCGGCCATGACGTTCTGTTGAGGCATGACAAAGACGTCGTGGTCGCCAACTCGAGTTTAGAGGATTTGTTGCTAAGAGGTTCGCCCAGCCCGGCATAGCTCATCATTGTGAGTGTCACACTCGGCGTCCTGTTGTTGTTGTAGTCGGCGGGCCTCCTCTTCTTGTTGCTCGCGTAGTCAGCGTGCCTCTTGAGTGGTAGTAGAGCCCTTGGACACCATGAAAACTTCGCGGGGCAGGAAGAAGCTTGCCAAACTGTAGTTTGAACTGCTATTCAAACTGCTGTCTGACTTGGAGTTAGAATCGGACTAATTGATTGGTGTAATTACAATCCGACTTCCCTAGATCCAATCTCGAACGGCTCTGGGCCATGTCCGAATTGAACCTAGGGGATCGGGTTTGCCGCGTGGGGTGTAGATTGTAGATATCCGCGACGTTGCCGAGTCTGTACGGGAGGTAGATGATCTCTCCCCTTCCTAGCCTAATCCCGACCGGCTCAAGGCCAAGTCCGAGTCGAATACCGAAGGAGAGAGTTGTCCCGAGACCCGGACAAGTGGAAGATTGCCACAGCAAGTCGACGAGAGTTGCTACAGTGTCGTGTGGGCCAACTGGTGCGTAGTCGGCTAGTTCCCTGGTAGATCAGATTGAGTCTGAGTCGGCTAGGGTGAGGTTGCCGAACTTGTCGGCGACGAAGTCGAGGCTTCCGAACGTGATCGTGTCTCCAGGGCAGAATTTGGTACCGTCGACTCCAGTTGTCGAATCCATCGAGCTTGTTGAGGTTGATCTCGACGAAGCCCCTACCTGGCGTGCCAACTGTCGATGTTTTACACTAGCAATATGAATATAGGGCTACACGTCGGATCGAAACTTGGTGGACTGCAAAGGAACATGAAAAGTTTATACTGGTTCAGGCCTTCGGTGTGAGGTAATACCCTACGTCCAGTTGTGGTGTATTTTGTTTGAGGATGTATGACTTGTTCTGCCCTCAGGGGGTGCCCTGCCTCCCCTTATATACTGGGGGACAGGGTTACAAAGTAGGAGTCCCTGTCAGACTACGACCAAGGGATCTCCTTCTAGAGATATAACGTACCCGACTAGGACTGTGTTTTCCTTGTCGTACAAGGCTAAGTCTGCCGAGTTCCATCATATCTCTAATTACAAGGCTAGGCCCATCCTCTATCCGAGTGGCCCATATGCTTGTCATGAGGTACCCGGGGCCCATGGCCTCCACACCGGCCTTCACCCACGAGCTGCAACAAGTCAACTGACCGTCAGGCTTCAAGCCAACTAGAATTGAAAAATACAACGGGAAGACCAACCCCGAATCTTGGCTCACAGTTTACACTTTGGCGATCCGAGTAGCTGGAGGAGATCACAAGGCCATGGCTAACTACCTCCCAGTTGCTCTAGCCGACTCGGCGAGGACATGGACAACAGGACTTCCTAAGAGATCAATCGACTCCTGGGGTGAACTCCGGGAACGCTTCATCGCCAATTTCCAAGGAACGTACCAGAGGCCATCTTCTGAGCATGATTTGTATCAGTTGCATCAAAGGAAGAACGAGTCTCTTCATGATTTCATCAAGAGTTTTTTTGAGAAGAGGAATTCAATCCCAATGATCAAGGACGAGGTCGTCATCGCCACCTGTCGATGTTTTACACCGGCAATATGAATATAGGGCTACTCGTCGGATCGAAACTCGGTGGATTGCAAAGGAACACGGGGAGTTTATACTGGTTCAGGCCCTCGATGTGAGGTAATACCCTACGTCCAGTTGTGGAGATTCTGATGGACCTCTCTGTATGCCCTCAGGGGCGCCCTGCCTCCCCTTATATACTGGGGGACAGGGGTACAAAGTAGGAGTCCTAACCGGATTACAGCCAAGGGATCTCCTCTCAGAGATATAACCTACCCGACTAGGACTGTATATTCCTTATCGTACAAGGCAAAGTCTGCCGGGTTCTACCATATCTCTAATTACAAGGCTAGGCCCATCCTCTATCTGAGTGGCCCATATGCTTGTGATGAGGTACCTGGGGCCCATGGCCTCCACAGCAGCCCCTGAGACCTTCATAGTTGAGTCACAGCTAATGCCGAGTGCTCATCCTCCACGGTGAAGATTGCCTGAGTGCATTGCTCCCGAGTACTCATTGTCCGAGTGCTTCTTCTTCCCGAGTCCTGCTTCATGTCAGCTGGTAGCGAGGCTATGAAGGGCTCCATGTAGATGTATAAATAGTGTGCACCAAATAGGCACACCTATTAGGTGTAGCCCTCGACTTTGTGCTTAATTGTGAAAACAGTTAAACATAAAGTCAGAGATATTTAACCTTTCAGTCTTTCCCGAGTAGTATACTACTGGTATATGAGACTCTTCGGTATCATGTCAACCGGAAATAATTTATAATCTTTTCCGAGTAGCATGCCACTCGTATATGAGACTCTTCAGCTTCATGTCAGCCAGAAAAGATGTTTATAGTCCTTCCCGAGTAGCGTCCCACCCGAAAGTTAGACTCCTTAGCTTCATGTCAGCTAGAAGAAATATTTATAGTCTTTCCCGAGTGGCGTCCCACTCGGAAGTTAGACTTTTCAACGTCATGTCAGCTGGAAAAATATTTGCTCATGGCAAATGTTGGCCAAGCATGTAGGCCGAGTACCACTTTATGAAATTTAATCCATTATGTGGTCAGGTGTACTTGAGAGATATTGCGCCTCCAATTTTAATGGAAACTAGCTTGTGATCCTTATAAGGATATATCCTCAATACCTGGTGGATAATACAGATACCCGAACACATGTGTTCAGCAATTAGGCTCTCATGAAGCATATCTGATTACCTCATCGGTTCCTGTTGGTAGCACCAACACTATGATTTTAACACAGCCAGCGAGCGGCCCACATTGAGCATGCTACTATAGAAACTCATATCTTGATGGTCTACTACCAAATAAGCCGGCCTAAATTGACCTACCTAGCGTAGCTCTATAAAATTGGCATCCCTCGCATGTCAGGATGAGTATTTCAGCATCGATAACTGCAATCAGCTAGAGGAATCCTTGTCTGCAAGCCTTTCCGACTTATGTTCTGGATGCAGCCTAGTTGCCACAGATGCCTGAGTAGGTATATTGCAGAATCTGCTTGCCCTCCCTAGGTGTGACGCAGTGCATGAGAACTCCGGATGCGCTTTGATGACGTAGATCTTCTCTAACTTCGATAAAGCTAAATAAGGTACTCGAACCTTGCATTAGCATAGGATTCGACTGGTAACCCTCATGGGGCATACCCTATCCAACAGAGTTATGGCCAGAAAAGGTACCCGAACCTTGCATTAGCATAGGATTCGGCTGGCAACCCTCATGGGCATACCCAACCTGGCAAAATTGTAGCTGAATAAGGTACCCGAATCTCGTAGTATTCGGCTAGCAACCCTCGGGGGGCGTACCCAACTCAGCAGAGTCATACCCGAGCCCCGACTAGCGCCGGAGATCAGTTGTTAGCCGAATAAGGTACCCGAACCTTGCATTAGCATAGGATTCGGCTAGCGACCCTCATGGGGCATACCTTACCCAACCGAGTTGTGACCGAATAAGGTACTCGAACATAGCATTAGCGTAGGATTCGGCTGGCGACCCTCATAGGGCATACCTCACCCAGCCGAGTGGTATACGACCCCCGACTAGCACCGGAGGTCGGTTGTTAGCTCACATGGAGCGTAGCCAGGGAAGATGACGTGCCGATTGGTGCAAGTACTTAGTCAGTAGCCCTCATGGAGCATTCCGAGCATATCTTGGCAGACCGGTCTAGCCCCCGAGCGTAGGAGATAGGCTTGTAGCCCTGAGTTCCTGTCACGCGTATCCAGAACTAGCCCTGCATTATAAACATAGGATGAGTAGCATCTGATGATGAAAACAATCACCTGAATAAAATCTATGCATTTTACAATATATGTAAATACGTGTTCTTCCTCTTATTGATATTAATTTCTCCGAGTAGTTGACCCCTTACGTTTAAGCAGTCTGGCCGACTAGTCATAGCCCCCGAGCGTTGGGAATTGGCTCATGGCTCTTTCCCAGACACGCGTTTTGGGTGACTTAAGTTCATCTTTCAAGGAGCAAAGTTTCACAGATCGGAATTTATGCTACTCAAGTACTTTTGTAATCATTTAAGAGAAAAAACAAAAAAAGTGCAGCTTGTACACCTATTAGGTGTAAGCGGCTGTGGCATTGACGAGGCCAAGTGAGGAAAAATTTATCAGAAAACGACTT
Source organism: Oryza meyeriana var. granulata (assembly GCA_003991445.1). NCBI lineage: Eukaryota > Viridiplantae > Streptophyta > Magnoliopsida > Poales > Poaceae > Oryza > Oryza meyeriana. The sequence goes on from RYFJ01000704.1 coordinate 39,142, forward strand.
AACTGTTCGGTATTTCGGAGTGGGGATGCCATTCTTGCGTTTGAGCTTGTGAGCCCCCAAACATATCACTTGTTGTTCTGATAATCTCCAGTTCTTAAAGGTCGAAGACGGTTGTGACCGACTACCACAACAAAGCCGTCCGACTTGCGTTTGCGGTGCCCAACCTTAGTTGGAGTCGTATCATCGGTGTCCTTCCGCTCCTTCTGTCAGGGTGCCTTGTTGTCATCGAGGGCCTCAGCAACAGCGTGGGCTGAGTCAGCGTATTTGTTCGCCATGTCGAATAGAGCCTTGACAGAGTTGGGAGGCTTCTGAGTGAATTTAGCGATGAATAAGGTGTCTTTGACTCCTTTTCAAAAAGCAGTGATGACGACCTCATCCTTGATCTCTGGGATTGAGTTCTTCTTCTGAGAAAACCTCTTGATGAAGTCACGAAGAGACTCGTTCTTCCTTTGATGAACTGATATAGGTTGTACTCGGAAGATGGCCTCTCGTATATTCCCTAGAAGTTGGTGATGAAGCGGTCCCGGAGTTCTCCCTAGGAGCCGATTGATTGCTTGGGAAGTCCCGTTAGCCATGTCCTCCCCGAGTTAGCTAGAGCAACTAGGAGGTAGTTAGCCATGGCTTTGTGATCTCCTCTGGCTGCTCGGATCACCAGAGTGTAAACCGCGGGCCAGGATTCGGGATTGGTCTTGCCGTTGTATTTTTCGATGCCTGTAGGCTTGAAACCCAATGGCCAGTCAACCTGTTGTAGCTCCTCGGTGAAGGCCGGTACGCCTTCATCTGCATGAGGGCTCCAGCTCCGCCTACGACGGTGAAACCGCTCGTGGTGGAGGCCAAAGCACTTGTTCTCGTCTTCTAGTCGGCGTTGCTCGTCTTCCTCTCGTTCGCGGCACCGAGCGTTGATGTCTTGCCGAAGATCACGTCGTAGTTGGCCTCGGAGATCCTGGTTATCCTGACAGTCGCTTTGATGTCGCCGGTTGTTGTTGGGGTTGCCAAGTGACGTCTGGCGTGACTCCGTGTGCAGCCGACTAGAGCTGGCCGTTTGGCGTCGCTTTGAGGCGAATGAGACTGCCATTGGAGATGTTGACTGGTTGGTCCGTGTGTGGGTATTGCCCGACTGTTGGCACTGCTGGCATGTAGCAGTGGTGATCATGGCTTTTATCCTTGCTATAGTAGGGGTGGCCGGATGATCGGGCCCAAACTGGAGTGTGTCTAGCAGAGTTATAGCGGCCATGACGTTCTGTTGAGGCGTGACGAAGACGTCGTGGTTGCCGAGTCAAGTTTGGAGGATTTGTTGCTGAGCGGTTCGCCCAGCCCTGCGTAGCTTGTTGTTACAAGCGTCACGTTCGACCTCCTCTTTTTGTTGTCAGCAAGCCTCCTCCTCCTGTTGCTCTTGTAGTCGGCGCACCTCCTGTGGAGGAGTTGAGGCCATGAAGATCTCGCAGGGCAGAAGGAGGCTTGCCAAGCTGCTGTCCGAACTAGTGTTCGAACCGCTGTCCGACTTGGAGTCAGAATCCGAGTAGTTGATCGGAGTAAGGATGACTCCGGCCTCCCTAGATCCAATCTGGAACGGCTTTGGGCCGTGTCCGAACTGAACCGTAGGGGATCGGGTCTTCCGCGTGGGATGTAGATCCACGGCGTTGCCGAGTCTGCACGGGAGATTGACAATCTCTCCCCTTCCTAGCCCGACCCAGGCCGGCTCGAGGCCAAGCGCGAGTTAGACGCCAAAGAAGAGAGTTGTCCCGAGACCCAGGTAGGTGGTAGATCGCCGCAGCAAATCGACGAGGGTGGCTACAACGTCTTGTGGGCTGACTGGCATGGAGTCGGCTGGTTCTTCGGCCAGTTGGATCGGGTCTGTGTCGGCCAAGGTGAGATTGCCAAAAATGTCGGTGACGAAGTCGAGGCTTCCGAATGAGATTGTATCTCCGGGAGAGAATTTGCTGCCGTCGACTCCGGTTGCTGGGTCCATCGAGCTTGTAGATGTAGATCTCACCGAAGCCCCTACCTGGCGCGCCAACTGTCGATGTTTTACACCGGCAATATGAATATAGGGCTACTCGTCATATTGAAACTCGGTGAATTGCAAAGGAACACAGGGAGTTTATACTGGTTCAGGCCCTTGATGTTAGGTAATACCTTACGTCCAATTGTGGTGTATTCCTTTGAGGAATTGTAGTTGTGGAGATTCTGATGAACCTCTTTGTATACCCTCAGGGGGCGCCCTGCCTCCCCTTATATACTAGGGGATAGTGGTACAAAGTAGGAGTCCCAGCCAGATTATAGCCAAGGGATCTCCTCTTAGAGATATAACCTACCCGACTAGGACTGTATATTCCTTATCGTACAAGGCAAAGTCTGCCGAGTTCTATCATATCTCTAATTACAAGGCTAGGCCCATCCTCTATCCAAGTGGCCTATATGCTTGTGATAACGTACCCGGGGCCCATGGCCTCCACACCGCCTTTCGAAAAGGAGTCAAAGACACCCTGTTCATCGCTAAATTCACTCAGAAGCCTCCCTACTCTGTCAAGGCTTTGTTCGACATGATGAACAAATACCCCGACTCTGCTGACTCTGTTGCTGAGGCCCTTGATGATAAAAAAGGCACCCGACAGAAAGAGCGGAAGGACACCGATGACGCGGCCCTAACTAAAGACAAGAACCGCAAACGCAAGTCAGATGACTTCATTGTGGTAGTCGGTCACAACTGTCTTCGACCTCCTAGAACTGAAGATTATGAGAACAACAAGTCATGTTCGGGGGCTCACAAGCTCAAATGCAAGGATGGCATCCCCACTCCCAACTTGTGCAATACCGAACAACTAAGTTACTTTCTGATAAATATTTTTTTCTTTATATGATATTCCTCACTCGGCCTCGCCAATGCCGTAGCAGCTTACACCTAATAGGTGTACATTCTACGCTTTTTCTGTTTTTGCTCTTAATGATTGCAAAAGTACTTGAGTAGCATAAATTCCGATCCGTGAAACTTAGCTTTATGAAAGATGAACTCAAGTCACCCAAAACTCGTGTCTGGGAAAGAGCCATGAGCTGACTCCCGACGCTAGGGGGCTATGACTAGTCGGGCAGAGTGTTTAAACGTAAGGGGTCAACTACTCGGGAAAATTAATATCAATAAGAGGAGGAACACATATTTACATCTATTGTAAAATACATAAATTTTCTTCAGGTAATTGTTTCCTTCATTAGATGCTACTCATCCGATATGTCTATAATGTAGGGCTTTTTGGATACGTGTAACAGGAACTCAGGGCTACGAGCCTATCTCCTACGCTCGGGGGCTGGACCAGTTTGACATGATACACTTGGAGTGCGACGCTTCAAGAATTACATGGAATGCTCCACGAGGGCTATTGTCCGAGTACTCGTGCTAGTCGGGACTCGAATGCCACCTTTACTTTGGTACGCTCCATGTGGGCTAATAACCGACCTCCGACACTAGTTGGGGCTCGAGTACCACTTGGCTAGGTAGGGTACGCCCCATGAGGGTCACCAGCCGAATCCTATGCTAATGCTAGGTTCGGGTACCTTATTCAGCTAATAACCGACCTCTGGCACCAGTCAGAGCTTAGGTACCACTCTGCTAGGTAGGGTACGCCCCATGAGGGTCGCCAGCTGAATCCTATGTTGATGCAAGGTTCGAGTACCTTATTTGGCCATAACTCTGTTGGGTAGGGTACGCCCCATGAGGGTCACCAGCCAAATCCTATGCTAATGCAAGGTTCGGGTACCTTATTCAGCTACAATTTTGTTAGGTTGGGTATGCCCCAAGAGGGTTGCTAGCCGAATTCTATGCTAGTGCAGCGTTCAGGTACCTATCTGGCAAAAACATGGCAACAAACCACTACTGGGGCTTTCAATCGGGAGCAGCATCAAACCCGGAATCTACGGAGGTGCTCATTATTTTTCAAGACTAGGAGACTCCAATCGTTCGATTTTCACTGGAAGACAAACTTCCTAAAGATTACAACAAAGCCGAGTAAATCAAGCGACGGAGCAAAACCTTTATTGTAGTCAGAGAAGACCTATATTGTCGAAGCACATCCGGAGTTCTCATGCACTGTGTCACACTTGAGGAGGGCAAGTAGATCCTGCAATATACCTACTCGGGCATCTCTGGCAACCATGCTGCATCCAGAACGTAAGTCGGAAAGGCTTGCGGACAAGGATTCTTCTAGCTGATTGCGGTTACCGACGCTGAAATACTCATCCTGACATGTGAGGGATGCCAATTTTATAGGGCTGCGCTGGGTAGGTCAGTTTAGGCCGGCTTATTTGGAAGTAGGCCAAAGATATGAGTTCTTAAATAGCATGCCCTATTGGGTCGCCCGCTGGTCACGTTAAAATCGTGATGCAAGTGCTATTTTACAAGAACCAATTAAATAATCAGATATGCTTCACGCTAAGCCTACAGCTAGGTGTATACATTCGGGTGTCTTGATTATTTACCAGGTATTGAGGATACATCCTTATAAGGATCAACAGCTGGTCTCTATCAAAATTGGGGATGCAGGTATCTCTCAAGTACACCTTACCACATATTGGGTTAAAATCCAAAAAGTGGTACTCGGCTTACATGCTTAGCCAAACATTTCCCTGAGCAAAAATTCTTCCCGCTAACATGACACTGAAGTGTCTAATTTCTGGTAGCATACTATTCGAAGGCTAAAAGGTTAAAGATCTTTGAGTTTATGTTTAATTGTTTCACAATTAAGCACAAAGTCAGGGGCTACACCTAATAGGTGCACCTATTCGGCGCACACTATTCACATTCATCTATGAAACCCTTCATAGCCTCGTTGCCAGCTGACATGAAGCAGGACGCGGGAGAAGAAGCACTCGGACAAAGAGTACTCAGGAGCAATGCATTCGGAAATTCTTCACCGTAGAGGATGAGCACTCGGCATCAGCTGCGACTCAACTATGAAGGTCTCAGGGGCTGCTGTGGAGGCCATGGGCCCTGGGTATCTCATGAGAAGCATATGGGCCACTCGGACAGAGGGTGGGCCTAACCTTTAATTAGGGATACACTAGGACTCGACATACATAACCTTGTACACAAGGAAAGGATATAGTCCTAGTCGGGCACGTTGTATTCCTAGAAGGAAATCCCTTGGTCGGAGTCCGACTGGGATTCCTATTCTGTAACCCTGTCCCCGGTATATAAAGGGAGGCAGGGCGCCCCCCGAGGGCAGAGAGAATCATAGCGCAAATCTCACCAGAGAAACCTCAAAGGCAATACACCACAACCAGACGTAGGGTATTACCTCATCTCGAGGGCCTGAACCACTATAAATTATTCGTGTTCCTTTGCAATCCATCAAGTTTAGGTCTCACGAGTAGCCCCATATTATTATTGCCGATACAAAACATTGACAAAACTTGGGCGCCAAGTGGTATACATATGTGATAGTTGTATACCGATAGGGGAGTGCTCGCCTGGGTTGATTAAGGACTGAACTGTATGTCACCATCTGTGTATACAGTACAACCACATGTGTTAGTATGGGATAACCTTAGTTGAGAAGTTGTTTATGATCTAACCTTGCATTGGCAGACTATTGTAGAATGAAATAGTCTTGTTTGATAGTTTATAGGAACTACTCATGTATCTCGTGAAGGAACGGGTGTTCACTTAGCGGCATGAGCGTCTAAGTATGTCCAATATAACGGTGTAGTGCCTCGTGGGTTGTCTCACCATGGCATCAAGTTCGGTAAGCCAATCGTCCTGACAACACTAAGGATCTGGACTTAGTGTGGAATTCTCACTCACCGTGCTTGTGGAAGGCTAGACTGTAAACAATGGATTAGCTTCGTCGTAGGTAGTTAAACGGGTACCTTCCGGTATCATGTGGCATGTTATGACAAGATTACTATTTTTGTGTCATGTGGGTAAAGTTGTACGAACTCTGCAGTGTAAGAATTAATCGGTTAGCCATGCACGCGGTTATGGGCGACATGGCAAAGTGTCATGTGCATAGTTTTGTATCTTTCTAAATACATTTCAAACTTTATTCTTGAATTGATGAAAAATCTGAAATTTCATTTATGTTGTGGACTTACTTTCATGGAAGGTAGTAAGGATGCTTTATATATGTATTTATTGATGCCATGACAATTTACTTATGTATTATGCTGAAATTGTTCTCTAAAGGCAATTAAAAATGTTTGTCAACTAAAACTTGCTTTATGCAAATTTAGCTCCACAAATAGCTCTCCTTGTTGTATCCTTGCATGTAGAAATTAGAAATTGCCTTGTACTTGATCTTTATTTGTTGCCACCATTAGAATCTTATGCAGATGATGAATTGCCTACCGATGAGTGCTACGTCGTGGGTGACGATGATTTTCAGGATGGTTCATACTAGGGGTTTACCCTAGTCGGTATGCTTGTGGGTCTTTTGGGTAGACAAGCTTCCATAGAACTCTAAATAATTTGGCCATCGGCCTATGTAATTATACTAGTTGTAAATTATCTATCTGTACTTATGAAATCCTTATGTACCCTATGTGTGATATTTGAGCTAAGATGAAAGTGCAGAGCTAGTTCTTTCCTAGGACTAGTTATGCATAAGTACGGGTTTTGAACATCTGAGATCCTCGCTTGGTAAACACCCATAGATCAGTCCCTGTTGTATGTATTGTTCTAGTTGCCATCATCAAATGGTTTGACGAGCATGCAACGGGAGTGACTGGTAAGTTATCTTGTCAACTATCTCTTCTGTTCACTACTCGGTATTTCAAGTTTTATATTGGTGGGCATTTAAATGCGGTCATGTATGCGTGAGGATAGATGGCTTATATGCATGTATGGATTTCACCTATTCGATATCGCGGTGGCACTCAAGAGAATGTCCATCAATATAATATTTGGGGTACCCGACAACATATCAAAGATCAATGAATTTAATCTTTCATGATTTTCTTGGTATAATCGTAGAAATCTATATTGATGAGATTGCTGTCAAATCGGATGGCATGGATGGTCAATTAACTGATTTGCGCTTAACTTTGGAAATGATGTGCCGGTATGGTTTGAAGATGAATCCACTCAAGTGCGTGTTGGTGTTTTGGTGGGGAAGTTCTTAGGATTCATGGTACATGGGAGAGGTATAGAAATTGATCCTAGAAAGGTAGAAAAGATTGGAGAGTTTAAAGCATTGACATGCAAATTGAACTTCTATGTCTTGCCCTCACGGGGTGCCCTTCCTTCCCTTATATACTGGGGGACGGGGTTACAAAGTAGGAGTCCCAGCCGAACTATGGCCAAGGGATCTCCTCTTAGAGATATAACCTGCCCGACTAGGACTGTATATTCCTCATCGTACAAGGCTAAGTCTGCCGAGCTCTATCATATCTCTAATTACAAGGCTAGGCCCATCCTCTGTCCGAGTGGCCCATATGCTTGTCATGAGGTACCTGGGGCCCATGGCCTCCACATTGGAGAAGACCTGTACCGAAGAACTGTATCTGGAGTCCTCATGCACTACGTCACACCCGAAGAGGGCAAGGAAATTCTGCAATCAATCCACTCGGGCATATGTGCCAACCATGCCGCATCTAGGACGTTAGTCAGAAAGGCTTACATGCAGGGATTTTTCTAGCCAATAGCTGTAATAGATGCTAAATACATAGTTTGCACATGTGAGGGTTGCCAGTTCTATGCATGACAAACAAATCTCCCAGCCCAAGAACTTCAAACAATCCCAATCTCTTGGCCCTTTGCAGTATGTTGGCTCGACATGGTCGGACCTTTCAAGAAAGCGCCAGGAGGGTTCACACTCTTGTCCATCACAGTGGATAAATTCACAAAGTGGATTGAGGCAAAACCCGTTGCTACCATAACAGTGGCATGAGCAAAGGACTTCATCATGAGTATACTATACCGATTCGGGGTTCCTAACGCATCATGATGGACAATGGTACTCAGTTCACAGCAGCGTTTTTCAAGATTTCTGTGATGACTTCGGCATCAAGATCTGTTATGCATCTGTGGCACACCCGCGGAGTAATTGGTAGGTCAAGCGTGCTAATGGCATGGTCTTACAAGGTATCAAGGCCAGGATATTCAACCGATTACAACCATATGTAGGGCAGTGGGTACAAGAATTCCCATCTGTTCTCTGGTCTCTAAGAACCACGGTTAGTCGGGCCACAGGGCAATCCCCTTTCTTCCTGGTCTATGGTGCCGAGGTTGTGTTACCAACCGAGTTAGAGTTCGGCTCTCCGCGAGTTCGGGCCTACACAGAAGACATATCCAACCAAAACCGGCTGGTTCAACTCGATCAGTTGGAGGAAGCTAGCGACATCACAATCATCTAGTCGGCACGGTATCTTCAAGGCCTGCGTCACTATCACAGTTGAAATGTCCATGGCCACGCCTTTTTGGTCGGTGATCTCGTCTTGAAAAAAATACAAACCACCAATGACAGGCATAAACTATCCCCCCGTGGGAAGGGCCATTCATTATCGCTGAGGTTACTCGGCTAGGCGCCAACCGACTGAAGACTCAAGACGGTGCCCTAGTCAGCAACTCTTGGAATATAGAATAGCTACGTCCTTTCTATACCTGAGTTTTGTACTTTCTCACATACATATGTATAAGGTGTTTTCTTTGACTCACTACGTCACTTGTTTCAAGCGAGTAGTGAGTCGGGGGCTACATGTATTATATGTGCTTTGTCAAGAACATACGAGCTTGATTTATCTAAGTTATGAAGTTTTACAATGACTATGTTTTGTTTGCCCGAGTATAGCTTTTTGAGGTGAACGATTTTATTAAGTTCCTATCGACCGACTCGGCACAAACTATATAGTTGGGTAAAGCTAATGATAACTAAGTAAAACCAAGAACTCGGTGGCGTTGCACATATATTTACACATGTCTTTACAAAAGCTTTATATACACCGACTGCATGATGGTTTGTTCTTACATGCCTAGGTCCTTTGTGATAGCCTCCGCAGTCGGCCTCGCCTCGGTGATCAACTCCAATGCTTCCTCAGGTGTTGTCTCTTCGGCAAACCCCTCACCAATGGCCTCAAGGTCTACCCTAGGGTAGATTGATTTGGTCATGGCAAGCGTCTGGGCCACACCAACAGCCACACACTCATCTGAGTACCTTTTTCAAGATACTTGGGGCTTGGCTAAGGTGCACCTACACCTGGGAGATCATGTTGGAGCTGGTCCTGACGTAGTGAGGATCCATAATATCAAGGAGCCCTTTCACGGATTTGGCAAGAATCTCCCATGACTCCTTGACAACTTTTATCTCCGCTGCAAAGGCTTGGAATTGGATTTGGGCATTGGCTCTCGAAGTTGCCTAGATTCGTTGACAAGTATACTTGTTAGCCAAAATAGCAGTCGGAGTAACAAGAGGATTGGTTAAGGTTATTGTCAGAGGGAAGGCTTACTATTATAGTCGGCCTCTACTTTGGCTTTGGCCTTCTCTAGTTCGGTTTTAGCCTTCTCAACTTTCTTCAGCTCAAGTTCCTGTTGTTTCTTCTCCTCTATCTGGGAATTCAACTTGGCTTCGAGGGCTATACATCAGAATAGCCAAGAACTCAAGATTACAGTCGGGACACAACTAGGCAGTCGGGAAGACAACAAAGCTGAAGAAATATACTTAGGATTTATTCAGGAAGACAAATACAGGAGACTTACTTCTGATCTTCTTGGCTAGAGCCCACTTCTCATCCCTGAGCTGATCAACTGCTCCCTTCAGCCACGTCTCCTTCTCCTGACTAGACCGTTCTAGGTTGGCCTTCTCAGCTTGGAGTTGGCCCAACCGTTGGAGATGGGGGGCAAGCTAGGTCAAGACCTTGTTCACTTTCTCTGAGTGGTCGATTATCTTCCGCTTAGATCAAAAACAGAACAAAACAGAGTCAAGAGGCAGAAAACCAATACAAGGAAGACTGTTAAGAACTCGATATGGCGAGAGTCATACCTGGACTCTTCGAGACGCGGTGATTGTGGCACGAAGAAGAACTTCACACTCCCTTTCTGCTGCCTCCTCATCATGCTCGTAGCTTTCCGCGACTCCCTCGGGGGATACCTAGTGGAAGGTTCTCGAGAATCTACGGGGAGGGGCTTCAAGCCTGGGGAGATCCACTTCATCTGAAGACGACGACATGGATGGAGACAAGGTCCTGGCTTCTAGCTCAGCAGTTGTTGGGGCTTCAGGGACTCGCTCAGGGGCTGGAGCTATGGCTTCAGTGCTTGCCCCTTGGTCAGCCAGCACTAGCGGTCCTGCTGTCAAGACAGCTTCAGTTTCTACAACTGAGGCAGTCATCAGCTCAGCAGATGAACTCGTTGGTGTTGGCTCGGCTAGGGCTGGCTTGGCAACGGGAGCAGTCGGCGTAGTCTTTTTCAGATCTACGTCTACTCGCCTCCTGCACAATGAGTCAAATATCAAGACATCATTACATCGATCAAGATTTTCAGAAGACTCAAGACTGCTTACCTCTTGGAGGAATTGAACTTCCAAGAGGGGGCTCCTGATGTCGGCAGTGGAGAGCTGCTGGCTGACGGGCTAGTCGGCACGTCAGTCGGCAGTGGTGGTTTGCTCTTGGTCGGCCCGGTCTTTGGTACGGCCGGCTGGGGCACCGAGGCACTCGGTGGCGCTGCTCTTTGGCTCGACACTACTGATCTTGTACTCGGTGGCACCAGTCTTGGGCTCGATGTTGCTGAGCTGGGTGTTGGTCTCGGGCTTGGAGGCGATGGCCTCGGACTCGGTGGCCTAGGAGCTACGCTGGTGGTATCTTTAATCTTCAGGCTCCCGGCTATGGCACTTGGCCTGCTAGTTCTCTTCTTGCTCGGGTCTTCGACAGGTTTCTTCCTAGCTCTCTTGGAGCTAGGCTAGGCAACGGAAGGACTCAATGGCCTCTTCTTCAACTGGACGGCCGATAAAGTTTGGGAGTCATCATCAAACTCCTTACATTCCTGCAAGTGATTCAAACAACATACATCAAACATTGCAGAGCAATCCAGGATGCACATCAACAAGCATTCATCACAGAATGACAGCAATTCAGCAACCAGTATTTCAATATTACCTTTGGACGAGGCCTTTTTAGGCTGTAAGCCATGGTGGAGTGCTCTGCATCTTCAGTTCCAACCACCCCGTTGGCGAAATAACTGAGCAACATATTAGTCACTTTGTGCTTATCAGTTAGATCTGGGTATTCTCGGCTGGGATCATTTTTCCCTGGTAATCCCAGCCGAAGTGGCTTCTTAGCTTCAATGGCTTGATACGCCGGGTTAAGAAATGTCTGGCCACCCAGGGACCAGTCAATCCAGAGCTCTTCAGCTTGTCAATCTTATCAATCAACATATATACTTGGCCCATCTCCTCAAAGCTTGGCACAGATGACCAACTGGACACGACCTCCAGAGGCAAACCAGTAAAGAGGGGCAGGCGTGGTTCGAGATCAAAACAATAGAACCACTCTTTATGCCAGCCCTTAAGGGAAGTTTTCAAAGGAACATGAAGATATATCTTTTTCATCTCGTTCCTAAGCTAGAGGCTGGCTCCCCCTATCACTTGGACTTTGTTTTTGGAGGGCTGAAGTTTGATGTGGAACAGATATCTAAACAGATTGAAATGGGACTCCACACCTAGAAAGCATTCACATAGAGTTTCAAAGATTGAGATTTGCAGGATGGAGTTCGGATTCAGATTCACCAACTCCAGCCCATAGAAGGAAAGAAGTTGGTGCAAAATATCTGAAGAAGGAAGAGATAGACCCCGGTCAAAGAAAGAGGCGAAGACTATAGTCTCACCAGATTGGGGTGCCGAGATCGATTCCCCCTCAACCAGACGCCAATGGATGACTTCACGGCTCTGCAATCTCAGCTGTCTCTCTAAGTACTTCAAATTAGTCAAGCCACAATCTGAAGTCGGCTAGGTCTCATCAGACACCTCCGGGATTTCTGAAGCTCTCGGCATTGCTAAGGGCAAAAAGATTTGGGGGAAATGCTATTGGGGGCTTGGAATAGATGCGGAGGAGTGGGATCGCCCGAGTTTTGAGAGGGAAGAGCTGGCAATGGCAAACCCTAGCGTGGCAAGGTGCGAAATTTTGGTGCAGAAGTTGGAAGACGAAGCGATTGGTGGATTGGAGAAGATGATGGAATCTTTTCTCTCTCTCCCGCCTTTATAGAGCCTGTGCCGATAAATGGGCTTGGGCCTACAAATTCGGTACTGGGCCACAAGATATGAGTTTCTACAGTAGCATACTCTATTGGGGCCGCTCGCTAGCTATGTTAAAATCACAGTGCTGGTTCTACTCACAGAAACCGATCAAATAATCAGATATGCTTCATACTAAGCCTACAGCCGAGTGCATATATTTGGGTATCTGCATTATTTACCTGGTATTGAGGATATATCCTTATAAGGATCACAAGTTGGTTTCCATTAAAATTGGGGATGCAGGTGTGGAGGCCATGGGCCCTGGGTACCTCACCACAAGCATATGGGCCACTCGGATAGAGGATGGGTCGAGTGTTGTAATTAGAGATATAGTAGCACCCGGCTGACTTTCCCTTGTACGATAAGGAATATATAGTCCTAGTCGGATAGATTGTATCTCTAAGAAGGAAATCTCTTGGTCGTATCCGGCTGGGATTCCTACCTTGTACCCCTGTCCCCCAGTATATAAGGGGAGGCAAGGCGCCCGCTGAGGGTAGAAGGTCATCGACCAACACAAATCCTCAAAGGAATAACACCACAACTGAACATAGGGTATTACCTCACATTGAGGGCCTGAACTAGTATAAATCTCTCATGTTCCTTTGCAATTCACCGAGTTTCCATCCGCCGTGTAGCCCCATATTCATATTGCTGGTGTAAAACATTGATAGTTGGCGCGCCAGGTAGGGGCTTCGGTGCAATCTACATCTACAAACTCGATGGATCCCGCAAGAGGAGTCGATCGCGACAAGTTCTCCCCTGGAGATACAATATCTTTTGGAAGCCTCGACTGCATCGCCGACCAGATTGGCAACCTCACCTTGGCTAAAGCAGATCTAATCCAACCAGCCGAGGAATTAGCCGACTCCGCGCTAGTCGGCCCACCAGATGCGGCGGCAACCATCGTCGAGCCGCTGCAGCAACTTTCCACTTCGCCGAGCCACAGGACAACTCTCTCCTTCGGCGTTCGGCTCGCGCTAGGCCTTGAGCCAGCTTGGGTTGGGCTAGGAAGGGGAGAGATCGTCAATCTCCCACACGGATTTGGCAACGCCGCAAGTCTACATCCCATGCAGCACACCCGATCTCCTGCGCTTCAGTTTGGACACGGCCCTAAGCCGTTTCAGATTGGATCCAGAGAGGTCGGAGTAGTTCTTACTCCGCTCAACTACATGGACTCCGACTCCTAGTCGGATAACGGTTCGAACACCAGTTCGGACACCAGCTTGGCAAGTCTCCTTATCCCTCACGAAATATTCATAGCCTCAACACCTCCACCAGAGGTTCGCCGACTACAAGAAGAGCAACAGGAGGAGGCGCGCCGACTATGACAACAGGAGGAAGCAGACCGCGAGGCTCGTAACGACGGGCTACGCAAGGCTGGGCGAACCGCTCAGCAACATATCCTCCAAACCAAAGTCGGCGACCACAACATCTTCGTCACGCCACAGTAGAATGTCGTGGCTACTACAACCCTACTGGACACGCTCCAGCTCGGGCCTGATCACCAGGCCAACCCGACGATCGCCAAGATTAAAGCTATGATCACAGCCGCTGCCTGTCAGCAGTAACAACAGTCGGGCGACACAGTTGTTCTGACCAACAGGTCAGGTTCTTCGGCAACAGGTTCATCCACATCAGCATGACGCCGGGTGGCTGGCTCAACTCAGCTACACGAGGAATCGCGGCAAACCTCACTCGGTGACACCAACAACAATAACCAGCAGCGTCACCAGTATGATCGTCGGCCTAACCAAGATCTCCGAGTTCATCTACAATGCGACCTCCGACATACTATCAATGCCCGACCCCACGAACGAGAAGAGGACGAGCTCCGCCGGCTAGAGGACGAAAACGAGCGTTTCGGTCTTCACCATGAACGGCTTCACCGCCATCGTTGGAGCCGAAGCCCTCACGAAGATGAAGGCATTCCAGCTTTCACCCACAAGCTACAGGAAGTTGACTAGCCATCGGGCTTCAAGCCTACGGGGATAGAGAAATACGACGGCAAAACCAACCCCGAATCCTGGCTCACCGTATACACCCTGGCAATCCGAGCTGCCGGTGGTGACCATAAAGCCATGGCTAACTACCTCCCAGTCGCCTTAGCTGATTTGGCAAGGACATGGCTAACAGGGCTCCCGAGGTGGTCGATCGGTTCCTGGGGAGAACTCAGGAAGCGGTTCATCGCTAATTTTCAAGGGACCTACGAGAGGCCATCTTCCGAGCATGATTTATACCAACTGCACCAGAAGAAGAATGAGTCTCTACACGAATTCATCAAGAGGTTCTCCGAGAAGCGCAACAAGATCCCAATGATTAGGGACGAGGCCATCATCACCGCCTTCCGCAAGGGAGTAAAGGACGCCCCATTCATCGCAAAGTTCACTCGGAAGCCGCCAGCCTCTGTCCGGGCACTCTTTGACATGGCGAACAAATACGCCGACTCGGCTGAAGCGGTCGCAGAAGCCCTTAACGAGAAGAAAGAACCCCGGCAGAAGGACCAGAAGGTGAAAGCTGACAACGAGCCATCTCAAAACAAGACCGGCAGCCGCAAGTGGAAGTTGGACAACGAGGTGGCCAACATGGAGTGCACTCGGTCTCGGCCCTCAAGGAACAACGACTACCAGAAAGTCATGAACGGGCCATGCCCCTTCTACCCCAAGGGCAAGCACATGGCTGAAGACTGCTTCATGCTCAAGAAGTTTGCTTCCGAGCAAGCTTCATCATCTAGCGCCGACAAGGACAAAGACAAGCTAGATCAAGGCCCGGCTGACGATTTTCATGCTCCCCAGGCCGAGTTAAACCACATCTTCAGAGGGCCACTCGCGTACGAGTCCAAGCAAAAGCAGAAGCTATCAGCACGCGATGTCAACACGGTCTCTACTGCGGACGTCCCCTAGTATCTGCGCTGGTCAGAGATGGCCACACATTCAACCGCGCAGACCACCCAGATCGGGTTTCACACCCGGGACACTATCCACTCATCCTGGACCCAGTCGTCAAAAACATCAAGCTGAAGAAGGTCCTCATCGACGGAGGCAGCGCGCTCAACATCCTATTTGCCAAGACTTTGGACGAGATGAAGATCCCTCGTTCAGAACTACGGCCGAGTACCGCGTCCTTCCACGGGATAATCCCTAGCCTATCTTCAACACCACTCGGGCAGATAACATTGCCTGTAACCTTCGGCACGTGGGATAACTTCCGCACGGAAAACTTCTGCTTCGAGGTCACCAACTTCGAGACTACGTACCACGTGAAACTTGGACGACCGACGCTTGCCAAATTCATGGCAGTACCGCACTATACATATATGGTGCTCAAGATGCCTGGGCTAGCAGGAGTCCTCTCCCTCCGCAACGACGCTAAGCAAGCCTTCACTTGCGACAAGGAGAGCTGCGAGTTGGCTCAATCACAAGAAGCGGCAGTCGGGCGCAATAGCATTCGGCAAGCCACCACAACCGAAGTCGAGGAAGATCAAGTTCCGGCAAAGAAAGCAACGAAGTCAGGAATTTCAGCGGACTCTAACACGAAGATCCCCTTGGACCCTTTCGACCCCTCCAAGACTGTTCTAGTCGGGACCGGACTCGACCCCAAATAGGAAGACACGCTCGTCACCTTCCTGCAAACCAACAAAGATACTTTTGCATGGAAACCGTCCGATATGCCGGGCGTACCAAGGGAGGTGATTGAGCACGCCCTTAATGTGAAGACAGATGCCAAGCCAGTCAAGCAACGGTTGTGGCGCTTCGCTCAAGATCGGAAGGATGCTATTCAGGAGGAGATCACCAAGCTCCTTGCAACCGGGTTCATCAAGGAGGTCTATCACCCGGATTGGTTGGCAAACCTTGTTCTGGTCCGGAAGAAAAACGATAAATGGCGCATGTGCATCGACTACACCGATCTCAACAAGGCGTGCCCCAAGGATCCATTTGGTCTTCCCAGGATAGATCAGGTGGTGGATTCAACTGCAGGGTGCGACCTTCTCTGCTTTCTCGACTGCTACTCGGGATGCCATCAAATCAGCCTAAAGGAGGAGGACTGCCTAAAGACATCTTTTATCACACCATTTGGAGCGTACTGCTACATCACTATGCCGTTCGGTTTGAAAAACACTGGAGCAACGTATCAACGCGCAATTCAGCGGTGTCTAGACACTCAGATCGGGCACAACGTGGAAGCCTACATCGATGACGTGGTGATCAAGACCAAGTCCAAAGAAGACCTCATCGCTGACCTGGAAGAAACCTTTCAAAATCTTCGAAGATTCAAGATGAAGTTGAACCCGGAAAAGTGCGCCTTCAGTGTGCCATCCAGCAAGCTACTCGGCTTCATCGTCTCGCATCGCGGCATCGAGGCCAATCCGGAGAAAGTCAACGCAATCAAGAACATGGCAGCCCCGACTAACCAGAAGGATGTCCAGAAGCTGACAGGCTGCATGGTGGCACTCAGCGGGTTTATTTCCCGACTGGGCGAACAGGGTATGCCCTTTTTCAAGCTACTGAAGAAAGCAGACAATTTCCAATGGACTCCCGGAGCCTAGCAAGCCTTCAAGACTTCAAACAATTTCTCATAACACCTCCCGTGTTGGCGTCACCCATGCCCCAGGAGCCGCTAATGCTTTATCTAGCGGCAACTAGTCAGGTAGTCAGCACGGTGTTGGTGGTCGAGCGATCCGAATAGGGTCACATCCAAAAAGTTCAACGGCCAGTCTACTTTGTTAGCGAGGTCCTTTCCGACTCAAAAACGAGATATCCGCAGGTCCAGAAGCTGCTCTATGGCCTACTCATCATTGCCCGGAAGCTGGTGCATTATATCCAAGCACATCAAGTCCGGTGGTCATATCGTTTCCACTCGGGGACGTCCTGCATAACCACGAGACCACCGGCTGAATCGCTAAATGGGCACTCGACTTGATGGCGTTTGACATCACCTTTTAGCCAAGGACAACAATCAAATCACAAGCTATCGATGCTTTGCACCAGCAATAAAACTATAGGGCTACTCGGCGAGGGTGAATTCGGTGGATTGCAGAGGAACACGGAAGATTTATACTGGTTCAGGCCCTCGATGTGAGGTAATACCCTACGTCCAGTTGAGGTGTTATTCCTCTGAGGTGTTTTATGATCGATGATCGTGTTGTCCTTGCCCTGACGGGTGCCCTGCCTCCCGAGATATACCAGGGGACAGGGGTACATGATAAGGATCCCAGCCGGATACGGCCAAGGGATTTCCTTCTTAGAGATAAAGTCCTATCCGACTAAGACTATGTTTCCTTATTATACAAGGCAAAGCCTGCCGGGTGCTATCTTATCTCTAATTACATGGTTCGGCCCATCCTCTATCCGAGTGGCCCATGTACTGATAATGAGGTACTCGGGGCCCATGGCCTCCACAGTAGCCCCTGAGACCTTCATAGTTGAGTCACAGCTGATGCTAATTGCTCATCCTCCACGGTGAAGATTGCCCGAGTGCAGTGCTCCCGGGTACCCTTTGTCCGAGTAAGTCTTCTTCCGAGTCCTGCTTCATGTCAGCTGGCAGCGAGGCTATGAAGGGCTTCATGGAGATATATGAATAGTGTGCGCCAAATAGGCGCACCTATTAGGTGTAGCCCCTGACTTTGTGCTTAATTGTGAAGACAATTAAACATAAAGTCAAAGATCTTTAACCTAGAAGTCTTTCCCGAGTAGATTACTACTGGTGTATGAGACTCTTCGGTATCATGTCAACCGGAATAAGCTTTATAGTCTTGCTGAGTAGGAGACTACTCGTATGTAGGACTCTTCGACTTCATGTCAGTCGGAATATGTGTTTATAGTCTTGCCGAGTAGGATGCTACTCGTATATGGGACTCTTCAGCGTCATGTCAGCTGGAAAAAGGGGTTTATAGCCTTTTCCGAGTGGCGTCCCACTCAAAAGTTAGACTCCTCCGCATCATGTCAGCGGGAAAAGATATTTATAGTCTCTCCCGAGTAGTGCACTACTCGAAAGTTAGACTCTTCCACATCATGTCAGCGGGTAAAATGTTGCTCATGGCAATTGATGGCCACGCATGTAGGCCGAGTACCACTTTGTGAAAATAAATCCACGGCGTGGCTAGGTGTACCTGAGCAAGATACCTGCATCTCCAATTTTAATGAAGACCAGCTTGTGATCCTTGTAAGGATATATCCTCGAGACCTGGGGGATAAAACAGATACCCAAACATATATGTTTAGCAATAAGGCTCTCACGAAGCATATCTGTTTATCTCATCGGCTCCTTTTAGTAGCACCAGCGCTATAATTTCAACTCAGCCTGCAAGCATCCCACATGGAGCATGCTACTGTAGGAACTCATATCTTGATGGCCCGGTGCTAACTGTGTAGGCCCAAGCCCATCTAGTCGGCATCGACTCTATAAAACCGGGGAGAGAGAAAAAGATTCCTTCATCTTCCCCAAATCAACCAATCGCTTCGTCTTCCTCCTTCGCGCCCAACTTTTCGCCTCCCGCCCGGCTAGGGTTAGCTGCTGCTATTCCCCACCCGAACTCGGGCAATTCCAATCCTCTCCGTTTGTTCCAAGCCCCCGATTTGCTTTTCCCCAAATCTCACCGCCTCCAGTCATGCCGAAGGCTTCGGATCTTGCGGGTGCGCCGGGAAGTTCTTGGCTGATGTCAGATTGTGGCTCAGTGAAGCTAAAGCGGCTGGAAAGAGAACTGAAGTTGCCCAGCCAAGAAGTGATTCGCTGGCGGTCGGCTAAGGGTGAGTTGGTCCCAAATCCCCAACCTGGTGAAATGGTAGTTTTCGCCTCTTTTTTCGATCGAGGCTTGTGCCTTCTGTCTTCTGATTTCTTCTGCCACATCCTTGATTTCTATGGGCTGGAGTTGGTGTATTTGAACCCCAACTCGATTCTTCAAATCTCCATCTTTGTTACTCTTTGTGAGTGCTTCTTGGGTGTTGAACCCCATTTTATCCTCTTTCGACACCTGTTCCATGTCAAACCCTAGCCCTCCAAGAGTAATATTTATGTGATTGGGGGGGCTGGTCTCTAGCTAAGGAGCGATGGGAAAAAGACATATCTTGATCTGCCCTTGAGATCTTCTCTGAAAGGCTGGCACAAGGAATGGTTCTATTGCGCAGATCTAGCTCCTTCCTTGCGCCCGTTTACTGGCTTGCTGCCCGTGGTTTCGCCAAACTGGTCCGCAGAGCCGTCCTTTGAAGAAATGGGCCAAGCACATCAACTGTTGGTGAAGATAGATGACCTCAAGAAGGCCGGCCTGACAGGACCTTGGGTCACTCGTCGCTTCTTGACCTAGTGCATCTAGCCGCTGAAGCTGAGGAGTGCATTTGGATGGGCCTTTAAAGGCAAAAACAATCCTGACCGAGTAAGCAACAAGTCGGCGGACAAGGGGGAAGTGACCGCAACCCTGTTTAGCTACTTTTCCGAAGGGGTGATCGCGACCGAGGACGATAAGCGCCGGGTTGCGGCCTATAGCTTCATTCGGCCTCGGACCAAGGTAACCTTTAATCTTCTTCTGTGATGAATGCCTGTGGAACTGTGAATGTTCAGCGTTGCATGATGTATTTTGTTGGCTCACTTATAGTGGCGTGAAGAGTTTGATGAGGACTCCCGCCCGTTGTCAGCCGTCGCGTCGAAGAAGAGGCCAAGGAGCCCCTCTGTTACTCAACCCGACTCCAAGAGAGCGGGGAAGAAGCCCATTTTGTATCGGGGCGAGGGGGCCATGACGCCGCGCGCCGTGGCTGGAAGCCTGAAGATAAGGGACACCGTCACCGCGGCGCCCAGGCAATCAAGTCCCAGGTTGAGACCTGCCGATTTGAGCCCAACATTGCCGAGCCTAGCAACAGCGCCGTCGAGGGGCCGGCCAGAGCAGACGCCGCCAAGTATGGAGGCACCCAAGCCGACCACACCGGAATCGGGGCCGACTCAGGCTGATGCGCCGCTGCCGACTACCAGAGCTAGCGCTCCGCCGGGGACCGGGTCACCCGGCAAGAAGCTGAAGTTCTCCAAGAGGTGCGCTGCTCCGGGTCTTCAGAAATTCTTACGTATTGAAGTAATGTCTTGATGTCTTGTTTCGTCGTGCAGGAAGCGGGCTGATATCGATCTCAAGGGGATCAATCCGACCGCTCCCCTTGAAGAGCCTGCCCCAGCCGAGTCGGTGGCCAGCCCAGTCACAGAAATCGAGGTGGTCCCGACTGCAGGGTCGCCGCCGCCACCCAACCGAGAGGCGGCTGCTGAGGTTGAGGCCCCAGCCCTTGAAGTGTCGCCCGTTGCGGAGGCCACCGCCGGAGCCCCTGAGCCGGTCCCCGAGGTCGCGGGGGATGGCGGTGCTGAGGCCGGGACCCCATCGCCTTTGTGGTCGTCATCGTCGTCATCGCCGCCGCTGGAGATCCCCCACCTGCCTCGGATCGAAGCTCCTTGACGTGTGATGCCCCGGACATTCACATGGACGGCCCTTGACGGGACGGTGAAGAGCTTCAGGCTTGATGAAGTCATCGCGAGGAGAGAGAGTGAAAGCTTACTTTACGCCGCTATCAGCGGGTCCAAGGGAGTTGGGGTATGATTCTTGTGGTAGAGTCTTGGCAATCTTCTTGTTTTGACGTCCAACTCCGTCCTTGATTTGTCTCTTATCCTGAGCAGAAGCTTGTCGACCGCAATGAGGCGATGACAGAAATCTTGGTCGAGGTGGCTCCCCACCTCGCAGAATTGGAGCAGCTCCGGGCATTAAAGGCTAAGATGGAGGAGTGTCATGCGGGGAGGGAGGCCTGGCTGAAGAGTGGCGCTGATCAGCTCAAGGCGGAGACTTGGGCCCTAGCTGGAAAGATTAGAGGTAAAATCCCCGAATATATCTTCCCGACCGAACCGTTAATGTATCCATCCAGTTGCGTTGTTCCCGACTGCCCAGTTATGTCGTGACTGCACGGTTGAGCTCTTGGCTAATCTGCAGTGCAGCCCTCGAAGCGGAGTTGAAGACCCGAACAGAGAGGGAATCGCAGCTGAAGGAGGCCGAAGAAGCCAGGGCCGAGCTTGAGAAGGTCAAGGCCGACCTAACAAAGGCCAACACCGAGCTTGATCAGGAGAAGGCCGAGTTGAAGGAGGCTGTCGTCAAGCTCGGTAAGGAAAAAACTAAATTGGAGAAGACCGTGGCCGGGTGGGAGGCCGACTACGAAAGTAAGTCCTCAACCTGACTGTGATCTTAGCCAATCCATTAATCGTTCCGTCTGTAGCCGAATCTGACAAGTTTACATGGCGGCGGACCTGGGCAGACATGAGAGCCAATGTCCAGGCCCAGTATTGGTTCTATACAGAGGAGATAAGAGTGATCAGGGAGTCACGGGAGGCCCTCGTCGGGTCCGTGAAAGGGCTCCTTGACCTCATAGATCCCCGCCCAGTGGGGACCAGTTGCAGCAGAATCCCCCAGATAGAGGCGCGTCTTGAGGATGCACCGAGTGCCTTGAAAAAGTACTTGGATGAGCATGTCATTGCCGGCGTGGCCCAGACCCTGGCGATGACCAAGTCCCCCTGGCGAACCCCCCTGGCGCTTTCTTGAAAGGCCCGACCATGTTGAGCCCCCATACTGCGAATGGCCAGGAAATGGGGATAGTTTGGAGTTCCTGGGCTAGGAGATTTGTTTCTCTTGCATAGAACTGGCAGCCCTCGCATTTGCGAACGATGTTTTTTGGCTTCTGTTACTGCTGTGGGCCAGAAAAATCCCTGCCGGTAAGCCTTTCCGACTAACGTCCTGGATGCGGCATGGTTGCCACATATGCCCGAGTGGATCGAATGCAGAATCTGCTTGCCCTCCTCGGTGGTGACGCAGCGCATGAGGACACCGGATGCGCTCCTTCGGTACAGGTCTTCTCCGACTAGTAGGAAGCTTTTGCTTTGACACTTAATCTGCTCGGCTTGACTACGATCTTCTGGGAGTTCATCATCCAGGAGGAATTTGACAACAGGAGTCCTCCAGTCTTGACATATGTGCAGCACCTCATTTGTGGTCGGGGTAGGCTCACCTCCCGACTGCTCCGGTGCCGGCTTCTTCTTGACTGATGGCTCCATAAGTTGCTCGACAAAGATTCCAGTCGGAACTGCTTCTCGCTTGGATCCCATGTTTGCCAGCTCGTCTGCCGCGTCGTTGTATTGACGCAGGACGTCTGTGATTTCCAGCCCATCGAACTTGTTTTCCAGCTTGCGGACCTCCTGACAGTATGCCGCCATGGTGTCGTCGAGACAGGTCCAGTCTTTCATGACTTGGTTTACCACGAGTTGAGAATCCCCGCGCACAACCAGTCAACGTATGCCGAGTGATATGGCGATGCGGAGCCCGTGAACAAGTGCCTTGTACTCGGTGACGTTGTGGGAAGCCGGGAAGTGGATTTGTAGAATGTACTTCAGTTTTTCGCCAGTGGGGGACGTCAATATCACTCCGGCCCCGGCGCCGCCGATCCGTAGAGAACCGTCGAAGTACATTGTCCAGTACTCTAGCTTTGCTGTTGGTGTTGGGAGTTGAACTTCTGTCCACTCGGCCACGAAGTCGGCTAGAGCTTGAGATTTAATTGCTGTCCCTGGCTGAAAGGTGATGTCGAACACCATCAACTCGAGTGCCCATTTAGCGATTCGGCTAGTGGCCTCGCGATTATGAAGGACATCCCCGAGTGGAAATGCTATGACTACCGTGACTTGATGTGCTTGAAAATAATGCACCAGCTTCCGGACTGTGATGAGTAGGCCGTATAGCATCTTCTGGACCTGCGGATATCTCGTTTTGGAGTCGGCAAGGACCTCGCTGACAAAGTAGACTAGCCATTGTATTTTCTGAATATGGCCCTGTTCGGATCGCTCCACCACCAATACCGTGCTGACTACCTGAGTGGTTGCTGCCAGATATAGCATTAGCGCTTCTTGGGGCATGGGTGACGCCAACACGGGAGGTGATGTGAGGAATTGTTTGAAATCTTCGAAGGCTTGCTGGGCTTCTGGAGTCCATTGGAAGTTGTCCGCCTTTTTGAGGAGCTTGAAGAAGGGCATGCCACGTTCGCCCAGTCGGGAAATAAACCGGCTTAGTGCTGCCATGCAGCCCGTCAGCTTTTGGACGTCTTTGAGGTTAGTCGGGGGTGCCATGTTCCTGATGGCGTTGACTTTCTCTGGGTTGGCCTCGATGCCGCGATGTGAGACGATGAAGCCGAGTAACTTTCCGGATGGCACACCGAAGGCGCATTTTTCCGGGTTCAACTTCATCTTAAATCTTCGAAGATTTTGGAAGGTTTCTTCCAAGTCAGCAATGAGGTCTTCTTTGGACTTGGTCTTGATCACCACGTTGTCGATGTAGGCTTCCACGTTGCGCCCAATCTGAGTGTGCAGACACCGCTGAATAGCCCATTGATAGGTTGCGCCCGCGTTCTTCAGACCGAACGGCATTGTGATATAGCAGTACGCTCCAAACGGCGTGATGAAGGACGTTTTTAAGCAGTCTTCCTCCCTCAGGCTGATTTGATGGTATCCCGAGTAGCAGTCGAGAAAGCTGAGTAGGTCGCACCTGGCCGTGGAGTCAACCACCTGATCTATCCTGGGAACACAGAAGATTTATACTGGTTCAGGCCCTCGATGTGAGGTAATACCCTACGTCCAGTTGAGGTGTTATTCCTCTGAGGTGTTTTATGATCGATGATCGTGTTGTCCTTGCCCTGAGGGGTGCCCTGCCTCCCTTTATATACTAGGGGACAGGGGTACATGATAAGGATCCCAGCCGGATACGGCCAAGGGATTTCCTTCTTAGAGATAAA
The DNA here is from genome assembly GCA_003991445.1 of Oryza meyeriana var. granulata. Taxonomy (NCBI): domain Eukaryota; kingdom Viridiplantae; phylum Streptophyta; class Magnoliopsida; order Poales; family Poaceae; genus Oryza; species Oryza meyeriana. The sequence goes on from RYFJ01000704.1 coordinate 63,134, forward strand.
GTCCTATCCGACTAAGACTATGTTTCCTTATTATACAAGGCAAAGCCTGCCGGGTGCTATCTTCTCTCTAATTACATGGTTCGGCCCATCCTCTGTCCGAGTGGCCCATGTACTGATAATGAGGTACCCGGGGCCCATGGCCTCCACACAAGCTCTAGCCGACTTCGTGGCCGAGTGGACAGAAGTTCAAATGCCTACATCAACAACGAAGCTAGAGTACTGGACAATGTACTTCGACGGTTCTTTACGGATCGGCGGCACCAGGGCTGGCGTCGTACTGACGTCCCCCACCGGCGAAAAACTCAAGTACGTTTTACAAATCCACTTCCCAGCTTCCCACAACGTCGCCGAGTACGAGGCACTCATCCACGGGCTCCGCATTGCTATATCACTCGGAATCCATCGACTGGTTGTGCGCGGAGATTCTCAACTCATGGTAAACCAAGTCATGAAAGACTAGACATGTCTCGACGACACCATGGCGGCATACTGTTAGGAGGTCCGCAAGCTGGAAAACAAGTGTCGATGCTTTACACCGGCAATAATACTGTGGGGCTACTCGGCGACCTGGAATTCGGTGGATTGCAGAGGAACACGGGAGAATTATACTGGTTCAGGCCCTCGATGTGAGGTAATACCCTACGTCCAGTTGAGGTGTTATTCCTCTGAGGTGGTTTTGTGATCAATGATCTGTTATGCCCTCATGGGGCGCCCTGCCTCCCTTTATATACTAGGGGACAGGGGTACATGGTAAGGATCCTAGTCGGATACGACCAAGGGATTTCCTTCTTAGAGATAGAATCCTATCCGACTAAGGCTAGGTTTCCTTATTGTACAAGGCACAGCCTGCCGGGTGCTATCTTATCTCTAATTACATGATCTGGCCCATCCTCTATCCGAGTGGCCCATGTGCTGGTAATGAGGTACCCGGGGCCCATGGCTCCCACAGTAGCCCCTGAGACCTTCATAGTTGAGTCACAGCTGATGCGGAGTGCTCATCCTCCACGGTGAAGGTTACCCGAGTGTAATGCTCCCGAGTACTTTTTGTCCGAGTAAGTCTTCCCGAGTCCTGCTTCATGTCAGCTGGCAGCGAGGCTATGAAGGGCTTCATGTAGATATATGGATAGTGTGCGCCGAATAGGCGCACCTATTAGGTGTAGCCCCCGACTTTGTGCTTAATTGTGAAGACAATTAAACATAAAGTCAAAGATCTTTAACCTAGAAGTCTTTCCCGAGTAAATTACTACTGGTATATGAGACTCTTCGGTATCATGTCAACTGGAATATAATTTATAGTCTTGCCGAGTAGGAGACTACTCGTATATAGGACTCTTCGACTTTATGTCAGTCGGAATATGAGTTTATAGTCTTTTCTGAGTGGCGTCCCACTCAAAAGCTAGACTCTTCCGCATCATGTCAGCGGGAATAGATATTTATAGTCTCTCCCGAGTAGTGCACTACTCGAAAGTTAGACTCTTCAGCGTCATGTCGGCTGGAATAATGTTGCTCATGGCAACTGATGGCCACGCATGTAAGCCGAGTACCACTTTATGAAAATAAATCCATTACGTGGTCAGGTGTTCCCGAGAAAGATACCTGCATCCCCAATTTTAATGAAGACCAGCTTGTGATCCTTGTAAGGATATATCCTCGAGACCTGGTGGATAAAACAGATACCCAAACATATATGTTTAGCAGTAAGGCTTTCATGAAGCATATCTGTTTACCTCATCGATTCCTGTGGGTAGCACCAGCGCTATAATTTCAACTTAGCCTGCGGGCGGCCCACATGGAGCATGCTACTGTAGGAACTCATATCTTGTCGGCCCAATACCGACTGTGCAGGCCTGGGCCCATCTAGTCGGTACAGGCTATAAAAGGATGGGGGGAGAGAAAAAGATTCCGTCGTCTTCCCCAAAGCAGCCAATCTCTTCGTCTTCCACCTTCGCGCCTAGCTTTTCGCCTCCCGCCCGGCTAGGGTTAGCAGCAGCCGTTCCCCACCCGGACTCGGGCGATTTCGAAACTCTTCGTTTATTCCAAGCCCCCGATTTGCTTTCCCCCAAATCTCACCATCTCCAGTCATGCCGAAGGCGACGAATCCTGCGGGTGCGCCAGGGAGTTCTTGGCCGATCTCGAATTGCGGCTCGGTGAAGCTGAGACGGCTGGAGAGCGAGCTGAAGTTGCCCAGCCAAGAAGTGATCCGTTGGCGGTCGGCGAGGGATGAGTCGAGCCCCAACCCCCGGCCTGGTGAAACGGTAGTTTTCGCCTCTTTCTTTGATCGGGGCTTGTGTCTTCCGTCGTCTGATTTCTTCCGCCGCATCCTTGATTTCTACGGGCTGGAATTGGTGCATTTAAATCCCAACTCGATCCTTCAGATCTCCATATTCGTTACTCTTTGCGAGTGCTTTCTGTGTGTTGTGCCCCATTTCATCCTCTTCCGACACTTGTTCCATGTCAAGCCCTAGCCTTCCAAGAGTAATATCAGTGTGATTGGGGGGGCTGGTCTTCAACTAAGGAGTGATGGGAAGAAAACGTATATCGATTTGCCCTTGAAATCTTCTCTGAAGGGCTGGCACAAGGAGTGGTTTTACTGCGCCGATCTAGCTCCTTCCTTGCGCCCGTTTACTGGTATGCCGCCGGCGGTGTTGCCAAGCTGGTCCTCGGAGCCAACCTTTGAAGAACTGGGCCAGGCACATATATTGCTGACGAAGATAGATGACCTCAAGAGGGCCGGCTTGACGAGGCCCTGGGTGGCTCGTCGTTTCCTGACGAGGCGCATCCAGCCGCTGAAGTTGAGAAGCGCCTTCGGCTGGGCCTTCAAAGGTAAACACGATCCCGACCGGGTGAGCAGCGAGACGGCAGACAAGGGGGCAGTGACCGATACCTTGTTTGGCTACTTCTCCGAAGGGGTGGTTGCCACCGAAGATGATAACCGCCGAGTTGCTGCCTATAGCTTCATCCGACCGCGGACCAAGGTAACCTTCTACCTTCTTCCGTGGTGAACGTCTGTGGAACGGTGATTGTTCAACCTTGCGTGATGGTATCTTGTCGACTTGCTTGTAGTGGCATGAGGAATTTGATGAAGACTCTCGTCCATTGTCGGCGGTCGCGTCGAAGAAGAGGGCGAGGAGTCCCTCTGCTGCCCAACCCGACTCCAAGAGAGCGGGGAAGAAGCCGATTTTATATCGGGGCGAGGGGGCCATGACAGCGCGCGCCGTGAGCGGCAGCTTGAAGATAAAGGACACCGCTGCCACAACGCCCACGCAGTCGAGTCCCAGGCTGAGATCAGCAAGCTTGGGCCCAACGTTGTCGTTCTCAGCAACAACGCCACCAAGGGGCCGACCAGAGCAGAGGCCAATCGGGGCAAAGGAACCCGAACCAACCATTCCAGAGTCGGGGCCGGCTCGTGCTGATACGCCTCTGCCATCGATGACACCGACAGGGGCAACTGCCGATGCTAGCGCTTCGCCGGGGGGCGGGTCGGCTGGCAGGAAGCTGAGGTTCTCCAAGAGGTGCGCTACTCCGGGTCTTCTGTAGTTGTTGTATGTTAGAATACAGTCCTGATGTCTTGCTTCGTCGTGCAGGAAGCGGGCCGATATCGACCTCAAAAAGGTTGACCCATCTGCTCCACTTGATGAGTCCGCCCCAGCCGAGCCAGCGGCAGCGAACACACCTGTTGAGCCGGCGGCCAGCCCGGTCGCTGAGACCGAGGTGGCTCCGACTACAGGGCCACTACCGCCACTCGACCGAGAGGTGGCTGTTGAAACTGAGGCCCCAGCCCCCGAGGCACCATACGTCGCGGAAGCGGGGGACGGAACCCCCGAGCCGGTCCCCGATGTTGTAGGGGAAGGCGGTGCCGAGGCCAGGACCCTATCGCCATCGTGGTTATCGTCATCGCCATCGTCGCTGCTACCGCCACCACTGGAGATCCCTCATTTGCCTCAGATCGAAGCTCCCCCACGCGTGATGCCCCGGACCTTTACGTGGACCACTCACGACGGCACTATGAAAAGCTTCAGGCTCGATGAAGTCGTCGCAAGGAGGGAGCGCGAGAGCCTGCTTCGTGCCGCCATCAACGGGTCCCAAGGGGTCGCGGTATGATTCTTGTAGTAAAGCTCCAGCAATCTTCCTGTTTTGTTGTTTGACTCTGTCGTCGGTTTGTTCCTTGTCCCGAGCAGAAGCTCATCGACCGCAACGAGGCGATGATAGAGATCCTGGTCGAGATGGCTCCCCACCTCACGGAATTGCAACAACTCCGGGCATTGAAGGCCGAGATGGAGGCGCGTCACACGAGGAGGGAGGCCTGGCTGAAGAGCGGCGCCGATCAGCTCAGGGCGGAGACATGGGCCCTAGCCAAGAAGATCAGAGGTAAAATCCTCGAGCATATCTTCCCGACTGGACCGTTGCTGTATTCATCCAGCTACGTCGATCCCGACTGCTCGGTGGTGTCATGACTGCATGATTGAGCTCTTGGCTAATCTATGGTGCAGACCTCGAAGCGGAGTTAAAGACCCGAGCGGAGAGGGAGTCGCAGCTGAAGGAGGCCGAAGAAGCCAAGGCCGAGCTTGAAAGGGTCAAGGCCGACCTGACAAAGGCCAACACCGAGCTTGACCGGGAGAAGTCCGAGTTGGAGAAGGCCGTCGTCAAGCTCGGTAAGGAGAAGGCCGAACTGGAGAAGACCGTGGCCGGGTGGGAGGCTGACTATGAAAGTAAGTCCTCAACCCGACTGTGATCTCAGCCAATCCATTAGTCACCCTGTGTGTAGCCGAATCTGACAAGCTTACTTGCCAGCTGATCTGGGCAGGCATGAGAGCCAACGTCCAGGCCCAGTACCGGTTCTGCACGGAGGAGATAAGGTCAATCAGGGAGTCACGAGAGGCCCTCGTCGGGTCCGTGAAAGGGCTCCTTGACCTTGTAGACCCCCGCCCAGTGGGGACCAGCTGTAGCAGAATTCCTCAAATAATGGGGCGTCTCGAGGACGCGCCGAGTGCCCTGAAAAGGTACTCAGACGAGCGGGTTGCCGCCGGCGTGGCCCAGACCCTAGCAATGACCAAGTCCATCTACCCGAGGGCGGACATTGAGGCCATCGGGGAGGGATTTTCCGAGGAGACGACACCCGAGGAAGCGCTGGAGCTGATCTCACAGGCGAAGCCGACTGCTGAAGCGATTACCCGAGACCTGGGTCTGTAAAGGCAATACATTTTGTAGTCGATATATATATATGCTTTCATATACGATCATGTGTAAATATATGTGTCGTGCCGCCAAGCTTATTATTCGGTTGTCATTAGCTTTACCCGACCATGTAGCATGCACCGAGTTAGTCCGATAGAACTTGATAAAAAACGTTCGGAGTAAGATGCTATACTCGGGCGAACGCATCAGTCGTGGCAAGGCTTCATAACCGGGGTGAAATAAGCTTGTCTGTTATTGACAGAACACATATATACATGCAGCCCCCGACTCACTACTCGGTTGGAATAAGCGGCGTAGTGAGTCAGAAAGACTGTACACATGGGGAATGTAAAACTCAGGTATAGAAAGGATGTAGCTGTTCTATGTTCCATGAGTTGGTGATGAGGACGCCGTCTCTAGTCTTCAGTCGGTAGGCGCCTGGCTGCGTGACCTCGGCTACAATGAACGGCCCTTCCCAGATGGGGGATAATTTGTGCCTGTCCTTGGTGGTTTGTATCTTCCTTAGAACGAGATCCCCGACCAAAAAGGCGCGGCCACGGACATTGCGATTGTGGTAGCGACGCAGGCCTTGAAGATACCTTGCCGACTGGATTGTTGCGGCGTCTCTTGCTTCTTCCAGCTGATCTAATTCGATCAGTCGGGTGCTGTTGGACTCATCTTCGGAGTAAGCCCGGACTCGCGGAGAGCCGAACTGTATCTCTGTCGGTAGCATGGCCTCGGTACCGTAGACCAGGAAGAAAGGGGATTGCCCTGTTGCCCGACTAACCGTGGTTCTGAGAGACCAGAGAACGGATGGTAGTTCTTGTACCCACCGACCCACATATGGTTGTAGTCGGTCGTATATCCTGGCCTTGATGCCTTGTAAGACCATGCCGTTGGCTCGCTCAACCTGCCCGTTGCTCCGCGGGTGTGCCACAGATGCGTAGCAGATCTTGATGCCGAAGTCGTCGCAGAAATCTTGGAATAGGCCCGCCGCGAACTGAGTGCCGTTGTCGGTTATGATGCGGTTAGGGACCCCAAACCGGTATAGTATACTCAGGATGAAGTCCTTTGCTCGTGCCGCTGTGATTGTTGCGACGGGTTTAGCCTCAATCCACTTGGTGAATTTATCCACTGCGACGAATAAATGCGTGAACCCTCCTGGCGCTTTCTTGAATGGCCCGACCATGTCGAGCCCCCATACTGCGAATGGCCAGGAAATAGGGATAGTCTGGAGTTCCTGGGCGGGGAGATTTGTCTGTCTTGCGAAGAACTGGCAACCCTCGCACTTGCGAACGATGTCTTTGGCATCTGTGACTGCGGTGGGCCAGAAGAATCCCTGCCGGTAAGCCTTTCCGACTAACGTCCTGGATGCAGCGTGGTTGCCACATATGCCCGAGTGGATTGAATGTAGGATCTGCTTGCCTTCCTCGGTGGTGACACAGCGCATGAGGACACCGGATGCGCTCCTTCGGTACAGGTCTTCTCCGACTAGCAGGAAGCTTTTGCTTCGACGCTTGATCTGCTCGGCTTGACTGCGATCTTCTGGGAGTTCATCGTCCAGGAGGAATTTGAGAACAGGACCCCTCCAGTCTTGACATATGTGCAGCACTTCGTCGGTGGTCGGGGTAGGCTCGCCTCCCGACTGCTCTTGTGCCGGTTTCTTCTTGACTGATGGCTCCATAAGTTGCTCGACAAAGATTCCAGTCGGAACCGCTTCTCGCTTGGATCCCATGTTTGCCAGCTCATCCGCCGCGTCGTTGTATTGACGCAGGACGTGTGTGATTTCTAGCCCGTCGAACTTGTTTTCCAACTTGCGAACCTCCTGACAGTATGCCGCCATTGTGTCGTCGAGACAGGTCCAGTCTTTCATGACTTGGTTGACAACGAGTTGGGAGTCTCCGCGCACAACCAGTCGACGTATGCCGAGTGATATGGCGATGCGGAGCCCGTGAACAAGTGCCTCGTACTCGGCGACATTGTGGGAAGCCGGGAAGTGGATTTGTAGTACGTACTTCAATTTTTCGCCAGTGGGGGATGTCAGTATGACTCCAGCCCCGGCACCGCCGATCCGTAGGGAACCGTCGAAGTACATTGTCCAGTACTCTAGCTTTGTTGTTGGTGTTGGGAGTTGAACTTCTGTCCACTCGGCCAGAAAGTCGGCTAGAGCTTGAGATTTGATAGCTGTCCGTGGCTGAAAGGTGATGTCGAACGCCATCAACTCGAGTGCCAATTAGTGATCCGGCCAGTGGCCTCGCGATTATGAAGGACATCCCCGAGTGGAAACGCTGTGACCACCGTGACTTGATGTGCTTGAAAGTAGTGCACCAGCTTTCGGACTATGATGAGTAGGCCGTATAGCAGCTTCTGGACCTGCGGGTATCTTGTTTTGGAGTCGGCAAGGACCTCGCTGACAAAATAGATTGGCCGTTGTATTTTTTGAAGATGACCCTGTTCGGATCGCTCCACTACCAGCACCGTGCTGACTACCTGTGTTGTTGCCGCCAGATAAAGCATTAGTGGTTCCTGGGGCAAGGGTGACGCCAGCACAGGGGGTGATGTGAGGAATTCTTTGAAGTCTTCGAAGTCTCGCTGGGCTTCCGGAGTCCATTGAAAGGTGTCCGCCTTTTTGAGGAGCTTGAAGAAAGGCATGCCCCTTTCGCCCAGTTGGGAGATAAACCGGCTGAGTGCCGCCATGCAACCTGTCAGCTTCTGGACGTCTTTAAGGTTGGTCGGGGCGCCATGTTTCTTGATGGCGTTGACTTTCTCCGGGTTAAGCCTCAATGCCGCGGTGCGAGAGACGATGAAGCCGAGTAAAGCTTCCCAGACGGCACCCCGAAGGCGCACTTTGGTCCGGTTCAAACTTCATCTTGAATCTTCGAAGGTTTGGAAGGTTCTTCCAAGTCGGCAATGAGGTCTTTTCTGGACTTGGACTTCACCACATCGTCGACGTAGGCTTCACGTGCGCCCGATCTGGAAGTGTGCAGACACCGCTGAATAGCCCTTTGGTAGGTTGCACCTGCGTTTTTCAGACCGAACGCAATTGTGATATAGCAATACGCTCCAAAACGGCGTGATGAAAAGATGTTTTTAAACAGTCTTGTTCCCTCAAGCTAATTTGATGATATCCCGAGTAAAAGCAGTCGAGAAAACTGAGTAGGTCACACACCCCGCCGTGGAGTCAACCACCTGATCTATCCTGGGAAGACCAAATGGGTCCTTGGGCACGCTTTGTTGAGGTCGGTGTAGTCGACGCACACGTGCGCCATTTACCATTTTTCTTCTGGAACCAGGACTGGGTTGGCTAGCCAGTCCGGGTGGTAGACTTCCTTGATGAAGCCCGGCTGCGAGGAGCTTATGATTTCCTCCCGGATAGCATCCTTGCGGTCTTGAGCGAAGCGCCGCAAGCCGTTTGCTTGACCCGGCTTGGCGTCTGGCTTTATGTGTAGGGCGTGCTCGATCACCTCCCTTGGTACCGCCCGGCATGTCGGACGGTTTCCACGCGAAGATACCTTTGTTGGCTTGGAGGAAGGTGACGCCGTCTTCCTATTTGGGGTCGAGTCCCCCCCGGTCCCGACTAAGGCAGTCTTGGAGGGGTCGGAAGGGTCCAGGGATCTTCTTCGTGTCAGAGTCCGCTGAAATTCCCGACTTCGCTGCTTTTTCGCCGGACTGGATCTTGATCGACTTCAGATGTAGCGGCTTGCCGGATGCTGTCGCGCCCCGACTGCCGCTTCTTGTGTTTGAGCCAGCTCGCAGCTCTCCTTGTCGCAGTGAAGGCTTGCTTTAGCGTCGCTGCGGAGGGAGAGACTCCTGCTGGCCCGGGCATCTTCAGCACCATGTACATGTAGTGCGGTATCGCCATGAATTGGCGAGGGCCCGATCGTCCCGAGTATCGCGTGGATACGCGGTCTCGAAGTCGGCGACCTCGGAAGCAGATGTTTTCTTGCGGAAGTTGTCCCGTTGCCGAAGGTCACCGCAAGGTTATCTGCCCGAGTGGGGTTGATGACAAGCCGAGGGATTATCCCATGGAAGGGCGCGGTGCTCGGCCGTAGTTCTGAACGAGGAATTCTCATCTCGTCCAATGTCTTGGCGAACAGGATGTTGAGCGCACTGCCTCCGTCGATGAGGGTTTTCTTCAGCCTGATATTTCTGACGACCGGGTCCAGGACGAGTGGGTATCGTCCCGGGTGGGAACCCGATCTGGGTGATCTGCGCGGTTGAAGGTGATGGCCATCTCTGACCAGCGCAGGTATTGGGGATCCGTTGTGGAGACCGCGTTTAATGTCCCCGCGCTGATAGGCTTCTGCTTGCGCTTTGGATTCGTACGCGAGTGCCCCCCAAAGATGTGGTGAGTTCGGCTTGGGGGTCTGGAAATCATCAGCCGGACCCGAGTCTGGCTTTTCCTTGTCCTTGTCGGCGCCAGACGATGAAGCTTGCTCGACAGGGCAAACTTCTTGAGCATGTGCAGTCCTTGGGCCGCTGCCGGCCCTTGGGTGAAAGGGGCAAGAGGCCCGCTCATGACTTTCTGATAGTCGTTGTTCCGCTGGGGCCACGATCGACTGCGCTCCATGTTGGCCACTCGTTGTCCCGGCTTCTGCTTGCGGCTGCCAGGCTTGTTCTGAGATAGCTCGTTGTCGGCTTTCGCCCTGTTGTCTTTTGTCGGGGCTCCTTTCTTCTCGTCGAAGGCCTCTTGCGACGGCTTCAGCCGAGTCGCCGTATTTGTTGGCCATGTCGAAGAGAGTCCGGACAGTGGTGGCTTCCGAGTGAACTTCGCGATGAGCAGGGCATCTTTATCCCTTGCGGAAGGCGGCGATGACGACCTCGTCTTGATGCTTGGGATTTGGTTGCGCTTCTCGGAAAACCTTTTGATGAATTCACGCAGAGACTCGTTCTTTTTCTGATGCAGCTGGTAAAAGTCGTGCTCGGTTGCAAGTTTCCGGTTTCTCGTAGGTCCCTGAAAGTTAGCGATGAACCGCTCCCTGAGTTGTCCCCAGGAAGATCGACCGCCTTGGGAGGCCTGTCAGCCATGTCCTCGCCGAGTCAGCTAATGCGACTGGGAGGTAGTTAGCCATGGCTCTGCTGTCGCCCCCAGCAGCTTGGACTGCTAGGACGTAGACGGTGAGCCAGGACTCTGGGTTGGTCTTGCCGTCGTACTTTCGATTCCGGTAGGCTTAAAGCCGACTGGCCAGCGGACGTCCTGTAACTCCGAGTAAAGGCTGGAATGCCTTCGTATCGTGAGGACTTGGGCTTCGGTTTGGCGGTGTAGCCGTCGTCGTGGAGACCGAAAGCGCTCGTGTTCATCCTCCAGTCGGCGGCGTTCATCCTCTTCGCATTCTTCGTGCCGGGCCCTTAGGGTGTGGCGAAGATCGCGTTGTAATCGCAATCGGAGGTCTTGATTGGGTCGGCGATCGTATTGGTGACGCCGGTGGTTTGTCGTAGTTGGTATTGCCGACTGTTGTTTGCCGGGAACTCTTCGTGCTGCCGGGTGGAGCCGGCCGCCCGACGTCGCGCTGATGCAGATGACTCCGCCGCCGGAGAGCCCGTTCGATGGGGTATGTGAGTGTTTGCCTGACTGTTCTTGCTGCTGGCAGGCAGCAGTAATCATCGCCTTGATCTTGGCGATAGTTTTGGTGTGGCCTGGATATGACCGGCCCAAGCTGGAGCATGTCCAGCAGAGTTGCGGCGGCCACGACGTTCTGTTGTGGCGTGACGAAGACGTCGTGGTTGCCGACTTTCGTTTGGAGGATCTGCTGCTGGGCGGCTCGCCCAGCCTGTCGAAGCCCGTCATTGCGAGCTTGTCGGTTGGCCTCCTCTTGTTGTTGTAGTCGGCGCGCCTCCTCTTGCTGCTCCTCTTGCAGTCGGCGCACCTCGGAAGGTGGCGTTGAAGCCATGAAGATCTCGCGGGGGAGGAGGAAGCTTGCCAGGTGGAGTCCGAGTTGGTGCTCGAACCACCATCCGACTTAGTGTCGGACTCCGAGTAGTTCATCGGAGTTAGGACGACTCCGACCTCCCTAGATCCAATCTGAAACGGTTCATGACCGTGTCCAAACTGAATCGCTGGAGGTCGGGTCTGCTGCGCGGGTTGTAGATGCACAGCGTCGCTGAATCCGTACGGGAGATTGACGATCTCTCCCCTTCTCGGCCTAACCCGCGCTGGCTCAAGGCCTAGCGCGAGTCGGACGCCGAAGGAGAGAGTTGTCCCGATGTCCGGCGATGTGAGGGACTGTCGTAGTAGATCATCGAAGGAGATGGCGACGTCCCTGGGGCCGACTGGCGCAACGCCGGCTAGCTCCTCAGCTGGCAGGATCGGATCTGCCTCAGCCAAGGAAAGGTTGCCGAGTTGATCGGCGACGAAATCAAGGCTCCCGAAGGTGATGGTGTCTCCATTGGAGAACTTGTCGCCCTTGACTCCGTTGATGGGATCCATCGAATCTGTTGATGAAGAATTCGCCGGGCCCCTACCTGGCGCGCCAACTGTCGATGCTTTACACCGGCAATAATACTGTGGGGCTACTCGGCGACCTGGAATTCGGTGGATTGCAGAGGAACACGGGAGAATTATACTGGTTCAGGCCCTCGATGTGAGGTAATACCCTACGTCCAGTTGAGGTGTTATTCCTCTGAGGTGGTTTTGTGATCAATGATCTGTTATGCCCTCATGGGGCGCCCTGCCTCCCTTTATATACTAGGGGACAGGGGTACATGGTAAGGATCCCAGTCGGATACGACCAAGGGATTTCCTTCTTAGAGATAGAATCCTATCCGACTAAGGCTAGGTTTCCTTATTGTACAAGGCACAGCCTGCCGGGTGCTATCTTATCTCTAATTACATGATCTGGCCCATCCTCTATCCGAGTGGCCCATGTGCTGGTAATGAGGTACCCGGGGCCCATGGCTCCCACAACAAGTTCGATGGGTTAGAGATAACACATGTCCTATGACAATACAATGATGATGCAGATGAATTGGCAAATATGGGATCCAAGCGTGAAACAATCCCGACAGGAATCTTTGTCGAGCAGCTTATGGAGCCATCAGTCACGAAGAAACGGGTGCCAGAGCAGTCGGGAGGCGAACCTACCCCGGCAACAGACAAGGTGCTGCACATATGTCAAGACTAGTGGACTCCTGTTCTCAAATTCCTCCTGGACGAATAACTCCTAGAAGATCGCAGTCAAGCCGAACAAATCAAACGTCGAAGCAAGAGTTTCCTAGTCGTTGGAGAAGACCTGTACCGAAGAAGTGTATCTGGTGTCCTCATGCGCTGCATCACCACCGAGGAGGGCAAGCAGATTCTGCGGTCGATCCACTCGGGCATATGTGGCAACCACGCCGCATCCAGGACGTTAGTCGGAATGGCTTACCGGTAGGGATTTTTCTGGCCAACAGCAGTAACAGATGCCAAAGACATTGTTCGCACATGCGAGGGTTGCCAGTTCTACGCAAGACAAACCAATCTCCTAGCCCAAGAACTTCAAACAATCCCCATCTCTTGGCCCTTTGCAGTATGGGGGCTCAACATGGTTGGGCCTTTCAAGAAAGCGCCAGGAGGGTTCACACACTTGTTCGTCGTGGTTGATAAATTCACCAAGTGAATTGAGGCTAAACCCATTGCTACAATAACGGCGGCACGAGCTAACGACTTCATCATCAGTATATTATACCGATTCGGGGTCCCTAACCACAGCATCACCGACAACGGTACTCAGTTTATGGGCGGCGTGTTTCAAGATTTCTATAACGACTTCGGCATCATGATCTGTTATGCATCTGTGGCGCACCCGCGGAGCAATGGGCAGGTTGAGCGTGCCAATGGTATGGTCTTACAACGTATCAAGGCCAGGATATTTGACCGACTACAACCATATGCGGGCCGGTGGGTACAAGAACTCCCATCTGTTCTCTAGTCTCTTAGAACCACGGTTAGTCGGGTAACAGGGCAATCCGCTTTCTTTCTGGTCTACGGTGCCGAGGCTGTGCTACCAACCGAGTTAGAGTTCGGCTATCCGCGAGTTCGGGCCTACTCAGAATACATCTCTAACAATACCCGATTGGTCGAGTTAGATTAGTTGAAAGAAGCAAGGGATATCGCAACAATCCAGTCAGCAAGGTATCTTCAAGGCCTGCGTCTCTACTACAATCGCAACATTCGTGGCCGCGCCTTTTTGGTTGGAGATCTCATCTTGAGGAAAATACAAACCACCAAAGACAGGCACAAATTATCCCCAATCTGGAAAGGGCCTGTAACAGCCCACTTTTGTTCATTGGTGCATAAAACCGTTTTTCATTTGCATGCACTACATGTCATCTTTCATGCATGAAAAATCCCAGCCAAACAAATTAAAGATCGTGTGATCTATATAAACTATCCCCACCACCCTATCTGACCCTCAATTTGCAATCTTCACCAAAAATTCTGGAAAAATTCCTAAAAATTCCATACCTTACTACCAGCCTTGCCTCCAAGTTCCATTTGGTTTGAAGCAAGTTGGCCCATCTAACCATCTAGTCTAATCCGCTGCTGAAATTGGAAAACATCTGGGTACTGTTCACCCAAGAAGAGTTCTTTCCCTCTTCCTCTCAGTTTCTCCTATTTTCTCGACCTGTTGACCCAATATTTCCACTTGGCAAGGTAGGTAACCCCTTTGGACACACTTTTTATGTTGGGCCCCACCTCTAATTCGGACCCCACAGCCTAGCCAAGCCTAGGCAAACTCAGGCAGTCCCTGTTCTCCATCACCCAAGCGAGATCACGCGAGAATCTCTCTCTGCCTGTGAAGCTCGACCAGGTGGCTATCTCTGTACGCCCCAGACCACGTGAGGGGGAGAGGCAGAGCCGCCTTGGGACCTCTCGAGATGCCCCCGACAGCCTCAGCGACTCCTTGCCCTGTCCCGTCTGTCTGCTGCACGCTTGCCTGCGCACACACCATCGCAAGACCGATGGAGTATAGCAGCGCCCCCCCTCTCCTCTCCCTTCCCTGCCTTCCTTTTTAACCAAGCCCATGTCCTCCTGCCTCCCCAGCTCACCCTCTTTCTCACGCACCCAAGGACCCAGGGGATTGCCCCTTGGTTCGCTGGGAACGTGAGGTGCCGCCCACGGCGCCGGTGAGCACACGCCTTCTGTCTAGGAGCTCCGGTGAGTTTCACCTTGTCTCAGCTGTGTCACCATGTGTTCCTGCCCGACCTAACTCTGTTTTTGCCCTGGGCAAGCAGCAGGCACCACCGCAGCCCCATCGTGTTTTGCAACGCCGAGCGGATGCTGCCGTGACCTTGCAGCCGCTAAACTCCGCCCTGGTGAGTTTAACACTGTTCTAGCTGTATCACCGTTCCCCCTTCACTCATTGAACTCATCACAGCGCTTGTCTACAGCCTCCATCACAAGCAACCCTGCCGCCGAGCCGACCACCGCCTAATCGTTGCACCCCACCGCCCGCACTCTTCGGTGAGCTCCTGTTTCTGCATGTGCTTTCTTTTTATTCCTGGGAGGCCACTAGTTCTCCCCACGTCCTAGGCTTGGCCTATCATGCCATTGTTTTGCCATCCACCCAAGCGACACCACCGTGGCCACATGTGTAGATGAGGCTCAATCGGACCGTGGCCGCATGGATTAGAACCCTACGACCTTGTGTGCAGGATCCCTAGAGCTTCCCCATGCCCCTGCATTCACTAGCCATGCACTAGAGCATGAGAGGATAGAGGTAGACAAGCCGTACTTTAGCTTGGCTTTTCACCGAACACCTTAGGTGCGCTTGTATTTGAGTGAGCGACAGCCATCCCATCAGCCCCATGCAAGCCAGGTTGGCCCCACTAGCATTAGAACGGGATAAAACCACGACTAGAGCAGCTGCTGTTGAATTCCTGATTTTGCCGGTTGTCGTTAACGTACGAAGACGTGTAGTTTGCGCGTACGAAGACATCGTTTTTGGACCGAGGCGTTCCCCGCTACCGAAGCCTCCCCATAGATTCCACTTGTGCATCCAGTGACCCCTAGGCCCTAGAAACCCTCCACGCCTCCAAACACCTTAGATTAATACTTCACGCCCGGTGGATTTCACGTATTAGGCCGTTTTAGTGACGTGTGAGCATGTGCGATTAACATCCAAGCGAGTTGTAGTATATCCACTTCTGGGAGCTGTCCTTAGGTTCACAGTAGCACATATGTAGGTTTCATACCATATAAATGCCCCTAGAACCAAAAACGTCCCAAATAGACCACCCGTTAAGTCGGTAGAATGTTTTCAGCCGTTTCAGCAGTTCGGTCGAGCGAGAACGCTGTTTCTTATTTATTTTCGATTTTAGGACAGAGCAGACTTCGTTTAGCCGTTTCTCCCTCATACGAACTCGGATTCAAGCGATTCTTTTTCCTAAATTCATCTAAAATCATGCACTTCCATATTCTGCAAAAATATTTGTACTTCCTGTACTGTTAAATTTTGCCGTTGTTTTCATTGCATTCGTTTGGTATTCTCGTAGAGCACGACGTTGCTGACCCAGTTGAGGAGGAACCAGAGGAGTACCAGGAAGTCCAGGAGCAAGGCAAGCACCCCCTTGATCAATTGCTCCTATATTTCAAAATTACAAACTATATTGATTGCAAACTATTATGCATACGATGTTTTACTCAAAAAAGTGTGGGATTCTTGGGTAGTTAACCTCTTGTTGCATATGCCTTGTCCTTGTTACTTGAGTATCATGAATTCCTTGTCACTTATGTTGCCACTAAAAATTTGGGTTCATGTGGTTGGGAGGATGTCAATAGGTATGCTTAGTTTGCTAATTAATCAATGCTGCTTGTTACTTGATTTTGGGATGTTGGGGAAATGAAGCATTTGTGAAATTATGGAAATGAACAGTGGGTAATTCCCCTGTGCTCTTGGTGGAAAACAAAAACTAAAAACATGCTTTTGACTTGGGCGAGTGGATGTAGTGTTTGGTGCCTTGTTTGTGGTACCAATTAGGTGGTTGTCTCGCCCGGGTCGCTAAGGACCGATTCTATGGTGTAGCTAGAACCAGGAAACATAGTACAAACCACATGTGGCTCTTATGGGGAGTCCCTGGCTCAGTATAATATTGATACCTAGCAATAGACCTGCCGGTTGTAGTTGTAGGTCATTATTGTTGACATTGGGTTAGTGCGGGTTATGGTTATTGTCCATGGCCCGAAGGTACCTTGATTATTGTTCAAGGGTGATCAGCACATCGTGTGAGCCTTGGGGTTTTGGGAGGCCTACCAACTCCCTAGGGATAGATCATAAGCGCGGGATATTGCTAGGTCAACGGTAGAAAGGCTTTGATGGTGTGAGCCTCCTGTGTGGTAGCTCATATTGTCCTTGTCATGTGGGTACAGTTGTACACACTCTCGAGAGTTAAAACTATTCGAATAGCCGTGTCCTCGGTTATGGATGACTTGGGAAATTCTCCACCGTAGTAGATTTAAATTTTGGAGCTGTTTTAGGGAAAATCATGGTGCGAATCGGGAGTTCGCAGGGCTGGTTGTGGCAGCATGTTGCCATGGTTGGCTGGCATGGGCAGGGAGCCTAGATGGTTGGAAACACTTGGGGTCGATGCTTACATACTTGACTTACTGTGATGGCTTGATTTATGAAGATTTCGTTTCAAAACCGCAATGTTTTCACTATGTATATTATGATTTTTGCAAAGTGCAGAACCTGAACCATTCCTTGTTTATCTTTGCATATTATGGAATACCATTGCAAATACTAAAAGTCTTGCAGAGTACGTATTGTACTCACACACGCTTGTGTGACTTCTTTTTTTAGAGATGATTGAGGGGGACCTGGCAATCGGGTACTTCTATGCAGCGGGTTTTGGAGACGACGACGACGGTGCTTACTAGGGCTTACCGGTTGGTTGCCTGTGGGCGGGTAGAGGCACACTTGCTGGTTTTCGGTGCCTATATTACCTTGTTTCTGCGGTTGAACTCTTTGTTATTTGGTTGTTCTATTTAGCCGATCGGCCTCTATGTAATCGCTAAGTCTAGACTCTTGTACGACTTATGTTTGGACTGCTGTGAGCTGAACCTGTGATGTATGGATTATGATGTCGATGTTGAATGTGTGTGCTAGCAATTGATCGGGGGACTAGCAAGGTACACACATAGGGTTCAGGGTCAAACCTGGGTCCGACAGGGCTGTTCATTATAGCTGAAGTCATGCAGCCAGGCGCCTACCGACTGAAGATCGAAGATCCCTCATTGCCAATTTATGGAACATAGAACAGCTACGTCCTTTCTATACCTGAGTTTTATATTTTTCCATGTGTATAGTTCCTCTTTGACTTACTCCGTCGCTTGTTTCAACCGAGCAGTGAGTCGGGGGCTGCATGTATCATATGTGCTTTGTCAATAATATACGAGACTGTTTTGCCTAAGTTATGAAGTTTTGCAACGACTTTGCTACTTTCGCCTGAGTACAGCTCTCTGCAGTGAACGATTTTATTAAGTTCCTCTAGACTAACTTGGCGTAGCTTATATAGTCGGGTAAGACTAATGACAACTGGGTAAAACTTTAGAGCTTGGTGGCATTGCACATATATTTACACATGTTTTTTACAAAAGTATATACACACCAACCGCATGATGTGCTGCTTTTACAGACCCAGGTCTCGGGCGATAATTTCTGTAGTTGGCCTCGCCTTAGCTATTAGCTCCAGCGCCTCCTCAGGAGTCGTCTCCTCGGCAAACCCCTCCCCGATGGCTTCGACATCTGCCCTTGGGTAGATGGACTTGGTCATTGCCAGGGTCTGGGCCACGCCGGCAATCACGTGCTCATCCGAGTACCTCTTTAGGGCACTCGGTGCATCTTTAAGGCACTCCTCCAGTTGGAAGATTGTGCTGGAGCTGGTTCCCACAGGGCGAGGATCCATCTGGTCAAGGAGCCCTTTCATGGACTCAGCAAGCGCTTCCCATGACTCCTTGACCACCCTGATCTCCTCTGCGAAGGCCTGGAACTAGATCTGGGAGTTGGCTCTGGCGGCTACCCAGGTTCACCGACAAGTAAACTTGTTAGGCAAAAAATTGTAGATGGAGCAATTAAGGGATTGGTTAAAGTCATTGTCAGGGCTGAGACTTACTTTTGTAAGGGATTGGTTAAAGTCATTGTCAGGGCTGAGACTTACTTTTGTAGTCGGTCTCCCACTTGGCTATGGCCTTCTCCAGTTCAACTTTTTCTTTCTCGAGCTTGGTGTTGGCCTTTTCCAATTCGGCCTTCTCTCGTCCAAGCTCGGTATTGGCCTTTGTCAGGTCAGCCTTGCTCTGTTCAAGCTTGGCCTTGGCTTTTTTGGCCTCCTTTAGCTGGATTTCCCCCTCTGTTCAGGTCTTCAACTCGACTTCGAGGGCTGCACGGCAGATTAGTCATGAACTCAACGATGTAGTCAAGACACAACTAGGCATTCAGGAGACAACACTGCTAAAGAAATATACTCAAGGCTCAGTCAGGGAGATGTATTCGGGAGGCTTACCTCTTATCTTCTTGGCCTGGTCCCAATTCTCGGTCTTGAGCTGAGTAATAGCATCCCTCAGCCAAGTTTCCCTATCTTGGCTGTACCCTTCCACTTCGGCTTTCAACGTCCGGAGTTGGTCCAGTTCTTGGAGTTGGGGTGCGACTCGGGTCAGGATCTCGTTAATTTTCTCCGAGAGATCAACAAGTTTCTACTCGGGGAAAGCAGAGCAAAATGAAGTCGATCATCAGATCATGCATAAAAGCAAGACGACCAAGACTTTAATACGGCGAAGTTCATACCCGGATCCCCTAGGACACGGCGAGCATGGCGTGAAGCAAGTCTTCGTGTTCCTTCTCCGCTGTAGCCTCGTCGTGTTTATAGCTCTTCGCAGTTCCGTCGGCACCCATCCACCGGAACGTTCTTCGGAACTTGCGAGGAGGAGCCTCGATGCTGGGGAGGTCCGGCCTTCCCAGCGATGGCAGAGACAATGACGACGACGATGACCAGGATGGCAACGGACTCCTGGCCCCCGACTTGGCAGCCTCTGGGGCCTCGGGGACTGGCTCGGGAGCTACAGCGGCGGCTTCGACGACAGGCTCTGGCTCAAGGGCTGGAGCTTCAGCTTCAACAATCACCCCTTGGTCGGCCGGTGTCGGCGGCCCTGCAGTCGGGGCAGTCTCAGTTTCTGCAACTAGGACTGCCGCCGGCTCAGCAGGTGCGCTCACTGGCACTGGATCGGCTAGGGTAGGCTCAACAACAAGGGTAGTCGGCATGGTCTCCTTGAGATCAATGTCGGCTCGTTTCCTACACGACGAATCATCATCAAGGCACTACTATGTTTCACGAGATTTTCTACAAGATCCAGAGCAGCTTACCTCTTCGAGAATTTAAGCTTCTGCCCGGGTGATCCGGAACTCGGCGGTGGGCTGCGAGCGACTGTTGGGCCTATTGGTGTAGCAGTCGGCTGCGGCACTTGTACTCTCATTGGCCCCGCTCCTGCAGCCGCCAGCTGGGGTACCCGGGTACTCGGCGGCGTCATCCTTGGGCTCGATGTTGCTGAGCCTGGTGGCGCTGGAGTTGGCCCTGTACTCGGCACCACTTTTTTCGGACTCCTTGGCCTGGGTGCTGCGCCGGTGGTATCTTTTATTTTCAGGCTCCCGGCTGTGGCACTCGGCGTCACGGCCCTCTGCTTCCCCTGATCTACAACAGGTCTCTTCCCTGCTCTCTTGGAGTCATGTTGGGCAGCAGAGGGACTTCTCGGCCTCTTGTTCGACTTTGTGGCCGACAGCGGATGGGAATCATCATCAAACTCCTTGCACCACTACAAATGATTCAACAACATACATCACACGATGCTGAGCAGTCACGGGTACATGTCTACGGCATTCATCACAGAAGAGAAGTGTGGGTTACCTGGGGATGAGGCCGGTTTCGGCTGTAAGCCGCGATGGAGTGCTTTGCATCCTCGGTTTCTGTGGAGGCCATGGGCCCCGGGTACCTCAATACTAGTACATGGGCCACTCGGATAGAGGATGGGCTTCCATGTAATTAGAGATAAGATAGCACCCGGCAGGCTGTGCCTTGTATGATAAGGGAACATAGCCTTAGTCGGATAGGGCTCTATCTCTAAGAAGGGAATCCCTTGGCCGTATCCGGCTGGGATCCTTATCATGTACCCCTGTCCCCTAGTATATAAAGGGAGGCAGGGCACCCCTCAGGGCAAGGGCAACAAGATCATCGATCACCATACACTTCAGAGGAATAACACCTCAACTGGACGTAGGGTATTACCTTACCTTGAGGGCCTGAACCAGTATAAATCTTCTGTGTTCCTCTGCAATCCACCGAATTCACCTTCGCCGAGTAGCCCCATAGTTTTATTGCCAGTGAAAAGTATCGACAGTTGGCGTGCCAGGTAGGGGCTCCGGTGAATTTCCCATCAGAAGATTCGATGGATTCAATCAACAAAGTCAACAGCCACAAGTTCTCCCCCGGAGATGCAATTACCTTCGGGAGCTTAGACTTCATTGCCGATCAACTCGGCAATCTCACCTTGGCTGAGGCAGATCCAATCTTGCCAGCTGAGGAACTAGCCGACATTGCGCTAGTCGGCCCGCAGGACACCGCCATCTCCTTCAACGACTTACTGCGGCAGTCCTTTACATCGCCGTGCGTCGGGACAACCCTCTCCTTCGGCGTCCGACTTGCGCTAGGCCTTGAGCTAGCCCGGGTTTGGCCGAGAAGGGGAGAGGTTGTCAATCTCCCTCACAGCTCCAGCGATGCTACGCATCTATATCCCGCGCAGCAGACCCGATCTCCAGCAATTCAGTTTGGACACGGCCAAGCGCCGTTTCAGATTGGATCTAGAGAGGTCGGAGTCGTTCTTACTCCGATAAACTATTCGGAGTCCGACACCAAGTCAGACAGCGGTTCGAGCGCCAGTTCGGACTCTAACTCGACAAGCTTCCTCCTCTCCCGCAAGATCTTCATGGCTTCAGCACCACCTTCCGAGGTACGCCGACTACAAGAAGTGAAACAGGACGAGGTGCACCGACTACGACAAGAGGAGGCCAACCGCGAGGCCCATAATGACGAGCTACGCCAGGCTGGGCGAGTCGCCCAGCAACAAATCCTCCAAACCAAAATTGGCGACCACGACGTCTTTGTCACGCCACAACAGAACGTTGTGGCCGCAGCAACTCTGCTGGACACGCTCCAGCTTGGGCCTGACCACCAGGCCACCCCGACTATCGCCAAGATCAAGGCGATGATCACAGCTGCCGCCTGTCAGTAGCAACAGCAGTCGGGCGACACAGTTATACCGACCAACCGGTCGGGTTCTCCGGCGGCAGACTCATCTGTGTCAACGCGACGCTGGGCGGCTGGCTCCAGTCGGCAACGCGAAGAGTCCCGGCAAACAACGCTCGACAACACCAACAATGACAACCGGCGGCGTCACCAGTACGATCGCCGACCAAATCAAGACCTCCGAGTGCGACTGCACCGCGACCTTCACCAAACCTTAAACGCTCGACGAGAAGAACGTGAAGAAGATGAACACCGCCGACTGGAGGACGAAAATGAGCGCTTCGGTCTCCACCACGAGCGGCTGCACCGCCAAGATCGGAGTCGGAGCCCTCACGAAGATGAAGGCATCCCAGCCTTCACGCGGGAGCTACAGGACGTCTTTTGGCCGACTGGCTTTAAGCCCACCCAGATTGAAAAGTACGACGGCAAGACAAACCCCGAGTCCTAGCTCACCGTTTACACCCTAGCGGTTCGAGCTGCTAGGGGCGACAACAGAGTCATGGCTAACTAC
This sequence comes from Oryza meyeriana var. granulata, assembly GCA_003991445.1. Lineage (NCBI taxonomy): Eukaryota > Viridiplantae > Streptophyta > Magnoliopsida > Poales > Poaceae > Oryza > Oryza meyeriana. The sequence continues at coordinate 85,089 of RYFJ01000704.1, forward strand.
CTCCCGGTCACGCTCGCCGACTCGGTGAGGACATGGCTGACAGGCCTCCCAAGGCAGTCGATCGGTTCCTGGGGACAACTCAGGGAGCGGTTCATCGCTAATTTCCAGGGGACCTACGACAGACCTGCTTCGGAGCATGATCTTTATCAGCTGCACCAGAAGAAAAATGAGTCTTTGCGCGAATTCATCAAAAAGTTTTCCGAGAAGCGCGACCAAATTCCAACTGTCAAAGACGAGGCCGTCATCGCCGCCTTTCGCAAGGGGGTAAAAGACGCCCCGCTTATTGCAAAATTCACTCAGAAGCCACCATCCACGGTCCGGGCTCTCTTCGACATGGCCAACAAATACGCCGACTCGGCCGAAGCGGTCGCTGAGGCCCTCGATGAGAAGAAGGAGCCCTGACAAAAAGACCAGAAGGCGAAAGCCGACAACGAGCCGTCTCAGAATAAGTCTGGCAGCCGCAAGCGGAAGTCAGACAACGAGGTGGCCAACATGGAGCGCAGTCGGTCGCGGCCCCAGCAGAACAATGACTACCAGAAAGTCATGAGTGGGCCATGCCCCTTTCACCCCAAGGGTAAGCACGCGGCCAAAGACTGCTACATGCTCAAGAAGTTCGCCTCTGAGCAGGCTTCATCGTCTGGCGCCGACAAGGACAAAGACAAGCCAGACTCGTGTCCGGCTGATGATTTCCAAGATCCTCAAGCCGAGCTCAACCACATCTTCAGGGGGCCACTCGCGTATGAGTCCAAGCGCAAACAGAAGCTTTCAGCGTGTCTCATCAACACGGTCTCCACGGCAGATACCCCCCAATACCTGCGCTGGTCAGAGATGGCCATCACCTTCAATCGCGCAGATCACCCAGATCAGGTTTCCCACCCGGGACGCTATCCACTCATCCTGGACCCGGTTGTTAGAAACATTAGGCTGAAGAAAACCCTCATCGACGGAGGTAGCGCGCTCAATATCTTGTTCGCCAAGACTTTGGACGAGATGAAGATTCCTCGTTCAGAACTATGGCCGAGCACTGCGCCCTTTCACGGGATAATTCCCGACCTGTCATCAACTCCACTCGGGTAGATAACCTTGCCAGTAACCTTCGGCACGCGGGATAATTTCCGCACAGAAAATGTCTGCTTTGAGGTCACCGACTTCGAGACCTCGTACCACGTGATACTCGGACGACCGGCACTCGCCAAATTTATGGCGATACCGCACTATACATACATGGTGCTAAAGATGCCTGGGCCAGCAGGAGTCCTCTCCCTCCGTAGCGACATCAAGCAAGCCTTCACCTGCGACAAGGAGAGCTACGAACTGGCTCAATCACAAGAGGAGGCAGTCGGGCGCGATAGCATTCGGCAAGCCGTCACAACAGAAGTCGAGCAAGATCAAGTTCCGGCGAAAAAAGTAGCGAAGTCGGGAATTTCGGCGGACTCTGACACGAAGAAGATCCCCCTGGACCCTTCCGACCCCTCCAAGACTGCTCTAGTCGGGACCGGACTCAACCCCAAATAGGAAGACGCGCTCGTCACCTTCCTCCAAACCAACAAGGATATCTTCACGTGGAAACTGTCCGACATGCTGGGTGTACCAAGGGAGGTGATCGAGCACGCCCTAAACGTGAAGACAGACGCCAAGCCAGTCAAGCAACGGCTGCGGCGCTTCGCTCAAGACCGCAAAGATGTTATTCGGGAGGAAATTACCAAGCTCCTCGCAGCCGGGTTCATCAAGGAGGTCTACCACCCGGACTGGTTGGCAAACCCAGTTCTGGTCCAGAAGAAAAACGGTAAATGGCGCATGTGCGTCGATTATACCGATCTCAACAAGGCGTGCCCCAAGGACCCATTTGGCCTTCCCAGGATAGACCAAGTGGTTGACTCCACGGCCGGGTGCGACCTACTCAGCTTTCTCGACTGCTACTCGGGATACCATCAAATCAGCCTGAGGGAGGACGACTGCTTGAAGACATCGTTCATCACGCCGTTTGGAGCGTATTGCTATATCACAATGCCGTTCGGTCTGAAGAACGCGGGCGCAACCTATCAACGGGCTATTCAGTGGTGTCTGCACACTCAGATCGGGCGCAACGTGGAAGCCTACGTCGACGACGTGGTGATGAAGATCAAGTCCAAAGAAGACCTTATCGCTGACTTGGAAGAAACCTTCTAAAACCTTCGAAGATTCAAGATGAAGTTGAACCCGGAAAAATGCGCCTTCGGTGTGCCATCCGGAAAGTTACTCGGCTTCATCGTCTCGCATCGAGGCCAACCCGGAGAAAGTCAACGCCATCAGGAATATGGCACCCCCGACTAACCTCAAAGACGTCCAGAAGTTGACAGGCTGCATGGCGGCACTCAGCCGGTTTATTTCCCGACTGGGTGAGCGGGGCATGCCATTCTTCAAGCTACTCAAAAAGGCAGACAATTTCCAATGGACTCCGGAAGCCCAACAATCCTTCGAAGACTTCAAACAATTCCTCACATCACTCCCCGTGTTGGCGTCACCTCTGCCCCAGGAACCGCTAATGCTATATCTGGCGGCAACAACACAGGTAGTCAGCATGGTGCTGGTGGTTGAGCGATCCGAACAGGGTCACATTCAAAAAATACAACGGCCAGTCTACTTTGTCAGCGAGGTCCTTGTCGACTCGAAGACGAGATATCCGCAGGTCCGGAAGCTGCTATACGGCCTACTTATCACAGTCCAGAAGTTGGTGCATTATTTTCAAGCACACCAAGTCACGGTGGTCACAGCGTTTCCACTCGGGGATGTCCTTCATAATCGCGAGGCCCCCGGCCGAATCGCTAAATGGGCACTCGAGTTAATGGCATTTGACATCACCTTTCAGCCACGGACAGCAATTAAATCTCAAGCTCTAGCCGACTTCGTGGTCGAGTGGACGGAAGTTCAACTCTCAACACCAATAGCAAAGCTAGAGTACTGGACAATGTACTTCGATGGTTCTCTACGGATCAGCGGCGCCGGGGCTAGAGTCATATTGACCTCCCCCACCGGCGAAAAACTGAAGTACGTTCTACAAATCCACTTCCCGGCTTCCCACAACGTCGCCGAGTACGAGGCACTTGTTCACGGGCTCCGCATTGCTATATCACTTGGCATACGTCGACTGGTTGTGCGTGGGGATTCTCCACTCGTGGCAAACCAAGTCATGAAAGACTGGACCTGTCTCGATGATACCATGGCGGCATACTGTTAGGAGGTCCGCAAGCTAGAAAACAAGTTCGATGGGCTGGAAATCACACATATCCTGCGTCAATACAACGACGCGGCAGACGAGCTGGCAAACATGGGATCCAAGCGAGAAGCAGTTCCGACCGGAATCTTTGTCGAGCAACTTATGGAGCCATCAGTCAAGAAGAAACCGGCACCGGAGCAGTCAGGAGGCGAGCCTACCCCGGCCACAGATGAGGTGCTGCACATATGTCAAGACTGGAGGACTCCTGTTGTCAAATTTCTCCTGGACGACGAACTCCCAGAAGATCGCAGTCAAGCCGAACAGATAAAGCGTCGAAGCAAAAGCTTCCTACTAGTCGGAAAAGACCTATACCGAAGGAGCGCATCCGGTGTCCTCATGCGCTGCGTCACTACCGAGGAGGGCAAGCAGATTCTGCATTCAATCCACTCGGGCATATGTGGCAACCACACCGCATCCAGGACGTTAGTCGGAAAGGCTTACCGGCAAGGATTTTTCTGGCCCACAGTAGTAACAGACACCAAAGACATCATTCGCACGTGCGACGGTTGCCAGTTCTACACAAGACAAACAAATCTTCCAGCCCAGGAACTCCAAACTATCCCCATTTCCTGGCCATTTGCAGTATGGGGGCTCGACATGGTCGGGCCTTTCAAGAAAGCGCCAGGAGGGTTCACACATTTATTCGTCGTAGTGGATAAATTCACCAAGTGGATTGAGGCTAAACCTATTGCAACAATTACAACGGCACGAGCAAAGGACTTCATCATGAGTATACTATACCGGTTCGGCGTCGCTAGCCGCATCATCACCGACAACGGTACTCAGTTCGCGGCTGGCGTATTCCAAGACTTCTGCGATGATTTTGGCATCAAGATCTGCTACACATCTGTGGCACACCCGCGGAGCAACGGGCAGGTCGAACGGGCCAACGGTATGGTCTTACAAGGCATCAAGGCCAGGATATTCGACCGACTACAACCATACGCGGGCCGGTGGGTACAAGAACTCCCATCCGTTCTCTGGTCTCTCAGAACCACGGTTAGTCGGGCAACAGGGCAATCTCCTTTCTTCCTAGTCTACGGTGCCGAGGCTATGCTACCGACAGAGTTACAGTTCGGCTCTCCACGAGTCCGAGCTTATTCAGAAGATGACTCCAACAATACCCGACTGGTTGAGTTAGATCAGCTGGAAGAAGCAAGAGACACCGCAACAATCCAGTCGACAAGGTATCTTCAAGGCCTACGTCGCTACCATAATCGCAATGTCCGTGGCCGCGCCTTTTTGGTCAGGGATCTCGTTCTGAGGAAAATACAAACCACCAAAGACAGGCATAAATTATCCCCAATCTGGGAAGAGCCGTTCATTATAGCCGAGGTCACGCGGCCAGGCGCCTACAGACTGAAGACCAAAGACGGCGTTCTCATCAGCAACTCATGGAACATAGAACAGCTACATCCTTTCTATACCTGAGTTATATAATTTTCATGTGTACAGTTCTTTCGACTCACTACGCCGCTTGTATCAACCGAGTAGTGAGTCGGGGGCTGCATGTATATATGTGCTCTGTCAATAACATACGAGCTTATCTTACTTCGGTTATGAAGCCTTACTACGACTGTCACGTTTGCCCGAGTACAGCTTCTTACTTCGAACGTTTTTATTAAGTTCTAACAGACTAACTCAGTGCATACTACACGGTCGAGTAAAGCTAATGACAACTGAGTAAGCAGCTTGGCGGCACCGCACACATATTTACACATACTCGTTTACAAAAGTTTATATACACCGACTACATAACGTGTTGCCCTTATAGACCCAGGTCTCGGGTAATTATTTCAGCAGTCAGCTTCGCCCGGGCGATCAGCTCCAGTGCTTCCTCAGGCGTCGTCTCTTCGGCAAACCCTTCCCCGATGGCTTCAATATTTGCCCTTGGGTAGATGGACTTGGTCATCGCCAGGGTCTGGGCCACGCCGGCGACAACATGCTCATCCGAGTAGTTTTTCAAGGCACTCGGTGCATCCTCGAGACGCGCCTCTATTTGGGGGATTCTGCTGCAACTGGTCCCCATAGGGTGGGGATCTATGAGGTCAAGGAGCCCTTTCACGGACCCGACGAGGGCTTCCCGTGACTCCCAGATCACTCTTATCTCCTCTGTGTAGAACCGATACTAGGCCTGAACATTAATTCTCATGTTTGCCCAGGTCCGCCGGCAAGTAAACTTGTCAGATTTGGTTACAGACGGGACAACTAATGGATTGGCTAAGATCACAGTCAGGCGGTGGACTTACTTTCATAGTCGGTCTCCCACCTGGCCACGGTCTTCTCTAGTTTAGCTTTTTCCTTACCGAGCTTGGCGACGGCCTCCTTCAACTTGGCCTTCTCACGGTCAAGCTCAGTGTTGGCCTTTGTCAGGTCGGCCTTGACTTTCTCGAGCTCGGCCCTGGCTTCTTCGGCCTCCTTCAGCTACGATTCCCTCTCTGTTCAGGTCTTCAACTCCGCTTCGAGGGCTGCACCACAGATTAGCCAAGAGCTCAACCGTGCAGTCGTGACATAACTGGGCAGTCGGGAATACCGTGGCTGGATGAATACATCAACGGTTCGGTCAGGAAGATATATTCAGGGATCTTACCTCTGATCTTTCTGGCTAGGGCCCATGTCTCCGCCCTGAGCTGATCGGCGCCGCTCTTCAGCCAGGCCTCCCTCCCCGCATGACGCTCCTCCATCTCGGCCTTCAATGCCTGGAGCTGCTCCAACTCTGCGATGTGGGGAGCCACCTCGACCAAGATTTCCGTCATCACCTCATTGCGGTCGACTAGCTTCTGCTCAGGATAAGAGACAAATCAAGGACGAAGTCAGATGTCAAAACAAGAAGATTGCCAAGGCTCTACCACAAGAATCATACCGCGACTCCCTTGGACCCGCTGATGGCAGCGCGAAGCAAGCTTTTGCGCTCTCTCCTCATGACAACTTCATCAGGCCTGAAGCTCTTCGTTGTCCCATCAGGAGCCGTCCATGTGAATGTCTGGGGCATCACACGTGAAGGAGCTTCGATCTGGGGCAGATGCGGGATCTCCGGCGGTGGCGGCAACGACGACGATGACCGCAACGGCGATGGGGTCCTGGCCTTAGCGCCGCTGTGGGTGCCATGGGCCCCGGGTACCTCATGACAAGCATATGGGCCACTCGGATAGAGGATGGGCCTAGCCTTGTAATTAGAGATATAGCTAGATTCGGCAGACTTCGCCTTGTATGGAAAGGTATATACAGTCCTAGTCGGGTGTGTTATATCTCTAAGGGGAGATCTCCTAGTCGTAATCCGATGGGGACTCCTACCTTGTAACCTTGTCCCCCAGTATATAAGGGGAGGCAGGGCGCCCCATGAGGGTAGGTTGAGTTGGTTCACCAGAATCATCACCACAAATCCTCAAAGGAATAACACCACAACTGGACGTAGGGTATTACCTCACATCGAGGGCCTGAACCAGTATAAAATCTCCCTGTGTTCCTTTGCAATCCACCGAGTTTCCATCCGCCGACTAGCCCCATATATTTATTGCCGGTGTAAAACATCGACAGTTGGCGCGCCAGGTAGGGGCTTCGGCGCGATCTACATCTACAAGCTCGATGGATCCAGCAACCGAAGTCGTCGGCGGCAAACTCTCCCCCGGAGATACAATCGCATTCAGAAGCCTCGACTTCGTCGCCAACCAGATCGGCAATCTCACCCAGGCCGACACGGACCCGATCCAATCGGTCGAGGAACCAGCTGACTCCGCGCCAGTCGGCCCACACGACGCTGCGGCAATCTTCGACGACATGCTGCGGCGATCTCCAATACGCCCGAGTCCAGGGGCAACTCTTCCTTTCAGTGTTCGACTCGGACTCGGTTCTGTGCCGGCCGAGATCGGGCCGAGAAGGGAAGAGATCGCCAACTTCCCGTTCGGACTCAGCGACGCCGCGGATATCTACAATCTACATCCGACGCGGCAAACCCGATCCCCTGGAGTTCGACTCGGATACGGCTCCGAGCCGTTTGAGATCGGATCTAGGGAGGTCGGAGTTACACTCATCCCCATCAACCATCCCGACTTCGACTCGAAGTCGGACTCCGACTTCCAGTCGGACTACGACTCTGAGTCGGACAGCAACTCGGCAAGCTTCTCTCCGCCACGAGAAATCTTTATGGCATCCAAAGGCTCTACTCCTACCCAGGAATCACGCCAACTACGCGAACAACAAGAGGAGGAGGCCTGCCGACTGCGAAAACAACAGGGGGAAGAAGCAAGACGCCTGCACGCCCGCAACGACGGCCTACGCAGGGCTGGGCGAACCGCTCAGCAGCAAATCCTCCAAACCCGAGTCGGCGACCACGATGTCTTCGTTACGCCACAACAGAACATCGTGGCCGCTGCAACCCTACTGGACACGGTCCAGCTTGGGCCTGATCATCAGGCCACCCCGACGATCGCAAGGATAAAAGCCATGCTTACCGCTGCTGCATGTCAGCAGCACCAACAGTCGGGCGATACCCTCATACCGACCAACCGGTCGGCATCCCCAATGGCAGTCTCGTCTACCTCAAAGCGACGCCGAGTGGCCGGCTCTAGTCGGCTGCACACGGAGTCACGCCAAACGTCACTCGGCAACCCAAACCACAACCGGCAACGTCGAAGTGACCGTCGGGACAACCGGGATCTCCGAGGCCAACTATGGCGTGAACTTCGGCAGGACACCAATGCTCGGCGCCGCGAACGAGAAGAAGACGAGCAACGCCAACTGGAAGACGAGAACGAGCAATTCGGCCTCCACTACGAGCGGTTTCGCCGCCGTAGTCGAGGTCGGAGTCCTCATGAAGACGAAGGAGTACCGGCCTTCACTCAGGAGCTACAACAAGTCGACTGGCCGTCAAGTTTCAAGCCTACAGGCATCAACAAATACGATGGCAAGACTAATCCCGAGTCCTGGCTCACGGTCTACACTCTGGCGATCCGAGCAGCTGGGGGAAATCACAAAGTCATGGCTAACTACCTCCCAGTCGCTCTAGCCGACTCAGCGAGGACATGGCTAACAGGACTCCCAAAGCGATCAATCGGCTCTTGGGGAGAACTCCGGGAACGGTTCATCACCAACTTCCAGGGAACATACGAGAGGCCATCTTCCGAGTACCACCTATATCAGTTGCGCCAAAGGAAGAACGAGTCTCTTCGTGACTTCATCAAGAGGTTTTCTGAGAAGAGGAACTCAATCCCGAACATCAAGGATGAGGTCGTCATTGCCGCCTTTCGAAAAGGAGTCAAAGACACCTCGTTCATCGACAAATTCACGCGGAAGCCTCCCAACTCTATCAAGGCCCTATTCGACATGGCAAACAAGTACGCCGACTCGGCCCACGCTGTTGCCGAGGCCCTCGATGACAACAAGTCACCCTGACAGAAGAAGCGGGACGACACCGACGACGCGGTCCCAACTAAAGCTGGGAATCGCAAACGCAAGTCAGACGGCTCCATTGTGGCAGTCGGTCACGACCGCCTTCGACCTTCAACAACTGAGGATTATCAGAACAACAAGTGACATGCTCGGGGGCTCACAAGCTCAAACACGAGGATGGCATCCCCACTCCCAAATACCGAACAGCTAAGTCGCTTTCTGATAAACATCTCCTCACTCGGCCTTGCTAGTGCCACAGCCGCTAACACCTAATAGGTGTATAAGCTGCGCATTTACTTTTTTCCGTTTTTGCTCTTAAATGATTACAAAAGTACTCGAGTAGCATAAATCTCGATCCGTGAAACTCTGCTCCATGTAAGACGAACTCAAGTCACCCAAAACGCGTGCCTGGGAAAGAGCCATGAGCCAACTCCCGACGCTAGGGGACTATGACTAGTCGGGCAGAGTGCTTAAACGTAAGGGGTCAACTACTCGAGGAAATTAATATCAAAAAGAGGAAGAACACGTATTTACATACATTGTAAAATACATTTTATTCGGGTGATTATTTTCATCATCAGATGCTACTCATCCGATATTTTTATATTGCAGGCCCAGCTCCGGATATGCGTGACAGGAACTCAGGGCTTCGAGCCTATCTCCTACGCTCGGGGGCTGGACAAGTCTGCCGAAATACACTCGGGATGCTCCATGAGGGCTACTTACCGAGTACTTGCGCCAGTCGGGGACGTCATCTTCCCCGACTACGCTCCATGGGAGCTAACAATCGGCCCCCGGCGCCAGTCGGGGCTGTGTACCACTCGGCTAAGTAGGGTACGCCCCATGAGGGTCGCCAGCCGAATCCTACGCTAATGCTAGGTTCGGGTACCTTATTTGGCCGCAACTCTGTCAGGTTGGGTACGCCCCATGAGGGTCGCCAGCCGAATCCTATGCTAATGCAAGATTCGGGTGCCTAGCTTGGCTATAACTCTGTTGGATAGGGTACGCCCCATGAGGGTCACCAGCCGACCCTCTGCTAATGCAAGGTTCGGGTACCTTGTTCGGCTTTTCCCAAGTCAGAGAAGACTTACATCGTCAAAGCGCATCCGGAGTTCTCATTGCATTGCGTCACACCTGAGGAGGGCAAGCAGATCCTGCAACATACCTACTCGGGTACATGTGGCAACCAGTTTGCATCCAGAACGTAAGTCGGAAAGGCTTGCGAATAAGGATTTCTCTGGCTGATTGCGGTTACCGACACCAAAAAACTCATCCTGACATGCGATGGATGATACTTCTATAGAGCTATGCTGGATAGGTCGGCTCAGGCCGGCTTATTTGGTAACAGCCACCAAGATATGAGTTCCTACAGTAGCATGCTCCATGTGGCCGCCCGCAGGCTGAGTTGAAATTATATAGCGCTGGTGCTGCAACAGGAACCGATGAGTAAACAGATATGCTTCATGAGAGCCTTATTGCTAAACATATATGTTTGGGTATCTGTCTTATCCACCAGGTCTCGAGGATACATCCTTACAAGGATCACAAGCTGGTCTTCATTAAAATTGGAGATGCAGGTATCTCTCTCGAGTACACCTAACCACGTAATGGATTTATTTTTCATACAGTGGTACTCGGCTACATGCGTGGCCACCAGTTGCCATGAGCAGCATTATTCCCGCTGACATGAGCGGATGAGTCTAACTTTCGAGTAGTACACTACTCGGGAGAGACTATAAAATTCTCATTCCCGCTGACATGACGCGGATGAGTCTAACCTTCAAGTAGTGCACTACTCGGGAAAGACTATAAACAATCTTCCAGCTGACGAGCTGAAGAGTCTAACTTCCGAATGGGACGCCACTCGGGAAGGACTATAAACACCTTTTCCAGCTGACATGAAGCTGAAGAGTCTGATTTTCGAGTAGTATACTACTCGGGAAAGACTATAAACCTCTCTTTCCAGCTGACATGACGCTGAAGAGTCCCATATACGAGTAGCATCCTACTCGGCAAGACTATAAACACACATTCCGACTGACATGAAGTCGAAGAGTCCTATATACGAGTAACATCTTACTCGGCAAGACTATAAATCATATTCCGGTTGACATGATACCGAAGAGTCTCATATACCAGTAGTAATCTACTCGGGAAAGACTACCAGGTTAAAGATCTTTGACTTTATGATTAATTGTCTTCACAATTAAGCACAAAGTCGGGGGCTACACCTAATAGGTGCGCCTATTCGGCGCACACTATTCCAACATCTACATGGAGACCTTCATAGCCTCGCTGCCAGCTGACATGAAGCAGGACTTGGGAGAAGCAGCACTCAGACAAAGAGTACTCGGGAGCAATGCACTCGGGAAGACTTCACCGTGGAGGATGAGCACTCGGCATCAGCTGTGACTCAACTATGAAGGTCTCGGGGGCTACTGTGGGTGCCATGGGCCCCGGGTACCTCATGACAAGCATATGGGCCACTCGGATAGAGGATGGGCCTAGCCTTGTAATTAGAGATATAGCTAGATTCGGCAGACTTCGCCTTGTATGGAAAGGTATATACAGTCCTAGTCGGGTGTGTTATATCTCTAAGGGGAGATCTCCTAGTCGTAATCCGATGGGGACTCTACCTTGTAACCTTGTCCCCCAGTATATAAGGGGAGGCAGGGCGCCCCATGAGGGCAGGTTGAGTTGGTTCACCAGAATCACCACCACAAATCCTCAAAGGAATAACACCACAACTGGACGTAGGGTATTACCTCACATCGAGGGCCTGAACCAGTATAAAATCTCCCTGTGTTCCTTTGCAATCCACCGAGTTTCCATCCGCCGACTAGCCCCATATATTTATTGCCGGTGTAAAACATCGACAGCCGCCGTCCCCCGCGACCTCTGGGACTGGCTTAGGGGCTCCGGCCGTGGCCTCCGCAACGGGCGACGCTTCAGGGGCTGGGGCCTCAGCCTCAGCAGTCGCCTCCTGGTCGGGTGGTGGCAGCGACCCTGTAGTCAGGACCACCTCGGTCTCCGCGACCGGGCTGGCCACTGGCTCACTAGGTGTGTTTGCGGCTGCCGGCTCGGCTGGGGCAGGCTCATCAAGGGGAGTGGTCGGATTGATCTCCTTGAGATCGATATCAGCTCGCTTCCTGCACGACGAAACAATACATCACGACACTGCTTCAACACACAAGGATTTCAGAAGACCCGGAGCAGTGCACCTCTTGGAGAACTTCAGCTTATTGCCGGGCGACCCGGTCCCCGGTGGAGCGCTAGCTCCGGCAGTCGGCCCGGTCGGCGTCACAGTTGGCGGCGGCGCATCAACCCGAGTCGGCACCGATTCCGGTGTGGTCGGCTTGGGCGCCCCCGCCCCTGGTGGCGTCTGCTCTAGCTGGCCCCTCGGTGGCGCCGCGGCCGGGCTCGACAACATCGGGCTCAAACCTGCAGGTCTCAACCTAGGACTTGATCGCATGGGCGTCACGGCAACGGCGTCCTTTATCTTCAGGCTTCTGGCCACGGTGCGCGCCGTCATGGCCCCCTCGCCCCGATATAAAATCGGCTTCTTCCCTGCTCTCTTGGAGTCAGGTTAGGTAGCAGAGGGACTTCTCGGCCTCTTCTTCGACACGACGGCCGACAACGGGCGGGAGTCATCGTCAAACTCCACGCACCACTACAAGAAATTCAACAAGATACATCATATACTGCCAGGGACTTAGACATCCGAGCCCACGGGCGTGCGCTACGAAGGAAAGACAGATGTTACCTCGGATCCGGGCCAGCTGCGCCTGTAAGACGCAATGCGTCTCTTCTTGTCCTCGGTCTCAATTACCCCATTGGAGAAATATCCGAATAGGGTCTCCGTCACCTTCTGCTCATCGGCCGATTCCCGGCTGACCCGGTCGGGGTCATGTTTCCCCTGGTAATCCCAGCCAAATGCGCTCCTCAGCTTCAAGGGCTGGAAGCGCCGAGTAAGGAAGCGCCTTCTTGAAATTATCCAACTTCGTCAGCAGTTGGTGCACTTGACCCATTTCTTCATAGGTCGAGTCCGCCGACCAATTCGGCAAAACTACCGGCGGCGAGCCGGTGAATGGCCGCAAGGAGGGAGCCAGATCTGCGCAATAGAACCAATCCTTGTGCCAGCCCTTCAAGGAGGATTTTAAGGGAAGATCAAGATATGACTTTTTCCTATCACTCCTCAACTGAAGACCAACCCCCCCAATTACGTTGATGTTATTTTTGGAGGGCTGAGGTTTAATGTGGAACAAATGCCTAAAGAAGTTGAAATGGGGTTCCACACCCAAATAGCACTCGCACAGAGTGACAAAGATAGAGATCTGAAGAATCGAGTTGGGATTCAAATGTACCAACTCTAGCTTATAGAAGTCAAGGATGCGGCGGAAGAAATCAGAAGATGGAAGGCACAAGCCTCGGTCGAAAAAGAGGCGAAAACTACCGTTTCACCAGGTCAGGGATTTGGACTCGACTCATCCCTGGCTGACCGCCAGTGAATCACCTCCTGACTGGGCAACTTCAGTTCGCTCTCTAGCCGCCTCAGCTTCACCGAGCCGCAATCCGAAATCGGCCAAGAACTCCCTGGCGCACCCGCAAGATCCAAAGCCTTCGGCATGACTGGAGGCGATGAGATTTGGGAAAAAGCAAATCGGGGGCTTGGATCAAACGAAGAGGATTGGAATCGCCCGAGTTCGGGTGGGGAATGGCAGCAGCTAACCCTAGCTGGGCGGGAGGTGAAAAGTTGGGTGCGAAGGTGGAAGACGAAGCGATTGGCTGATTTGGGGAAGATGAAGGAATCTTTTTCTCTCTCCCTGCTTTTATAGAGCTGATGCCGACTAGATGGGCTTGGGCCTACACAGTCAGCACTGGGCCGACAAGATATGAGTTCCTACAGTAGCATGCTCCATGTGGGCCGCCCGCAGGCTGAGTTAAAATTATAGTGTTAGTGCCACTGACAGGAGCCAATGAGGTAAACAGGTCTGCTTCATGAGAGCCTTATTGCTAAACATATATGTTTGGGTATCTGTTTTAATCACCAGGTCTCGAGGATATATCCTTACATGGATCACAAGCTGGTCTTCATTAAAATTGGAGACACAGGTATCTTTTTCGGGTACACCTGACCATGCCATGGATTTATTTTCATACAGTGGTACTCGGCCTACATTCGTGGCCATCAGTTGCCATGAGCAACATTTTACCCGCTGACATGATGCGGAACAGTCTAACTTTTGAGTAGTGAACTACTCGGGAGAGACTATAAATATCTTTTCCCGCTGACATGATGCGGAGGAGTCTAACTTCCGAGTGGGACGCCACTCGGAAAGGACTATAAACCCCTTTTTCTAGCTGACATAACGCTGAAGAGTCCCATATACGAGTAGTATTCTACTCAGCAAGACTATAAACACATATTCCGACTGACATGAAGTCGAAGAGTCCTACATACGAGTAGTCCCCTACTCGGCAAGACTATAAAGTTTATTTCGGTTGACATGATACTGAAGAGTCTCATATACCAGTAGTAATCTACTCGGGAAAGACTTCCAGGTTAAAGATCTTTGACTTTATGTTTAATTGTCTTCTACAATTAAGCGCAAAGTCGGGCTCTACACCTAATAGGTGTGCCTATTCGGCGCACACTATACATATATCTACATGAAGCCCTTCATAGCCTCGCTGCCAGCTGACATGAAGCAGGACTCGGAAGAAGACTTACTCAAACAAAGAGTACTCGGGGGCACTGCACTCGGGTAACCTTCACTGTGGAGGATGAGCACTCGGCGTCATCTGTGACTCAACTATGAAGGTCTCAGGGGCTACTGTGGAGGCCATGGGCCCCGGGTACCTCATTACTAGTACATGGGCCACTCGGATAGAGGATGGGCCGAACCATGTAATTAGAGATAAGATAGCACCCGGTAGGCTGTGCCTTGTACGATAAGGGAACATAGTCTTAGTCGGATAGGGCTCTATCTCTAAGAAGGGAATCCCTTGGCCGTATCCGGCCGGGATTCTTATCATGTACCCCTGTCCCCTAGTATATAAAGGGAGGCAGGGCGCCCCTCAGGGCAAGGGCAACAAGATCATCGATCACCATACACTTCAGAGGAATAACACCTCAACTGGACGTAGGGTATTACCTCACCTTGAGGGCCTGAACTAGTATAAATCTTCTGTGTTCCTCTGCAATCCACCGAATTCACCTTCGCCGAGTAGCCCCATAGTTTTATTGCCGGTGCAAAGCATCAACAGTTTCGACCACCCCATTGGAGAAATAATTGAACAATGTTTCAGTCACTTTGTTCTGGTCAGCTATCTCTTGGCTTTCTCGGTCTGGGTCCTTTTTCCCTTGGTAATCCCAGCAGAACTCACTCCTCAGCTTCAACGGTTGGACGCGCTGGGTTAGGAAACGCCTGGCCACCCAGGGGCCAGTCAGTTCGGCCTTCCTGAACTTCTCCAATCTTTCCAACAACTGATGCACTTGGCCCATCTCCTCGAAGGTTGGATCTAATGACCAATTGGGCGAAACCGCCGGAGGCGAGCCGGTAAATGGAGGCAGGGAGGGTTCCAGATCAGCACAGTAGAACCACTCCTTATGCCAACCTTTCAAGGAGAATAACAAAGGAAGATTAATATATATTTTCTTCTTCTCACTCCTCAACTGAAAGCCAGCCCCCCAATCACTTGAACCTTGTTCTTGGAGGGCTAAGGCTTAATGTGGAACAAGTGCCTGAAGAAATTAAAGTGGGCTTCTACACCCAAGAAGCACTCGCAAAGAGTCACGAATATAGAAATTTGTAAGATTGAGTTGGGATTCAGATTCACCAACTCCAATCCGTAGAAGCCAAGATGACGGTGGAGGAATTGAGAGGAGGGAAGAAACAAACCCCGGTCGAAAAAAGAGGCAAAAATAACAGTTTCGCTGACTTGCAGATTTGGAACTGACTCACCCTCAGCCGGGCGCCAGCGGATGATGTCGCGGTTTTGCAGCCACAGCAACTTCTCTAGATTTTCCAGCTTCGCCCGGCCGCAATCCGAGGTCGGCCATGCCTCATCCGACGCCCCAACGGAATCTGGAGCCCTCGGCATGGTTGGGGGACAAGAAGATTTGGGGGAAATGTGGTCGGGGGCTTGGGATGGACAAATGATAGCGGAACCGCTCGAGCTTTGGTGGGGAGGAGCAAGAGACGACGAACCCTAGCGGAGTGGGAGGCAAAATGTCGGCGCGGAGATAGGAAGACGAAACGATTGGTCGCTTTGGGGAAGATGAGGAATCTTTTCTCTCTCCCCCAACTTTTATAGAGCCTGTGCCGACTCATGGGCTTGGGCTTACACAGTCGGCACTGGGCCACCAAGATATGAGTTTCCACAGTAGCACTCTCAATATGGGTCACTCATAGGCCAGGTTGAAATCACGGCGCTGGTGCTACCAACAGGAACCGATGAGGTAAACAGATATGCTTCATGAGAGCCTAATTGCTGAACACATGTGTTTGGGTATCTGTTTTATCCACTAGGTCTCGAGGATATATCCTTATAAGGATCACAAGCTGGTCTTCATCAAAATTGGGGATGCAGGTATCTTTCTCAAGTACACCTGACCACGCAATGGATTTATTTTTCATAAAGTGGTACTCAGCCTACATGCTTGGCCAACAGTTGCCATGAGCAACATTATTCCATCCGACATGACACTGAAGAGTCTAACTTTCGAGTAGTGCACTACTCGGGAGAGACTATAAATATCTTTTCCCGCTGACATGATGCGGAAGAATCTAACTTCCGAGTGGGATGCCACTCGGGAGAGACTATAAAATATCCTTTTCCAGCTAACATGAAGCTGAACAGTCCCATATAGAAGCGGCATGCTACTCGGCAAGACTATAAATCATATTCCGGTTGACATGATACCGAAGAGTCTCATATTCCAGTAGTATACTATTTGGGAAATACTACTAGGTTAAAGATCTTTGAGTTTATATTTAATTGTCTTCACAATTAAGCACAAAGTCAGGGGCTACACCTAATAGGTGCACCTATTCAGCGCACACTATTCATACATCTACATGAGGCCCTTCATAGCCTCGCTGCCAGCTGACATGAAGCAGGACTCGGAAGAAGAAGCACTCGGACAAAGAGTACTTGGGAGCAATGCACTCGGGCAATCTTCACCATGGAGGATGAGCACTCGGCATCAGCTGTGACTCAACTATGAAGGTCTCAAGGGCTACTGTG
This sequence comes from Oryza meyeriana var. granulata, assembly GCA_003991445.1. Classification (NCBI taxonomy): domain Eukaryota; kingdom Viridiplantae; phylum Streptophyta; class Magnoliopsida; order Poales; family Poaceae; genus Oryza; species Oryza meyeriana. The sequence continues at coordinate 101,983 of RYFJ01000704.1, forward strand.
GAGGCCATGGGCCCTGGGTACCTCACCACAAACATATGGGCCACTCGGATAGAGGATTGGCCGAGTCTTGTAATTAGAGATATAGTAGCACCCGGCTGACTTTGCCTTGTACGATAAGGAATATACAGTCCTAGTCGGATAGATTATATCTCTAAGAATGAAATCCCTTGGTCGTATCCGGCTGGGATTCCTACCTTGTACCCCTGTCCCCCAGTATATAAGGGGAGGCAGGGCGCCCCCTGAGGGCAGAAGGTCATTGACCAACACAAATCCTCAGAGGAATAACACCACAACTAGATGTAGGGTATTACCTCACATCGAGGGCTTGAACCAGTATAAATCTCTCATGTTCCTTTGCAATCCACCGAGTTTCCATCCTCCGAGTAGCCCCATATTCATATTGCCGGTGTAAAACATCGACAGCAGGTATCTCTCAAGTACACCTTACCACATATTGGGTTGAAATCCCTAAAGTGGTACTCGGCCTACATGCTTGGCCAACAATTGCCATGAGCAAAACTCATTCCAGCTGACATGATGCAACAGAGTCTAACTTCCGAGTGATATACTACTCGGGAAAGACTTAAAAATATTTCGGCTGACATGATGCCGAAGAGTCTCATATACCAGTAGCACACTACTCGAGAAAGACTGCAAGGTTAAAGATCTTTGACTTTATGTTTAATTGTTTCACAATTAAGCACAAAGTCGGGGGTTACACCTAATAGGTGTGCCTACTTGGTGCATACTATTCATATTTCTGCATAGAGCCCTTCATAGCCTCGTTGCCAGCTGACATGAAGCAGGACTCGAGAGAAGAAGCACTCGAACAAAGAGTACTCGGGAGCAATGCACTTGGGAATACTTCACCGTGGAGGATGAGCACTCGGGCATCAGCTGTGACTCAACTATGAAGGTCTCAGGGGCTGCTGTGGAGGCCATGGGTCCCGAGTACCTCATGACAAGTATATGGGCCACTCGGATAGAGGATGGGCCTATCCTTGTAATTAGAGATATGATAGAACTCAGCAAACTTAGTCTTGTACGACAGAGAAGATACAGTCCTAGTCGGGTATGTTATATCTCTAGAAGGAAATCCCTTAGTCGTAGTCCGACTAGGACTCCTACTTTGTAACCATGTCCCCTAGTATATAAGGGGAGGCAGGGAGCCCCTTGAGGGCAAGTTCATCAGAACCACCACCATACATCCTTAAAGGAAATACACCACAACTAGATGTAGGGTATTACCTCACATTGTGGGCCTAAAACAGTATAAACTCCTCATGTTCCTTTGTAGTCCACCAAGTTTCGATACGACAAGTAGCCCTATATTCATATTGCCAGTGTAAAACATCGATAGCTTCCACACCGATAGCTAGTGCACCAGCTAGGGGGATTCTGGTGTTTTTGATTGATTTTCTGACTGCTTTTTCTCGCCTGGAGACAGGTTGGCTGGGGAGGATCGCCCGACGCCAATCCGACTCCGGAGGCAGAAGTCAAGAGCCGGCGCCCCCTGAGCAGCACCTAGCTCTACTCCTGCAATGCCCTCTGGGGCGGTAGGATCACCCTGCCCGGCGTTGCACCACTGTCCTCACACAGGACGAACTGACTCGACGCCCTCAGGTGCCGATGATGAGTTGCGTTGCGTGCCGCCGGATACCAGCAAAGCCTGAGATGCTATTTTCAGTGTAACTTCTGGGCTCGGTCACTCGAGGTTGGGGACTTGGTTCTCCACCGTGCCCTGTCACATGACGGAAAGAAAAATCTCCCCCGTGTGGGAAGCTCCTCTTTCCTCGTGACCGGTAAGCCCCTGCTAGGCATAGTAAGACTGACCACGTGAAGCGGCACCCCACTCCCGTAACCGTGGAGTATCGGGCACCAACGCAGGCTCTACTCTTGACTAGCTATGTAAGTTAAGGTCGAACTCGGGCCAGCCTAGGTAGACTCCTGTTTTTCCCAGGTTGGCCGGGGGGCTACCATTATCTAGCTGCTCTTTTTTCAAGTTCTCCTGGGGTCTTTTTCCCCGCTTGTCCGCTGCGGGAAGTCCTGTCATGCGAAGCGTCCCTCATGCACTTCCCAAGCGCAAACGGGTGATGGCTGGTGCACTTGCTTGGCTCGCCCCTAAGTGCTAGATGCGGTGCTCGGCCCAGTGAATAGCGCGCCGAGCATTGCCGATGTCTCGACGGTCCCGACTTGGGTGACGGGGAGAAAAGTTTGACCTGGCCCGATCCACCCCGAATGCACAAGTTCTTGGCCTGGTGGACAGCGCCCCGAGCATTGCCGATGTCCTAACGGTTCTGACTTCGGTGATGGGCAGCAATGTTCGGCCTGGCTGCTCCACCCTGAGCACCACAAGTGCTTGAGCGCTCCGAGCCATCTGGTCATGCCCCTATGTTGCTAAGCTCTGCAGCCCAAGAGTAGGTGGGTAGAAGTGGTGAGCGCGTACCAGTAGCATGTTGATGGACGACCCTCACGAGTGACAACATTTCTTGGTTCGCATGTAGGACCATGCAGGGACGATGCTGAAGCGGTACACAGCCACGTCCAGCTCAAGCCCTAGGCGCATCGTGTAATGTGCCCAAAAGACACTCCTTCTAGGCAGAATCGATGCCGCTCCAGCTCGGGTCTTCAGGCAAGCAGCGGTCTTCGGCCTGGTCTGATCCACCCCGAGAACCACGAGGGCCTAGGGGCTGTAGGCTGCCTTGGTCACCCCCTCATGTTGCTAAGATATATAGCCCAAGAGGCAGCGGGTAAAGTGATGAGCGCCCGCCGGTAGCGTGCCTATGGACAACCCCAACGAGTGGATGTCTGCGCTTGGTGTTATGCAGGATCATGCTACCGCGCACCAAGTCCTGTGACCCCCAAGGCATCACATCCTCGCATCTGACAAGGGATGTCGTAGGCCCCTTTGTTTGTCTGAAGACCTCGGGTCTCGGGGGCTGCGCACCTGGGTACATGCTACCTTGACTAGCGCTGCCCCGACCCGAGTGCGTAAGAGTCTGCCCCGGTGTGGGCGCCCACTACCGATTCGAGCTTGCCTGGGCTAGGGCAGGGCTTGGAGGCATCTACAGCAACTTTGGAGACCTTGGGCTCGAAGTACCATGTGCTCGGGGGCCACCCTTAACACCTCCTTGAGTAAAACACGACACTCACCTAGGTGCTCACAAGAGAAGACAAAGCTAAGTCAATGGAACCCGTTCGGGTGCGGTCTTGTCTATGGGACTGGAAGAGCGGCTATAGCAACAAGCCTCATTTGGCCACGAGCAAATATGGGAGCTATGCTATTTCGGTTCCCATCAAACAAATACAGCGGGCTGGCAATTACAAGCCAAGCTTCTCATGGAGGTCTCTAATGCGGAGAAGGCACGGGAGCACAGAACTGCTCTTGTGCGCAATAAGCTCGGTCTAGAAGCCCTTGTCTCAACACGAGACGCGATACCCACACGGTGCCATGGAGGCTGCGACCGAGTCTTCTCTATTATCATCGTCGTCGCCATCGGCCATGTGTCGGTTGCTGCTCCAGGACAGGAACGCCGTTCGGATGGGCGGCGGAGTCACAGAAATGCATCAAAGATGACTCTACTACTTCTCCCCTGCTATCCAAACTGGCAGTGGTGGCAGCCCCACATGTGCACCCCCAGCATCCCCCAGCACAAAGCTGGGTGTGGCAAAGTTGCCAACCCCACCACCTCACGCAGAGGAGGTTAGAACCACAACTCTTCCCGCAGGGTTGTGTGGGGACGCTGGGGGTCCAATGGACCACGAAGCCGCAGCGAAGCTAGGGCTCTCAAGCTAGGCCAATGGGCTTCGGCGTCCCACATGCAACCGTGCGGGCATCGTCAAAGATGAGTCTGCTACTCCCTACTACAACATCCCTTGCAAGGAGTGAAGATCTTCGACGCCGCCAGTGTCCCCACGAGAAGCGCCTCTGGCCTGCATGCTGGCGGGCTATGCTCACCCGCTCATCGACGAGAGGCATTTCCCGCTGTTGATGCTTTGCACCGGCAATAAAACTATAGGGCTACTCGGTGAAGGTGAATTCGGTGGATTGCAGAGGAACACAGAAGATTTATATTGGTTCAGGCCCTCGATGTGAGGTAATACCCTACGTCCAGTTGAGGTGTTATTCCTCTGAGGTGTTTGATGATCGATGATCGTGTTGTCCTTGCCCTGAGGGCGCCCTGCCTCCCTTTATATACTAGGGGACAGGGGTACATGATAAGGATCCCAGCCGAATACGGCCAAGGGATTTCCTTCTTAGAGATAAAGTCCTATCTGACTAAGACTATGTTTCCTTATTATACAAGGCAAAGCCTGCCGGGTGCTATCTTATCTCTAATTACATGGTTCGGCCCATCCTCTATCCGAGTGGCCCATGTACTGATAATGAGGTACCCGGGGCCCATGGCCTCCACACCCGCTGCCCTAGCTTGAATACTTCTTGTCCAGGCTCATGTTGCACAGAGCGTGATGAGGGGCAAGGGGGACTTGAACTGCAGCAGAAGAAGAGGAAATTGGTGAGTGAAGCGTCGAAGGGGAGAAGAAAGCATGATGGGTGTGGAAAGCACGCTGCTTCCCTCCATGCTATTTATAAGCGGCATTGCCTAAAGACTCGGTCTCCTTAAGCGTTCGAGTCACCAGAGACTCCGCTTGGACCGGGTGAAGCAGTAATCCTGTCACTCCCGAGGCAGCTTCCATGCCCAATCTTGTCAACTGGGGTGGTGTATCTGCCCCCCCCCCCCATTCTCAAGGCGCGTGCAGTGTTGAGTCACGTTGCTCCGAGCGAGGAATCAATTTCCCTGCTCACTGGACAACTGCCGTGCCAAGTCCTTTTGGCCTGACCAGGGTATTGTGGAGGCCATGGGCCCTGAGTACCTCAAGGATGGCAATTACGGCCACTCGAACAGAGGGTGGGCCGGCCCCTACAATTGGAGATTGAGTAGGACTTAGCTTCATATTACCTTGCAAGACAAGGAAAGGGATATAAGTCCTAGCCAGATATTCTATGTATTGACAAGGAAAGCCCTTGGTCATATCCAACTGGGTTTCCTACCCTGTAACCCTCATCCTTCTTGTATATAAGGAGAGGTAGGGAGCCTCCTAGGGTAGATGATTCCACATACTGCGAAAGCAATACACCACAACTGGAAGTAGGGTATTATCTCACACCGAGGGCCTGAACCAGTATAAATCTCGTGTGTCCTTTTGAATCCATCGAGTTTAGGTCCAACGAATAGCCCAGTATTCAATACAGCCGATATAAAACATCGACAGTTGGCGCGCTAGGTAGGGGCATTGTCAAGATCATCGTCATCAAAACTGATGGATCCAATCACCGAAGTCGACGGCATCAAGTTCAACCCCGGGCAAGTGAACAGCTTCGGGAGCCTTGACTTCATCGCCGATAACCTCGGCAACCTCACACTAACTGACTCGAATTTGACCCGATCGGCCAGGAACAAGGCCGACCCCGCGCCAGTTGACTTGCTTAACGCCACAGCAATCTTTGGCGACTTGCTGCGACAATTTCCAAGACATACGAGTCTAGGGACAACTCTTTTCTCTGATGTTCGACTCGGACACGGCCTCGAGCAGGACGAGATTGGGCTGAGGGGAGAAGAGATCGTCAATCTCCCATTCGGATTCTGCAAATGCCGCAGATATCTTCAATCTGAGTCTGATGCAGCAGAACCAATCTCCTGGAATTCGACTTGGATACGGCCCAGAGCCACTTGAGATCGGATCTAGGGAGGTTGGGGTTTTGATCACCCCTCTGAATTACTCCGAGTCTGACTCCCAGTCAGACAGCAGCTCGGGGAGCTTTTCTCCACCGTATGAAGTATTCATGGTATCAAAGGGATCAACCCCTGGGCAAGATGCACGCCGACTACGTGACTAGAAAGAGGAGGAAGCCCGTCGACTGCGTGAGCAATAGGACGAGGACGCGCGACGCCTGCAAGCTGAGCGTGACGCCCGCAACGACAACTTGTGCAAGGCTAGGCGGACTGCCCAACAAGAGATCCTCCAAACCCAAGTGGGTGACCATGACGTCTTTGTGACCCCATAGCAGAACGTTGTGGCCACTGCCAAGCTATTAGACACCTTGCATTTCAAGCCCAATCACCAAGCCGCCCCAACTATTGTGAAGGTCAGGGCAATTATCACCGTAGCAGCTTGTCAACAACGCCAGCATCTAGAGATACGTTCTTCCCTTTAAACAGGACACCTTCAGATGCGGCAACATCATCAACCACGGTGCAACGCCGAGTGGTAGGCTCTGATCAACGCCACTCGGAGTCCAAGCACGCATCACAAGGTCACCACAATGATGATCAACGGTGGTATCAGCACGATGGGCTCTGGGATAACCGTGATGTCCGAGAACAACTACGCCGAGATCTGCATCATGACATCAATGCTCGACGCCGAGAACATGAGGAAGACAAGCGTTGCTGACTGGAAGATGAACACGATCACTTTGGTCTCCACCACGAACACTTCCGCCATCACAATTGGAGCCGGAGCCCCCACTCGGACAATGGAGTTCCAGCCTTCTCACACGACCTATAACAAGTCGATTGGCTATCAGGCTTCAAGCCGACTGGCATAAAAAAGTACGACGGCAAAACCAAACCAGAACCCTAGCTGACAGTGTATACCTTGGTGATCCGAGCAGTAGGAGGCAACCACAAGGCGATGGCCAACTATCTCCCCATCGCCCTAGCCGAGTCAACACGAACGTGGCTAACGGGGCTTCCTAGAGGATCGATTGGCTCCTGGGGGGAACTCCGCGAGCGCTTCGTATCCATTTTCCAGGGCACATATGAAAGATCATCATCGAAGTACGATCTATACCAATGTCACTAGAGGAAGAACGAGTCTCTCCAGGACTTCATCAAGCGCTTTTCCGAGAAGAGGAATTCTATCCCCAAGATAAACGACGAGGTGGTCATTGCTGCCTTCCACAAGGGAGTTAGAGACATGCCATTCATCGCCAAGTTCTCTCAAAATCTGCCCAACTCCGTCAAACCTCTCTTTGAGATGGCTAACAAGTATGCCGACTTGGCTAACGCTGTTGCTGAGGCACTCGAGGACAAGCCCCGACAAAAGGAATGATGCGAGATGGATGGCACGGCCCCATCCAAGCCCAGAGACTGCAAGAGAAAATCTGAGGACCATGTCGCGGTAGTCGATCACAACCGTCCTCAACCTCCCATAAAAGAAGATTATCAGAACGACAAGTGACATACTCGGGGGCTCAAAAGCTCAAATGCAAGGATGACATTCCCACTCCCAACTCATGCAATACCAAACAACTAAGTCACTTTCTAATAAATATTTTCTCCTTTACATGTTCTCATCTAGATTGGGCTGGAGGCAACTCACTTCCCTATGGTTTGACTCGGATACGGCTTAGCGCCAGTCAGGATTGGGTCTAGGGGGTGAGATCATCAATTCCTCACTCGGCCTCGCCAATGTCGCAGCCGCTTACACCTCATAGGTGTTCATGCTACACACTTTTTGTTTTTGCTCTTAATGGTTACAAAAGTACTTGAGTAGCATAAATTTCCATTCGTGAAACTTTGCTCCATGAAAGACGTTCTCAAGTTACCCAAAACGCGTGTCAGGCAAAGTGCCATGTGCCGACTCCCGGCGCTCGGGGGCTATGACTAGTTGGGCAGAGTGTTTAAACGTAAGGAGTTAACTACTCGGGGAAATTCTAATCAATAAGTGGAGGACCACATATTTACATACATTGTAAAATATTTTGATTTTCTTCGGGTGATTGTTCTCTACATTAGATGCTACTCATCCGATATGTTTATAATGCAGGGCCCAGTTCCAGATATGTGTAACAGGAACTCATGGCTATGAGCCGATCTCCTACGCTTGGGGGCTGGACCAGTCTGCCAAGATACACTTGGAGTGTGTCACTTCAAGAATCACTCGGAATGCTCCACGAGGGCTATTGACCGAGTACTCACCCCAGTCGGGACACGGATGTCACCTTTACCTTGGTACGCTCCATGTGGGCCACTAACTGACCTTCGACACCAGTCGGTGCTCGAGTATCACTCTGCTAGGTAGGGTACACCCCTTAAGGGTCGCCAGCTGAATCCTATGCTAATGCGAGGTTCAGGTACCTTATTTGGCCACAACTCTGCTGGGTAGGGTACACCCCATGAGGGCCGCCAGCCGAATCCTATGCTAATGCAAGGTTCAGGTACCTTATTCGACTACAATTTTGCTAGGTTGGGTATGCTCCAAGAGGGTCGCTAGCCGAATGCTGCGCTAGCACAGCATTCGGGTATCTATTTGGTCAAAACAGGGAAACAAGCCACTACTGGAGCTTTCTGTCAGAGGTAGCACCAAACCTAGAACCTACGGAGGTGCTCATTATTTTTCAAGACAGGAGGACACCAATCATTCAATTCCCACTAACTCCCTAAAGATCGCAACGAATCCAAGCAAGTCAAGCGATGGATCAAAAGCTTTATCATAGTCAAAGAAGACCTATATCGTCAAAGCGCATCTGGAGTTCTCATGCGCTACGTCACATTTGAGGAGGGCAAGTAGATTCTACAATCTATCCACTCGGGCGTCTGTGGCAACCATGCTGCAGCCAAAACGTTAATCGGAAAGGCTTGCAGACAAGGATCCTTCTGGTCGACTACAGTTACCGATGCTAAAGCACTCATCCGGTGATGCGAGGGATGTCAATTTTTCGCTCGGCAAACTCAGCTACCAGCACAAGAGTTGCAGACTATCCCAATATCTTAGCTCTTTGTAGTCTAGGGGCTTGACATGGTCAGGCCGTTCAAGAAGGTGCTAGGAGGATTGAGGCCAGACGTATTGCTACCATAACTGTGGCCTAGGCGAAAGACTTCATACTGAGTATAATCTACAGATCTGGAATCCCCTATCACATCATTACAGGCAACGCGCTCAGTTCACTGGTAGCATATTCAAAGATTTATGCGATGATTTTGGTATCAAAATCTACTACACTTTAGTGGCACACACCTAGAGCAATGGGCAGGTTGAGAAATGATCAAAATCTCCAAATTTTACAGGGCCGCGCTGGGTAGGTCGGTTTGGGCTGACTTATTCCGTAGTAGGCCGAAGATATGAGTTCTTAAATAGCATGCCCTATTGGGTCGCTTGCTGGTCACGTTAAAATCGCAATGCAGGTGCTATTTTACAAGAACCGATTAAATAATCAGATAAGCTTCATGCTAAGCCTACAGCTAGGTGTATACATTCGGGTATCTTGATTATTTTAAGGTTTTGAGGATATATCCTTACAAGGATCAATAGCTGGTCTCCATTAAAATTAGGGATGCAGGTATCTCTCAAGTACACCTCATCATACATTGGATTTACTCCATAGTGGTACTCAATTTACATGCTTAGCCAAATTGCCTTGAGCAAAATTTCTAACTAATATATAGCTGAAGAGTCCAATTTCTGAGAAACATATCACTCGGGAAAGACTTAAAGATTAAAGATCTTTGACTTTATGTTTAATTGTTTCCCAATTAAGCACAAAGTCGGGGGCTACACCTAGTAGGTGCGCCTATTTGGTGCACACTATTCAATTATTTCCACGAAGCCCTTCATAGCCTCGTTGCCAGCAGACATGAAGTAGGACTCGGGAGAAGAAGCACTCGGACAAAGAGTACTCGGGAGAAAGGCACTCAGGATTTCTTCACTGTGGAGGATGAGCACTCGGCTTAAGTTGTGATTCTATTATGAAGGTCTCGGCTACTGTGGAGGCCATGGGCCCTGGGTACCTCAAAGAAGACAATTACGGCCACTCGGACAGAGGGTGGGCTGGCTCCTATAATTGGAGATTGAGTAGGGCATGGCTTCATGTGACCCTGCAAGACAAGGAAAGGGATATAAGACCTAGCCAAATATTCTATGTACTAATAAGGAAAGCCCTTGATTATATCCAACTGGGTTACCTACCTATAACCCTCATCCCTCTAGTATATAGGGAGAGGTAGGGAGCCCCCTGGGGCAGATGATTCCACATACCACGAAAGCAATGCACCACAACTGGAAGTAGGGTATTACCTCACACTGAGGGCCTGAACCAGTATAAATCTCATGTGTCCTTTCGAATCCATCGAGTTTAGCTCCCACGAATATCCCCGTATTCAATTCTGCCGATATAAAACATCAACAGGTATCAGTCCTCTACCACTGAGTTGGCTAAAGCGCTAAGTCTCCTTGGCCTGGGAAGAGCATTGATTCCCCAAACATCGAGACTAGCGCAAGTTGAAGTGGGAAGCGAAGCGTGGCATGTCGTTTTTGCTTCCCAAGGGCCACAGGGTTGATCGCCGATTTGGTTCCCCCAAAGGCCAAGTCCTACCGCTGAGCGTGGTCAAGCTAATAGGTTACAAGCCCAAAATCATGGAAGGCCATCAAGTTTCATCCCCACGGCATCTGAGCCAAAGCGAGTTGTTTTATTAAAGAACGGCCCGCTAAGACCTAGGAGTTTTTCCTGACTTAAGTTCAGGGATTACATGCCTTTCAAAATGAGAAAAAAAGGGGGATCCACCTCGAGTCTAAGCGTGGGGGCGAGGCCGGTCCCGGTCCTTGCCGTCGGGGTGCGCTTCCTCAAACTCGGTGCCTGAGCTCCAGTGCTCGTTGGGCGCATCCTCGTCGGGCGGGCGCTCCTCCTCCACCTCGGGTGCTAGGTCCTGCCACTCAAAGAATCCCACCACCTCAACAGCAATCGCTCGGACGGCCTCACGAGCTGTGGGCTCACGATCCCCCAGGATGCCTTTGTGTTGTGGCTCCAGCAAAAAGTTGGCGTCACAAGCATGGAACGCGGCAAGGATGTATTCCACCACGAACCAAGCCAGCTCGCGCCCCTCCTTAATGGCCACCTCACGGACCCGGGCCGGGTGTTCTTTGAGGCAATCCGCTGCCTTGGAGAACTCTAGGATGAAGTGTCCCAGAGTATTGGCGTGGTTGTGCACCGCCTCCGAATCGAGCCCAGCGGCTCGCATGGAGCGCCGTACACTGACCATCACGTCAGCCATCATCTGGAGGGCAGTAGTGTGCTCGGTGTTCATGACCTCGCTGCGCCGCTTCACCGCCGTGGCCCGGTCGATCAGTTGCTGACTCTCGGCAGCCTCAGCCTCGGCCTATGAGGCTGCTGTCTTCCGCTCAGGGTCGAGGGCCAGTTCTAGGGCTTGTGCGCGATCGATGGAGTCCGCTCCCTGGATAGCCACCCGCGCCTGAGCCTTGATGCAGCCAGGTACGAATTCAACCCTCTTGACCACCTCACATAGCTCCACATCCCAGAGCACCAGTTGCTCCTTGCCCCTACACCCGTCCTCGTTGGACTCGCGCACCCTAGCTTCGGCCATATGGAGGACGCCCTCGCGCTGTGTGGCGGCCTCCTCCTGCACGGTCATTGCTGCCTCGTGGCCCTCTCCCCACGTCTTGATGATGGTGAGGGCCTCCCGTTGGCCTTCGAGTGTCCTCAGGGCTTTCGTCACCTCCTCCCTGGCGGTGAAGACCTCGACGCGCTCCACGTCCAAGGTGGAGCGTTCCCGCTCCACCTCGGACATGTCACGGTCGTAAACCGCCTTGGCTGCATGGGCAAGTGCCTCCAGCTATTGGCACCCTTCCTGGAGATGGGCCTCCTCGATGGCTAGGGTGGAATGTGTCTCCTCGAGTTCTGCCTACCCAGCAAGGGTAGTCTTGTGTTGCTCCTCCACCATGCCCTAAGCACAGCTTAGCGACATCGGGAAGGATGCCCAGGCCCTCCCGCCTCAGGGTCCCGAGTCGCGGTGCGTGCTTGCGTCGTAAGGGTGGCGAGATCGGGGACGTGTCGACTCCACAACTTGAGCCACGACCTCGCCCCCCGGTTTGACCATCCCTTGTGGCAACAATGAGGACCCGGGGGCTACCACCTCCTGGGGGGTAGGTTGGCCTCTGGTGGTGCCACCACTGCCTCAGCCTCTCCAACCCCCAGGGAGCTCGGGGCCTCCGGGCCTAGGGCAAGGCCCGTTTCCTAGGATGGCCTAGAGGACACGAAGACAAATGAGGAGGGGGAAGGAAGAACCGACAAAATCTAAAGAAGGGAGGACGAGCATGGAACCACGCAAAACGAGAGAGTCGTGGGGACTTTACCTGGGCTTAGGACCAATGAAGCCCCACGGCGAGCCCACGAATGGGCGCTTCTCGGGCGTTGCGGTCGTCTTCATCTTCTTCCTTGCCAGGGGGCTGCGGGCATTCCCCTCCCCTGGCACGGGCCGCTCCTTGGGGACAACCCCTCCTGCTCTTGGCTCTTGGACTCGGAGGGTCTCTTCATCATGTAGCCGACTCGACCCACTGGCCTTGGTGTCGTGCGCCATGCGCCATGGTGTGGCAGCCTAGGACGGCAATGAAGGTGGCCACAGGCGGCATGGCTTTGGGGGACTTGGGCTCCGAGGGCACTTGCCTGCCCACCTCATGTCCCAGGGGTTGGTAGTGCCCCTGCAGCACCGGCTCCTAGGGCCAAGCAGTGCCATCGTCCTGGCAGGTTTCCTCACTGTCAACTCCCAGGATACATATCGGCCCTAGATCCCTTCCTGATGCATGCTCCAGGTTGCCCTTGGCATCACACTTCGGAAGGACCACTTGTCGCGCCACCCTCCTTGGGTCGTCGTAGAGCGCCAGGTCCTCCCTGGGCAGCTCACTGGCAGTAACGTCGCTGGAGCCCATGACCACCCTCAGCATATACGACAGCTCCACTTGCCCCCAGTTATGGCGTGCGGCAACATGCGTCCTAGTTGCTCGCGGTCGCTGGTGTAGAGCCACGCCGGACGAGACTGCCTCCATAGAGGCACTAGCCACCACCACAGGAAGTTGCTGATTAACATCGTCGAGGTCAGCCCCTCCACTCACAGCTCAGCAATCCGGCATGTTACTGGATCGACGTGGGGGTCCTCCTCGGGGGCGTCCACCCAAGCCAGGTTGGGACGCGCGGGCGCCGTGGGAAAAAGTAGGCATTCATGGGGCTCCACCCCGAGGTACACCCAGTCCTCTTGCCAGTCGTCCCACTTTGGGTGCAGGGTCGACTCAATGTACAGGGGCTTGGTGCCATCCCATGGGCGGAAGACACAGCAGCCCACGGTCTCCTCGTCATCGGATCCCTTCTTCTTCCTGGCTGATTGGAGCTGGAAGAAGCGCCTGAACAACTCCACTGACGGCGTCCTCCCTCCCAATGAACATTTCTCACAAATGCACGAAGATGGCAAGGATGACCGCGGCGTTGGGCACCAGATGTGCTAGCCGGATGCTATAGGTCTCTAGCACCTATAGAAAGAATGCCAAAAATGGCGGCATGAGTCTGGCCGATGCATAGGACAAGAAGAAGATGATTTCCCTCTGCCCGTCCGGAGTGGGCCAAGAGTCGCCATCCCTCACCGTCATTGCTCCTCTGGCGGTGGGGTCCGGAAGCAATTGGTGAACCCTCGACACTCCCGCCTCGTCACGGAGGCAGGATGGCACCAAAGCATCGCTGCTCACGGCGCAGCCAATACGGTTCGCCCTCGGCATGCCCGGAAGCTGGATCGCAGGAGCTATAGAAGGTGGAGAGGGGAGGAAGACGAGGAGAGATCAGTGGCCAAGAAAGCCAGTGTGGAAGGGCGGTGTAGCCACGGCCCTTCCCCCTTTTATAGGCCACCTCTTCCGCTCCTCCCATCCACCCACTCGCGCGCCAATTGGGGTAGCTCCACCTCAGTTCAAGCAAGCAATCAGTCCATTTTTCTGAAAACGTGCGCGGCAGGGTGGGGAATCGAAACGATAGCCGTCGTTTCGTTCCCGTGCTACTTGCATGCATGCGTGCATTGTGGTCCGCCCTGGTTCCATCCGGCTAACCACATTGGAGCCCGAGGAAGCCCCCAAAGTGGTTTGGTGCTACAACATGGCCTTGTCACTGCGGAGGTGGGCCTCATCTCCAGCCTCTATCTGGCTATAGCCCGGTGTTAAGGCCGGGGGCTACTGTCGGCAAAATGGGAACCAGGGTCCCTATCACCTGCGGCACGAGGTGGCCAATGGCCACGTCACCTTGTGGCCGGGGCCACCCTTGTCCAAGATGAGGTTGTGCAGGGGGCTACCCCAGCATGGACCCGAGCTCGCGTCCCTGAGGGACGAGCTCGGGGCACCTCATCGGCCCCGAGCCCCGGCGGGCTCGGGCACCCCCTCACTCTGCCCCCGAGCTCGGCTCCTCCCAGGCAGCTTGAGGAGTGTGTAGGGATAGAGGAATTAATGACGACGTGACGGAGCCCGTCTCCTCGCTTCGATCCCCCCACGCCTCGCCACTTAAGGGTGACAGAACATATATCCACCCGGCATGAGGCGTGGGAGACAAAACGGCCCTGTATCTCATGCAGCAGGCCATCATTGCCCTTTTTCTGACAAGGGACATGGGATGCCAGGCGGTGTGGACAACTGCGCCGCCTACTCCGCCTCTCCCGGCACCTATTCCTTCAACAAGAGGGAAGCACAGGGCCCCACGGTTAGCGAGACAAGCTCAGCCTTCCTTCGCAAGCTTAGGACGACCACACCGGATGCGTGGCCGTCCACCATTGCTCCATCCCTCGTCAACTTGAAGAGGGCCCTAGGAGGGAGAAGTAGCTGGACCAATCAACCAGTAGAAGACAAGACATAGCATGCCTAATTTCCTAAACTCAAGCAGCCACTATGGTATTCCCCCAAAGTTTATAAGGGGAGAGCCAAGGCCACGAGAAAGGAGAGGGGCTAACAAAAAAGAGGATTCACAGCCTAAGTCTTGTAAACCCTTATGGAGGGGAGGTAGATCTCCAAGAACCAAGAACACAATAGGAGTAGGGTATTACACCTCCGGGTGGCCCGAACCTATATAATCCCTCTCATCCCATTTACTTCAGCAACTACCTACGACTGATTGAAAACCCACCAAATCCCCTAGCTGAACTCACAAAGGGGGTCCCTCCGGATCCCTGCCATAGGTGTTTCCACACCGACATGGCTTGCGGAGTATTCCATGTACTCACCTTGCAATAACCAATCATCAGAGAAGTACTTCAGTGATGAAGGCTTTATGGAGGACTAGGCGTGACCCTGGTCAAGTGCTTGTGGAATGGAGCCGTCATGTGCACCATTATTTATTATTCCGCTGCTAGACATTTATTGTTTTGAGAGGTTCTATCCACCTCTGTAATAATTTACACTCGTTATTTGTAAGACATTCACTTTGATTATCAATATTGTCAATTGTGTGCCTTGGCTGATTCCTGGACAAGGATTTACACACATGAAAGCACTCAAATTTTGGATGGAAATTTTCGGTGTGACAAGGCATATTTCTTGTTCTGGAAAAGCCAATGCTTGATTGTTAATGTTTGGCTGAAACTGGCGAGTTTACAGACCTAGGGCGGTCTGATCAGCGTTTGATGGCCTATCCAACTGGGGACCAATGGTGGTTTGACTAGCGTGTTACGGCTGGTCTGAGAAGGAGGCTAGGGGCACAATTTTTTACATGTTTTAGAGGCCGAATTAAGTCCTAATTAGGTTGTTTGTGCTATTGATCGTACTTGTGATTGGAGAATCACTTTGATCGAGTATTTGAAAAATCCTAGTAGCAAAGTTGATCGGAAAATTCGGTGGCAAGCTTTTAAGTACACTTTCCGTGACAATGAGTTATATCACCGAAATATAGATGGAGTACTATTGAAGTGCTTAGATGATGATCAATCTAAGGTTGCAATGGGAGAAGTTCACGAAGGGATTTGCAAAACTCATCAATCGGCCCACAAGATGAATATGCTATTGAGGAGAGCCAGTTTCTATTGGCCAAAAATGATTAATGATTGTTTCAAATACTATAAAGGATGTGAAGTTTGTTAAAGGTTTGGCAATGTTCAACTGGCACCTGCTGCCATGTTGAATCCAATCATTAAACCATGGTCGTTTCGAGGTTGGGTTTTAGATTTTGGTAGGCAAATACATCCTTCTTCTTCAAAAGTGCATTGGTTCATGTTGGTAGCAACAGATTACTTCACAAAGTGGGCCGAGGTTGTGCCTCTCAAGAATATGGCCCATAAAGAGGTACTTGATTTTATCTTGAAGCACACTATTAATAGATTCGGCATTCCTCAAACTTTAACTATGGATCAAGGTTCTTCTTTTATTTCTAAGGAGGTGAAGGATTTTGTCGAATCTTATGGTATTAAATTATTAAATTCTTATCCTTACTATGCTCAGGCTAATGGTCAAGCCAAGTCGAGTAATAAGATTTTGTAAAAATTAGTCAAGAAAAAGGTTGGAGAACACCCTAAAAGGTGGCATGAGATGCTTTCTGAGGCATTGTGGGCTCGTAGAATATCTAGACATGCTACCACTAAGGTGACTCCTTTTGAATTAGTTTATGGACAAGAAGTCGTTTTATCAGTTGAGGTAAATTTTGGTTCTCTAAGGCTAGTCAAACAAGATGATTGTGGAGGCCATGGGCCCCGGGTACCTCATGAGGAGATTTCTAGCCACTCAGATAGAGGAAAAGCCCAATCCTGTAATTAGGGATGCAATAGGACTTGGTGAATATTACCTTGTACGAAAAGGAAAGGATATAGTCCTAGTCAGGTATGTTGTATTCCTAGAGGGAAATCCCTTGGTCAAGTCCGACTGGGATTCCTACCTTGTAACCTTGCCTCCTCTGTATATAAGGGGAGGCGAGAAGCCCCCTAGGGCAAGAGAAGAACATCATACACAATCTCACCAGAGAAACCTCAAAGGCAATACACAACAACTGGAAGTAGGGTATTACCTCACCTCGAGGGCCTGAACTAGGATAAATTGTTTCGTGTTCCTTTGCAGTCCATCAAGTTTAGGTCTCAGAGTAGCCCCATATTATTATTGCCGATATAAAACATCGACAGTTGGCGCGCCAGGTAGAGGCATCGGCGGGATCATCTTCGACAAGCCTGATGGATTCAACCACTGGAGTCGACGGCGTCAAGTTCTTCCCCGGGCAAACGATTAGATTCGGGAGCCTCAACTTCATCGCTGACAAGTTTGGTGACCTCACCCTATCCGACTCGGACTTGATCCAATCAGCCAGAAATCAAACCGACTCTGCGCCAGTCAGCCTACTCAACGCTACAGCAATCTTCGGTGACATGCTGTGGCGATCCTCAAGATGCCCAAGTCTTTCTTTTGGTGTTCGACTCAGACTCGGCCTCGAGCTGGCCGAGATCGGGCTAAGAGAGGAAGAGATCATCAATCTCCCGTTTGGACGTGGCAATGCCACAAATAACTTCAATCAACATCTAATGCGGCAGACCTGATCCCCTAGAGTTCAACTCGGATATGGACCAGAGCCGCTCGAGATTGGATCCAGGGAGGTCAGAGTCATAATTATCCCCCTCAACTACTCTGATTTGGACTCTCAGTCGGACAGCAGTTCGGCAAGCTTCTTTCCACCGTGCAATATCTTCATGGCGTCCAAGGGCTCAACTCCCACTCAAGATGCACGCTGACTATACGATCAGCAGGAGGAAGAGGCTAACCGACTGCGTGAACAATAGGAGGAAGAAGCATGACATCTACAAGCCGAGCGCGACGCATACAATGACAATCTACACAAGGCTGGGTGCACTGCTCAATAGGAGATCGTCCAAACCCGAGTCGGTGACCATGGTGTCTTCGTGACTCCACAACAGAACGTCGTGGCTGCTGCCACTTTATTGGACACTTTGCAGTTCGGCCTGATCACCAGGCCACCCCGACGATTGCAATGATCAAGGCCATGATTACTACTGCAGCATGCTAGCAGCTGCAACAGTTGGGAGACACGCTCATACCGTCCAATAGAACAGCTCCTGATACGGCGATCTCATCTGCCTCAGCACGACACCGGGTGGTTGGCTTTAGTCAGCCACGCACGAAGTCACACCACATGTCACTCGGCAAGCAAAACAATGACCGATGGCGGCGACATCAGGATAACCGCCATGACAACCGGGATGCCCAAGGCCGACTACGGCGCGATCTCTAGCAAGATATCAATGCCCAACGACAAGAACACGAGGAAGATGAGCACCGCCGACTAGAAGACGAGAACGAGCGCTTCGGCCTCCACCACGAGCAGTTTCATCACCGCAGTCGGAGTCAGAGCCCTCACCTAGACGACGGAGTACCTGCGTTTCCCACGAGCTACAACAAGTCGACTGGCCATCTGGCTTCAAGTCGACTGAAATTGAAAAATACGATAGGAAGACCAATCCCGAGTCCTGGCTCACAATTTACACTCTGGTGATCCATGCAGCCAGAGGCAACCACAAAGCCATAGCTAACTACCTCCCGATCACCCTAGCCGACTCGGTGAGAACATGGCTAGCGGGACTTCCCAGGCGGTCAATTGGCTCCTGGGAGAGCTCTGAGAACGCTTCATTGCAAATTTCGAAGGAACATATGAGAGACCCTCTTCCGAGTACGACTTATATCAATGCCATCAAAGGAAGAATGAGTCTCTGCGCGATTTCATCAAGAGATTTTCTGAGAAGAGGAACTCAATCGCAAAGATCAAGGACGAGGTCGTCATCGCCGCCTTCGACAAGGGAGTTAAGGACACCCCGTTCATCACCAAGTTCACTCGGAAGCCTCTGGCTTCTGTCAAAGCTCTATTTGATATGGCCAACAAATATGCTGATTCGGCCGATGCGGTCGCTGTGGCCCTGGACGACAGGAAGGAGCCCCGACAGAAGGACAAGAAAGACACCAATGACGTAGCACAGACCAAGTCCGGCAACCACAAGCGCAAGTCAGATAACATCGTAGCAGCTGTGGAGCGCAGTCAGCCACGATCCTCAAGGACGGACGACTACTAGAAAGTCATGAACGGGCCATGCCCTTTCCACCCAAAAGGGAAACACACGGCTAAAGATTGCTTCATGCTCAAGAAGTTTGCTTCTGAGCAGACATCAACGTCTAGCGACAACAAGAACAAGGACAAGCCAGACTTGGGCGCAGCCAGTGACTATCAAGATCCCCAGGCTAAGCTCAATCACATCTTCAGAGGGCCGTCTGCCTACGAGTCCAAGAGAAAACAGAAGCTAACAGCTCGAGAAGTCAACTCGGTCTCAACGGATGCCCCCCAATATTTGCGCTGGTTAGAGATGGCAATCACATTTGACCGCGCAGATCACCCAGACCGAATCACGCATCCAGGACGTTACCCCCTCATCCTAGATCCGGTCATCAAAAGTATCAAGCTGAAGAAGGTTCTCATCAACAGAGGAAGCGCTCTCAACATATTGTTCGCCAAGACGCTCGACAAGATGAAAATTCCTCGATCTGAGCTGCGGCCGAGTACAGCACCCTTTGGCCTCTCTTCCAGTCCACTCGAACAGATCACTCTGCCAGTCACCTTTGGCATGCGGGAGAATTTTCGCACTGAGAATATCTGTTTCGAGGTTGCCGACTTCGAGACCCATATCACGCCATACTCAGACAGCCAGCACTAGCCAAGTTCATGGCAGTGCCTCATTACACATACATGATGCTCAAGATGCCAGGACCAACAAGAGTACTTTCCCTGCGCAGCGATGTCAAGCAAGCCTTCACCTGTGACAAGGAGAGCTACGAGCTGGACCAATCTCAAGAAGCGGTAGTTGGTCAGAACAATATCCAACTAGCCGCGACAACTGCAAACGAGGACGACCAAGTTTTGGCCAAAAAAGCAGCCAACTCGGGAATTTTAGCGGATTCAGAAACAAAAAAGATCCCCTTGGACCCTTCCGACCCCTCGAAGACTGCATTCGTCGGGACCGGACTCGACACAAAATAGAAAGACGCGCTCGTCACCTTCCTCCAGGCGGACAAGGATATTTTTGCTTGGAAACCTTTCAACATGCCTAGTGTACCAAGGGAGGTGATGGAGCATTCCCTCAACATCAAGCAGGACACAAACCAGTCAAACAACGGTTGCAGTGCTTCGCACAAGACCGCAAAGATGCTATTTGGGAGGAGATTACCAAACTCCTTGTAGCCGGGTTCATCAAATAGGTCTACCACCCGGATTGGCTGGAAAACCTAATTCTAGTCCGGAAGAAGAACAGTAAATGGCGCATGTGCGTCGACTACACAGACTTGAACAAAGCATGCCCCAAGGATCCATTTGGTCTACCGAGAATAGATCAGGTGGTTGATTCAACCACGGAGTGTGAGTTACTCAGTTTTCTCGACTGTTACTCGGGATATCATCAAATCAGTCTGAACGAGGAGGACTGCCTAAAGACTTCTTTCATCACGCCATTTGGTGCATACTGCTATGTCACTATGCCGTTCGGGTTGAAAAACGCTGGCACAACGTATCAGCGCGCTATCCAGTGGTGTCTTCACACTCAACTCGGGTGCAATGTGGAGGTGTATGTCGATGAAGTGGTAATCAAGACCAAATTCAAGGAAGACCTCATCACCGACTTGGAGGAAACTTTCCAAAGCCTTTGGAGATTCAAGATGAAGTTAAACCCAGAAAAGTGCGTCTTTGGAGTACCTTCGGGAAAATTACTCGACTTCATCATATCACACCAAGGCATCGATATTAATCCATAGAAAGTCAACGCTATCACGAACATGGCACCCCTAACTAGCCCAAAGGACGTACAGAACCTGACTGGCTGCATAGTAGCACTCAGCCGATTTGTTTCACGACTCGGTGAACGGGGCATGCCCTTTTTCAAATTACTGAAGAAAGCTGACAACTTTTAATAGACACCCAAAGCCCAACAAGCCTTCGAAGACTTAAAGAAGTTTCTCACGTCACCACCGGTATTAGCATTACCTATGCCCCAGGAACCACTTATGTTATATCTGGCGGCAACCACTCAGGTAGTCAGCACGGTGCTAGTCGTAGAGCGGGCAGAGCCTGGGCACCTACAAAAAGTACAAAGGCCAGTCTACTTTGTCCGTAAAATCCTAGCCAACTCCAAGATAAGATGTCCTAGCCGACTCCAGAAGTTGCTCTATGGTTTACTCATAACTATCCGGAAGTTGGTGCACTATTTCTAGTCACATCAAGTCACAATCGTCACATCGTATCCACTCGGGGACGTCCTACACAACCGTGAGGCCATTGGCAGAATCGCTAAATTGGTGCTCGAGCTGATGGCGTTTGACATTGTCTTTCAACCTCAGACAACAATCAAGTCACAGGCACTGGCTGACTTCATAGCCAAGTGGACGGAGGTTCAGATGGCTACACCAACGGACAAGTTAAAATCTGGACGATGTACTTCGACGGTTCTCTATGGATCAGTGGAGCAGGGGCGGGCATTGTTCTGACATCACCCATTGGGGAAAATTAAAATGCGTCCTCCAGATTCACTTTCCAGCATCCCACAACGTCGCCATATCATTCAGCATCCGCCGACTGGTAGTACACGGGGATTCTCAACTCATGGTCAACTAGGTCAGGAAAGACTAGACGTATCTAGACGACAACATGGCGTCATATTGTCAGGAAGTATGAAAGCTAGAAAACAAGTTCGACGGTATGGAGATCACATGTAACGAAGCTACAGACAAGTTAGCCAACATGGGATCCCGACTGGAATCTTTGTTGAGCAATTATTGGAGCTGTCAGTCAAGAAAAAACCAGTACTCGAGAAGTCAGGGGCTGAACCTACCCCTATCGATGTTTTGTATCGGCAATAATAATATGGGGCTACTCATGAGACCTAAACTTGATGGATTGCAAAGGAACACAAAACAATTTATACTGGTTTAGGCCCTCGAGATGAGGTAATACCCTACGTCCAGTTGTGGTGTATTGACTTTGAGGTTTCTCTGGTGAGATTTGCACTATGATTCTAATCTGCCCTCAGGGGGCGCCCTACCTCCCCTTATATACCGGGGGACAGGGTTATAAGGTAGGAACCCCAGTCAGACTCCAACCAAGAGATTTCCTTCTAGGAATACAACGTGCCCGACTAGGACTATGTCCTAACCTTGTCGTACAAGGTTATGTATGCCGAGTTCTATTATATCCCTAATTATAAGGCTAGGCACATCCTCTGTCCAAGTGGCCCAATAGCTTCTCATGAGGTACCCGAGGCCCATGGCCTCTATAGCAGCCCCTGAGACCTTCATAGTTGAGTCACAGCTGATGCCGAGTGCTCATCCTCCATGGTGAAGAATTCTTGGGTGCATTACTCCCGAGTACTCTTTCTTCGAGTGCTTCTTCTCCCCAGTCCTGTTTCATGTCAGCTGGAAACGAGGGTATGAAGGGCTTTATAGAAGAATATAAATAGTATGCGCCGAATAGGCGCACCTATTAGGTGTAGCCCCCGACTTTGTGCTTAATTGTGAAACAATTAAACATAAAGTCAAAGATCTTTAACCTTGCAGTCTTTCTCGAGTAGTATACTACATGGTATGTAGACTCTTCAGCATCATGTTAGCTGGACTAATTTTTGCTTAGGGCAATTGGTGGCTAAGCACGTAAGCCGAGTACCACTTCTTGTATTTTAACCCAAGGTGTGGTCAGGTGTACTTGAGAGATACCTGCATCTCCAATTTTAATGGAGACCAGCTGTCAATCCTTATAAGGATGTATCCTCAATACCTGGTAAATAATGCAGATACTTGAACACATGTGTCTAGCGATAAGGATTTCATGAAGCATATCTGATTATTTAATCGGTTTCTGTAAATAGCATCTGCACTATGATTTTAACACAGCCAGCAATCGGCTCTACTGAACATGCCATTTAGAAACTCATATCTTGTGGCCCAGTACTGAATCAGCCGGCCCAAGCCCACTTATCAGCATAGGCTCTATAAAAGTGGGGAGAGAGAGAAAAGATTCCCTCATCTTCTCCAATCCGCCAATCGTTTCATCTTCCAGCTTCCGTGCCAAAATTTCGCACTTTGTTTCGCTACGGTTTGCCATAGCCGGCGTCTCCGGTGCAAAACTCAAGTGATTCCCGCTCTGCCGCATCCATCCCAAGCCTTCGAAAGTATTTCCCCCAAATCTTCCCACTCCCAGTAATGCCAAGAGCTTCGCTCGAGATCCCGAAGATGTCCGTGGAGGCTTGGCTGGTTTCGGACTGTGGCTTGACGAAGCTGAAGTATTTGGAGAAGCAACTGATGTTGCAGCGACAAGAAGTCATCCATTGGTGCACCGCCAAAGGGGAATCTATGCCAGCACCCCGATCTGGTGAGACTATCGCCTTCACCTCTTTCTTCCATCGTGGTCTTGCCCTTCCCTCTTCGGATTTCTTCCGCCAACTTTTATCCTTCTATCAACTAGAGTTGGTGAATCTGAACCCCAACTCTATTCTACAAATCTCCATCTTCGCCACATTGTGCGAATGTTTTCTGGGGGTTAAGCCCCATTTCAACCTTTTCTGGTATCTGTTCCATATTAAGCCCCAGCCGTCCAAAAACAAAGTCCAAGTGATTAGGGGAGCCGGTCTCCAACTCAGAAACGAAATGAAAAAGATCTCTCTCTCTGTTCCTTTGAAAACCTCCCTCAAGGGCTGGCATAGAGAATGGTTCTATTGCTCCGATCTCGAAACTTCTCTACCCCCTTTCACTGGCTCTTCTCCGGTGATCCTGCCTAGCTGGTCTTCTGTGTCAATCTACGAAGAGATGAGCCAAGTGTACCAACTGATAGAGAAGATTGATCAACTAAAGAGCTCGGGATTAACTAGTCCCTGGGTGGCAAGGTGTTTCTTGAACTGCCACAGCAGGCCTCTCATGCTGAGAAACCACTTCGGCTAGGATTATCAGGGCAAAAATGATCCCAACCGAGAATACCCGAACTTGACTGATGCGAATAAGGTGACAGACACCTTGCTCGGCTTCTTTGTCAATGGGGTGGTAGAAACAGAAGACGCCGAGCGCGCCACTGCAGCCTACAGCCAGAAAAGGCCTCGGCCACAGGTAATCTTGAAAAGTTGATTTTGAATTGCTATCCATTGGTGATGAATATCTATGGACATTTGTCTTGAGTCGTGTGGAGGCCATGGGCCCGGGTACCTCATCACAAGCATATGGGCCACTCGGATAGAGGATGGGCCGAGTCTTGTAGTTAGAGATAAGATAACACCCGGCAGGCTTTACCTTGTATGATAAGGAAAACATAGTCTTAGTCGGATAAGTTTCTATCTCTAAGAAGGAAATCCCTTGGCCGTATCTGGCCGGGATCCTTATCTTGTACCCCTGCCCCCTAGTATATAAGGGGAGGCAGGGCGCCCCATGAAGGCATATGATCAAGAGTTCACTAGAACCACCATCACAATCCTCAAAGGAATACATCCCAACTGGACGTAGGGTATTACCTCTCACCGAGGGCCTGAACCAGTATAAAACTTTCCTGTGTTCCTTTGCAATCCATCGGATTTTCCTTCGCCGAGTAGCCCCGTGTTATTATTGCCGGTATAAAACATCGACAGTTGGCGCGCCAGGTAGGGGTCTCGGTGCAATCTACATCCAGGATCTCGATGGATCCAACCAGAGGAGTCGACGGCGACAAGTTCTCTCCCAGAGACGTAATTTCCTTCGGAAGCCTCGACTTCATCGCCGACCAGATCGGCAATCTGACCTTGGCCGAAGCAGATCTAATCCAACCGGCTGAGGAACCAGCCGACTCCGTGCCAGTCGGCCCACCAAATGCGCTGACAATCATCATCAAGCCGTAGCACCTCTTTGCGTCACCGAGCCACGGGACAACTCTCTCCGCCGGTGTTCGGCCCGAGCTAGGCCTAGAGTCGACTTGGGTCGGGCAGGGAAGGAGAGAAATCCTCAATTTCCCACTTGGATTCGGTGACGCCGCACAACTGCATCTCGTGCGGCACTCCCGATCTCCCGTGCTTCAGTTTGGACATGGCCCTGAGCCATTTCAGATTGGATCTAGGGTGATCGGGGCGATTCTCACTCCGCTCAACTACGCGGACTCTGACTCCTAGACGGACACCAGTTCGAACTCTGGTTCGGACACCAGTTTAGCGGGTCTCCTCATCCCCCGAGAAATCTTCATGGCATCAACGCCCCCACAGGAGGTTCGCCGAGCACAAGAGGAACAACAAGAGGAGGCCTACCAACTACAACAGGAGGAGGCCAACCGCGAGGCTCGCAACGACGGGCTGCGCCAGGCTAGGCGAGTCACCCAGTAGCAAATTCTCCAGACCAAAGTCGGCGACCATGACGTCTTCATGACACCGCAACAGAACATTGTGGCCACTACAACCTTGTTGGACACGCTCCAGCTCGGGCCTGATCACCAGGCCACCCCGACTATCGCCAAGATCAAGGCGATGATTACAGCGGCTGCCTGTCAGCAGCAACAGCAGTCGGGCAACACAGTTATTCTGACTAATCGGTTGGGTTCTCTAGCGGCAAGATCATCTGCGTCAACACGACGCCGGGTGGTCGGCTCCAGTCGGCCACACGAGGAGTCTCAACAAACCTCACTCGGTGGTACAAATAACAACAACCGGCGGTGTCACCAGTACGACCGCCGACCCAATCAGGACCTCCGAGTACGACTATAGCGAGATCTTCGCCACACCATCAACGCCCGGCGCCATGAACGCGAGGAGGATGAGCGCCACCAACTGGAAGACGAGAACAATCGCTTCGGTCTCCACCACGAGCGGCTACGCCGCCGAAGTCAGAGCTGGAGCCCCCTCGAAGAAGAAGGCGTTCCAGCTTTCACCCACGAACTCTAGGATGTTGACTGGCTGTCGGGCTTCAAGCCTACGGGGATCGAGAAATATGACGGCAAAACCAACCTCGAGTCCTGGCTCACCGTATACACCCTGGCGGTTCGCGCAGCCGGAGGTGATAGTAAAGCCATGGCTAACTACCTCCCAGACGCTCTAGCCGACTTGGCAAGGACATGGCTGACAGGGCTCCCAAGGTGGTCGATCGGTTCCTGGGGAGAACTCAGGGAGTGGTTTATCGCTAACTTTCAAGGGACCTACGAGAGGCCATCTTCGGAACATGATCTATATCAGCTCCACCAAAAGAAGAACGAGTCTCTATGCTACTTTATCAAGAGATTCTCCGAGAAGCGTAACAAGATCCCTATGATCAAGGATGAGGCCGTCATCGCCTCCTTCCGCAAGGGAGTAAAGGACGCCCCGTTCATCGCAAAATTTACTCGGAAGCCACCATCGTCTGTCCGGGCTCTTTTCGACATGGCGAATAAATACACCGACTCGGCTGAATCAGTCGCCGAGGCCCTCGACGAGGAGTCACGGCGAAAACTGACAACGAGCCATCACAGAATAAGTCCGGCAACCGCAAGCGGAAGTCGGACAATGAGGTGGCCAACATAGAGCGAACTAAGTCGCGGCCCCAGTGGAATAACGACTATCAGAAGGTCATGAATGGGCCATGCCCCTTCCACCCCAAGGGCAAACACGCGGCCAAAGATTGCTTCATGCTCAAGAAGTTTGCTTCCGAGCAGGCTTCATCATCTGGCGCCGACAAGAGCAAGGACAAGCCAGACCAAGATCCGGCCGACGATTTTCAAGATCCTCAGGCCGAGTTAAACCACATCTTTGGAGGGCCGCTTGCGTACGAGTCCAAGAGAAAACATAAGCTATCAGCTCGCGACATCAACACGGTCTCTACGGCGGACGCCCCCCAGTACCTGCGCTGGTCAGAGATGGCCATTACATTCAATCGCGCAGATCACCCAGATCGGGTTTCACACTCGGGACGCTATCCACTCGTCCTGGACTCAGTCGTTAAAAATATCAGGCTGAAGAAAACCCTCATTGACGGAGGTAGCGCGCTCAACATCTTATTCGCCAAGACTTTGGATGAGATTAATATTCCTCGCTCGGAGCTACGGCCGAGTACCACGCCCTTCCACGGGATAATCCCCGGCCTGTCTTCAACACCACTCGGGCAGATCACCTTGCCAATAACCTTCGGCACGTAGGATAACTTCCGCACGAAAAATGTCTGCTTCGAGGTCACCGACTTCGAGACTGCATATCATGCGATACTCGGACGACTGGCACTCGCCAAATTCATGGCGATACCGCACTATACATATATGGTGCTCAAGATGCCCGAGCCAGCAGGAGTCCTCTCCCTCCGCAGCGATGTCAAGCAAGCCTTCACCTGCGACAAGGAGAGTTGCAAACTGGCTCAATCGCAAGAAGCGGCAGTCGGGCGCAACAGGATCCGGCAAGCCGCCACAGCTGAAGTTGAGCAAGATCGAGTTCTGGCGAAAAATGCAGCGAAGTCAAGAATTTTAGCGGGCTTTGACATGAAGAAGATCCCCCTTGACCCTTCCGACCCCTCCGAGACTGCTCTAGTAGGACCGGACTTGACCCCAAATAGGAAGACGTGCTCATCACCTTCCTCCAAGCCAACAAGAATATCTTCGCGTGGAAACCGTCCGACATGCTGGGCGTACCAAGGGAGGTGATCGAGCACGCCCTAAATGTGAAGACAGACGCCAAGCCAGTCAAGCAACGGCTGCGGCGCTTCGCTCAGGACCGCAAGGATGCTATTCGGGAGGAGATTACCAAGCTCCTCGCAGCCGGGTTCATCAAGGAGGTCTATCACCCTGGTTGGCTGGCCAACCCAGTTCTAGTCCGGAAGAAAAATGGTAAATGGCGCATGTGCGTCGACTACACCGATCTCAACAAGGCGAGCCCCAAGGACCCATTTGGTCTTCCCAGGATAGACCAGGTGGTAGACTCCACGGCCGGGTGCGACCTACTCAGCTTTCTCGACTGCTACTCAGGATACCATCAAATCAGCCTAAAGGAGAAGGACTGCCTCAAGACATCTTTTATCACGCTGTTTGGAGCGTACTGCTACATCACTATGCCGTTCGGTTTGAAAAACACTGGAGCAACGTATCAACGTGCAATTCAGCGATGTCTACACACTCAGATCGGGTGTAATGTGGAAGCCTACGTCGACGACGTGGTGATCAAGACCAAGTCCTCAGAAGGCCTCATCGCTGACCTAGAAGAAACCTTCCAAAATCTTCGAAGATTCAAGATGAAGTTGAACCCGAAAAAATGCGCCTTCGGCATGCCATCCGGCAAGTTACTCGGCTTCATCGTCTCGCATCGAGGCATCGAGGCCAACCTGGAAAAAGTCAATGCAATCAAGAACATGGCACCCCCAACAAACTACAAGGACGTCTAGAAGCTGACAGGCTGCATGGCGGCACTCAGCCGGTTTATTTCCCAACTGGGCGAACGGGGTATGCCCTTTTTCAAGCTATTAAAGAAATTGGACAATTTCCAATGGACCTACGAAGCCCAGCAAGCTTTCGAAGATTTCAGGACATTCCTCACATCACCCCCAGTGTTGGCGTCACCCATGCCCCAGGAACCGCTAATGCTATATCTGGCGGCAACTACTCAGGTAGTCAGCACGGTACTGGTGGTCGAGCGACCCGAGTTGGGTCACATTCAAAAAGTCCAACGGCCAGTCTACTTTGTCAGCGAGGTCCTTGCTGACTCGAAGATAAGATATCCGTAGGTCCAGAAGCTGCTCTATGGCCTACTCATCACTGTCCGGAAGCTTGTGCATTATTTCCAAGCACATCAAGTCACAGTGGTCACATCGTTTCCACTCGGGGACGTCCTGCATAACCGCGAGGCCACCGGCCGAATCACAAAATGGGCACTCGAGTTGATGGCATTCGACATCACCTTTCAGCCATGGATAGCTATTAAATCACAGGCTCTAGCTGACTTCGTGGCCGAGTGGACGGAAGTTCAACTGCCTACACCAATAGTGAAGCTAGAGTACTGGACAATGTACTTCGATGGTTCTCTATGGATCGCCGGCGCTAGGGCAGGCGTTGTATTGACGTCTCCTACCGGTGAAAAACTCAAGTACGTTTTACAAATCTACTTCCTGGCTTCCCACAACGTCGCCGAGTACGAGGCACTTATCCATGGGCTCCGCATCGCTATATCACTCGGCATACGTCGACTGGTTGTACGCGGGGATTCTCAACTCGTGGTGAACCAAGTCATGAAGGACTGGACATGTCTCAACGATACCATGGCGGCATACTGTCAAGAGGTCCGCAAGCTGGAAACCAAGTTCGACGGGCTGGAGATAACACATGTCCTACGACAATACAATGATGCGGCAGATGAATTGGCAAATATGGGATCCAAGCGAGAGGCGGTCCCGACAGGGATCTTTGTCAAGCAACTTATGGAGCTGTCCATCAAGAAGACACCAGCACCGAAGCAATCAGGAAGCAAACCTACCCCAGCAACAGACGAGGTTGGCAGACCCCTGTTCTCAAATTCCTCCTAGACGATGAACTCCCAGAAGATCGTAGCCAAGCCGAACAAATCAAACGTCGAAGCAAGTGTTTCCTGCTAGTTGGAGAAGACCTGTACTGAAGAAGTGCATCCGGTGTCCTCATGCGCTGCGTCACCACCGAGGAGGGCAAGCAGATCCTGCAGTCGATCCACTTGGGAATATGTGGCAATCATGCCGCATCCAGGACGTTAGTCGGAAAGGCTTACCGATAGGGATTTTTCTGGCCAACAGCAGTAACAGATGCTAAAGACATTGTTCGCACATGCGAAGGTTGCTAGTTCTACACAAGACAAACAAATCTTCCAGCCCAAGAACTCCAAACAATCCCAATTTCTTGGCCCTTTGCAGTATGGGGGGCTTGACATGGTCGGGCCTTTCAAGAAAGCGCTAGGAGGGTTCACACACTTGTTCGTCACAGTGGATAAATTTACCAAGTGAATTGAGGCTAAACCCGTTGCTACTATAATAGCGGCACGAGCAAAGGACTTCATAATGAGCATATTATATCGCTTTGGGGTCCCCAACCGCATCATCACCGACAATGGCACACAATTCACGGGCAGCCTTTTCAAGATTTCTGTGACAACTTCGGCATCAAGATCGGCTATGCGTCTGTGGCACACCCGCAGAGCAACGAGCAGGTTGAATGAGCCAACGGCATGGTCCTACAAGGTATCAAGGCCAGAATATTTGACCGACTAGAACCATACGCGGGCCGGTGGGTACAGGAACTCCCATCCGTTCTCTGGTCTCTCAGAACCACGGTTAGTCAGGCCACAGGGCAATCCCCTTTCTTTCTGGTCTACAGTGCCAAGGCAGTGCTTCCAACCGAGTTAGAGTTTGGCTCTCCGCGAGTTCGGGCCTACTCAGAAGACGTCTCCAACAATACCCGACTGGTCGAGCTGGATCAGTTGGAAGAAGCAAGGGACATCGCAACAATCCAGTCGGCAAGGTATCTTCAAGGCCTGCGTCGCTACCACAATCGCAATGTCCGTGGCCGCACCTTTTTGGTCAGAGATCTCGTCTTGAGAAAAATACAAACCACCAAAGACAGGCACAAACTATCCCCAATCTAAGAAGGGCCGTTCATTATAGCCAAGGTCATGCAGCCAGGTGCCTACCAACTGAAGACTGAAGACGGTGTCCTCATCAGCAACTCATGGAACATAGAACAACTACATCCTTTCTATACCTGAGCTTCATACTTTACCATGTGTACAGTTTTCTCTGACTCACTACGCCGCTTGTATCAACCGAGTAGTGAGTCGGGGGCTTAATGAATAATATGTGTTTTGTCAATAATATACGAGCTTAGATCACTCAGTTATGAAGGTTTACTACGACTTTGTCATATCTGCCCGAGTACAGCTTTTTACAGCGAACAATTTTATTAAGTTCCAATAGACTAACTCGGCGTAGATTAGGCAGTCAGCAAAACCTAATGACAACTGAGTGACAATTTATAGCTTGGCGGCATTCCACATATATTTACACATGTCTCTCACAAAAGTTTATACATACTGACTACATGATATGTTACCCTTACAGACCCAGGTCTCGGGTGATTATCTCTGCGGTCGGCCTTGCCTGGGCTATCAGCTCCAGTGCCTCCTCTGGCGTCGTCTCCTCGGCAAACCCCTCCCTGATGGCTTCAATGTCTGCCCTTGGGTAGATCGACTTGGTCATCGCTAGGGTTTGGGCCACGCCGGCAATAACATGCTCATCCGAGTACCTCTTCAGGGCACTCGGTGCATCTTCAAGACGCGCCTCCACTTGAGGCATCCTGGTGCAGCTGGTTCCCGCAAGGCGGGGATCTATTAGATCAAGGAGCGCTTTCATGGACCCGACGAGGGCCTCCCGTGACTCCGTGATAACCCTTATCTCCTCTGCAAAAAACCTATATTAGGCCTGGGCATTGGCTCTAAGGTCTGCCCGGGCCCTCACACTCGGCCACGGTCTTCTCCAATCCAGCTTTTTCTTCGCCGAGCTTGATGGTGGCCTCTTTTAACTCGGCCTTTTCCCGTTCAAGCTCGGCGTTGGCCTTTGTCAGGTCGGTCTTGTTCTTTTCAAGCTTGGCCTTGACCTCCTCGACCTCCTTCAGCTAGGTTTCCCTCTCTGTTCGGGTCTCCAACTCGGCTTCGAGGGCTCATGACAGATTAGTCAAGAACTCAACTTTGCAGCCAAGACACAACTGGGTAGTCGGGAACAACGCAGCTGGAGAAACACATCAAGGGTTCAGTCGGGAAGATGCATTCATGGGACTCACCTCTAATCTTCCCGGCTTGGGCCCAGGTTTCATCCCTGAGCTGGTTGGTGGCATCCTTCAGCCAAGCTTCCCTCTCCGCGTGGCGCTCCTCCATCTCGGCCTTCAACACCCGGTGCTGCTCTAATTCTGCGAGATGGGGGGCCATTTCGATCAAGATCTCGGTCATCGCCTCATTACGGTCAACAAGCTTCTGCTCAGAAAGAGAACAAGCCAAGAGCGGAGTCAGACGTCACAACAGGAAGACCACCAGGACTACGATGCAAGAATTATACCCGAACCCCCTGGGACCCGGCAATGGCGGCGCGAAGCAAGCCTTTGCATTCCCTTGTCGCCGCAGCCTCATCAAGCTTGAACCTCTTCGCGGTTCCATCCGGCACCGTCCAGGTGAACGTCCGGGGGAACTTATGTGGAGGAGCTGCAATCCGGGGAAGGTTCGGGATCTCCGGCGGCGGCGACAACGATGACGACGACGATGACCATGACGGCGACGGGGTCCTAGCCCCCACCCCGGCGTCCCCTGCGGCCTCGGGGGTCGACTCGGGGGCTTCGGCCACGAACTCGGCAGCAGGCGTTGTAACACCCTGAAAATTATCCCTATATAAAATATTGTGGAAAATGCATTTTTAGAAATTAAATTAAAAGTCTCATGAGTGAAAAGAATAAAATCAGGAAAAATCTGAAGAAAAATGGGCTTGCAAATAATTTTATAAAATTCTCTGCTTAATTATTTAATTTCTGGAATTTTCTGGGAATTAATTTATTAGGGGAAGTATATTTGGCAAAATAAATAAGTTCACAACATTAAAATAAAAAGAGAAGGTTTTAAAGATCCCCTCACAGTCTCTGGGCCAATTCTCGGCCCATTACTCTGCTCTAAGCAGTCGCCCATGCCCGCGCCCTCGCCCGTGCCCGCGCCCTCGCCCTCGCCCGTGCCCGCGCCCGCTCTCGCAGCTGCCGACAGGCGGGGCCCGCCTGTCGGGTCATCGTCGTCTTCCTCGCGCCCGAAGGCGCTGTAGCACCCGAGCACCGCCGCTGCGAATCTCGGCAATCCGCTCGCCTTGGACCCGTTCTCTCCAAATCAGTTGAGGGGAAACCAAGCCCTTACCCCCCTCTACCTAATCCCTAAGGATCCGGAGCCAGATCACGCGTGGTGCGGGAACCCGAACCTTCCCGAGTCGGACCACTATCTCTAATCGGCCCCGCCGCAAAATCCGTTGCGTCCGAGCCGGACTCCGCCCCTCTCCGCCCTAAATAGCGACCCCGGAACCCACCTACGTTGGTTTCTGCACTTTAGATCAAGTTCTAGCTAGCCCTAGCCGCCTCTCCGCGTCTCGCGCTCGCTCCACCGCCGCCGCCAAGTTCCGGTTGCGCGCCGCCGTCGCCTCAGTCGCCGTCTGTAACAGCCCACTTTTGTTGTTTGGTGCATAAAACCATTTTTTCCATCTGCATGCTCTTCATGTCATCTTTCATGCATAAAAAAAATCTCAGCCAACGGGTTAATGATCGTCCGATCTGTATAAACCAGCGCCTAGGGGCAAATCTGTGCAGGCGCAGGCGGTGTCAATGGAACGGACCATCCCCTCCGTGTCTGGACGGTCCGCTTCCCTTGTCCCGCGCCCGCGCCCTCTCTCGGGCTCTCTCTCTTGAGTCCGCGCCCTCGCGCCCGGACTCTGCTCCCGAGCTCGCGCCCGGACTCTCTCTCCCGACCTCGAGCTCGCGCCGCGCCCGCGCCCGCGACCCCGACCTCGCGCCGCGCCCGCGCGCCCTCTCCTGCGCCCGCGCCCTCCCGCGCCCGTGCCCGGGCTCTCTCCCGAGTTTGCGCCCGCGCTCGCCCGAGCCCGCGCCCTCTCCCGATTCCGCGCCCTCTCTCGCGAGCTCGCGCCCGTGCCCGTGCTCCTGACCTCGCGCCCGCGCCCTCGCTCCCCTCGCTCCCGAGCCCTCGCTCCCGAGTCCGCGCCCTTTCTCGCGCCCGGACTCTCTTTCTCCCGACCCCGCGCCTGTGCTTTCGCCCTAGCCCGCGCCCGCGCTCTCTCTCTCCCGAGCTCGCACCCGCGCCTGTCTCGCGAGCCTGCGCCCTCGCCCGCGCATTCATCCGATTGGTTTCGGCGTCAACCCAGAGGCAGTCCTGAAGTGTGAATCTTCGACTCGTGATGCTATCCGTTGTGCTCTGTCCTCCATCGTCCAAACGAGATCACGCCAGGATCTCTCTCCGCCCGTGCGGCTCGGCCAGGTGGCTTCCTCTGCGCGCCCCAGACCACGTGAGAGGGAGTGGCAGAGCCGCCTTGGGACCTTGCGAGATGCCCCCGACAGCCTCAGCAGCGCCCTGCCCTGTCCCATCTGTCTGCTGCACGCTTGCCCGCGCACACGCCATTGCAAGACCGTGGAGCAGAGCAGCGCCCCTCCCCTCTCCTCTCCTTCCCTGCCTTCCTTTTAACCAAGCCTATGCCCTCCTGCCTCCCCAGCTCGCCCTCTTTCTCACGCACCCAAGGACCCAGGCGATTGCCCCTTGGTTCGCTGAGAACGTGAGGTGCCGCCCACGGCGCCGGCGAGCACACGCTTTTCGTCTGAGAGCTCCAGTGAGTTTTACCTTGTCTCAGCTGTGTCACCACACGTTCTTGCCCGACCTAACTCCGTTTTTGCCCTCGGCAGGCGGCAGGCACCACCGCAGCCCCATCGCGTTTTGCAAGGCCGACCGGGTGCCGCCGTGACCTTCCAGCCGCTGAACTGCGCCCTGGTGAGTTAGCGCTGTCCTGGCCGTATCACCATCTTCCCTTCACTCTTTGAGCTCATCATAGCACTTGTCTGCAGCCTCCATCACGAGCGACCCTGTTGCCGAGCCGACCACCGCCTCAACGTCGCACCCCACAGCCTGCACTCTTCGGTGAGCTTCTGTTTCTGCATGTACCTCCTTTTTATTCCTGGGAGGCCACTTGTTCTCCCCACGTCCTTGGCTTGGCCTGTCATGCCATTCCTTTGCCATCCGCCCAAGCATCACCACCGTGGCCATATGTGTGGATGAGGCTCAATCGGAGCATGGCCGCTTGTAGTAGAGCCCTTCGATCTTGCATGCAGGACCCCTAGAGCTTCCCCACGCCCCTGCATCACTAGCCATGCACTAGAGGCATGAGAGGATAGAGGTAGACAAGCCGTGCATTAGCTTGGCTTTCCACCGAACACCTTAGGTGCGCTTGTGTTTGAGTGAGTAGCAGCCACCCCCTTCAGCCCATGCAAGCCGGGTTGGCCCCTCTAGCATCAGAGCAGGATAAAACCCGAGTAGAGCAGCTGCTGTCGTTTTCCCGTTTTTGCCGGTTATCGTTAACGTGCGAAGATGTGTAGTTTGCTCGTGCGAAGACATCGTTTTTGGACCGAGGCGTTCGCCACTACCGAAGCCTTCCCGTAGGTTCCACTTGTACATCCAGTGACCCCTAGGCCCTAGAAACCCTCCACGCCCCCAAATGCCTTAGATTAAAACTTCACGCCCGGTGGATTTCACGTGTTAGGCCGTTTTAGTGACGTGTGAGCGTGTGCGATTAATATCCTAGCGAGTTGGAGTATATCCACTTTTGGGAGTTGTCCTTAGATTCACAGCAGCACACATGTAGGTTTCGTACCATAAAAATGCCCCTAGAACCAAAAACGTCCCAAATAGACCACCCGTTAAGTCGGTAGAATGTTTTCAGCCGTTTCTGCAGTTCGGTCGAGCGAAAACGCTGTTTCTCATTTATTTTCGATTTTAGGACAGAGCAGACTTCGTTTAGCCGTATCTCCCTCATACAAACTCGGATTCAAGCGATTCTTTTTCCTAAATTCATCTAAAATCATGCACTTGCATATTCTGCAAAAATATTTGTACTTCCTGTTCTGTTAAATATTTTTGCCGTTGTTTTTCATTGCATTCGTTTGTATTCTCGTAGAACACGACGTTGTTGACCCGGTTGTGGAGGGATCAGAAGAGTTCCAAGAAGCCCAGGAACAAGGCAAGCACCCCCTTGATCAATTGCTCCTATATTTCAAACTTACAAACTATATTGATTGCAAACTATTATGCATGCGATGTTTTACTTGAAAATGTGTGGGAATCTTGGGTAGTTAACCTCTTGTTGCATATGCCCTATCCTTGTTACTTGAGTATCATGAATTCCTTGTCACTTATGTTGCCACTGAAAATTTGGGTTCATGTGGTTGGGAAGATGTCAATAGGTATGCTTAGTTTGCTTTTTAATCAAGGCTACTTGTTACTTGATTTTGGGATGTTGGGAAAAAGAAGCATTTGCGAAATTATGAAAATGAACAGTGGGTATTCTTCCCCTGTGCTCTTGGTGGAAAACAAAAACTGAAAACAAGCTTTTGGACTTGGGCGAGTGGATGTAGTGTTCGGTGCCTTGTTGTGGTATCGATTAGGTGGTTGTCTCGCCCGGGTCACTAAGGACTGATTCTATGGTGTAGCTAGAACCAAGAAGCACAGTGCAAACCACATGTGGCTCTTGTGGGGATTCCTAGCTTAGTATATTGGTGATACCTAGCAATAGACCCGCCGGTGGTAGTTGTAGGTCATTTTTGTTGACATTGGGATAGTGCGGGTTATGGTTTTTGTCCATAGCCCGAAGGTACCTTGATTATTGTTCAAGGGTGACCAGCACATCGTATGAGCCTTGGGGATTTTGGAGGCCTCCCAACTCCCTAGGATGGATCATAAGCGCGGGATATTGCTAGGTCAACGGTGGAAAGGCTTTGTCATTGATTGTGTGAGCCTCCTGTGTGGTAGCTCATGTTGTCCTTGTCATGTGGGTACAGTTGTACACACTCTCGAGAGTTAAAACTATTCGAATAGCCGTGTCCTCGGTTATGGACGACTTGGGAAATTCTCTACCGTAGTAGTTTTAATTTTTTGGGAACTGTTTTGGGGAAAGATTTTGGTGCGAACGGGGATTTCGCTGGGATGGTTGTGGCAGCGTGTTGCCACTGTTGGCTGGCATGGGCAGGGAGCCCATATGGTTGGAAACACTTGGGGGTTGATGCTTATATACTTGTTTGCTGTGGTAGCTTGATTTACAAAAATTTCGTTGCAAAACCGCAATGTTTTCGCTATGTATATTATGATTTATGCAAACTGCAGGACCTGAACCATCCCTTGTCTATCTTCGCATATTATGGAATACCATTGCAAACACTATAAGTCTTGCGGAGTACGTATTGTACTCACACACGCTTGTGTGACTTCTTTTTTTTAGAGATGGTTGAGGAGGACCCAACAATCGGGTACTTCTATGCAGCGGGTTTTGGAGACGACAACGACGATGCTTACTAGGGCTTACCGGTTGGTTGCCTGTGGGCGGGCAGAGGCATACTTGCTGGTTTTTGGTGCCTCTATTATCTTGTTTCCGCTGTTGAACTCTTTGTTAATTTGCTGTTCTATTTGGCCGGTCGGCTTCTATGTAACCGCTAAAGTCTAGACTCTTGTACGACTTATGTTTGGTCCGCTGTGAGCTGAACCTGTGATGTATGGATTATGATGCCAATGTTGAATGTGTGTGCTAGCAATTGATCGTGGGACTAGCACGGTACACACATAGGGTTCGGGGTCAAACCCGGGTCCGACAGCGCTTGGTATCAGAGCCATACCGACCATGGTTAAGTCATAGTAAGCCATGTCGTTAGGTAGGTTTTGGTTTGAAAAACACCTGTTCAAAATTCTCATCTATCTTCTAAAAACTCTAAGTAGTCATATTACCTATTTAGCATATCATTTTACTCCACTTACCTCCCTTTGGACAAAAGATTTTGACTTAAACTTATGCTTCAATGTTCAAACTGCAGCAGCCCTTGCCCTTGAAAATGGTTTCAAGTACTTTTGAATTTTAGCTCTAAATGATTTTAAAAAGTTGTTAAATCTTAGTGAAAAGCTGCTGCAAAATGTTTGCAAAAAGATGTTACAGCAAAATCTAGACTTCTATCTCCTTACCTACTGTCATTTGGTTTGAAGATGACCCTTGTGATGAACGCTAGACGTTATTAACATTATAGGATAAGGACTTAAGGGGGGGTAGCAGTACTAGGATGGGAAGCGTTGCTTCTTCCTTTTATTCTTGTTGTTTTTCTCTTGCCGGTTGTGCGATATACTTGTTATGTTTGCATCACCCATGCTTGTTTGGAATCTGAAAACTAATTGCTAAAACTTGTGAAAACTAAGGACTATAACATATATCACTCATCTCATATAGTTTTACTACTAACCTGCCCAACTTTCATTTCTGAAATCATGATTTTATTTTGTGTTGTTGCTAACTTGCTGCAGATGGCCGAGTGGGTTGTTTGCCATTGGACCAGTGACGCCGGCCCCACCGGTTTGCCACGTGATTTGTGGAACATGCTGCAGCGTGCACACTATCACCACCCTCCTGAGTATACAGTTGCTCACACCAACATTGGCCCTGCTTCAGTT
The DNA here is from genome assembly GCA_003991445.1 of Oryza meyeriana var. granulata. Lineage (NCBI taxonomy): Eukaryota > Viridiplantae > Streptophyta > Magnoliopsida > Poales > Poaceae > Oryza > Oryza meyeriana. The sequence continues at coordinate 140,004 of RYFJ01000704.1, forward strand.
GAGTACCGTGCACGAGTTCTTATACTCGCCAGGCTTATGTTGGGAGCCGGCCCTTGGAGTTCACCGGCTATGGCTCCTCCCTCCACAGAGCCATCAATGATGCTGCCTACATTGCTATGGCACACATGCTGCATCTCCATGTGGAGTTGGCTACACAATACCCGTACCATCCGGCACGCCCTTTGGGAGAGGAAGTTCACCTCTACCTCTCAGCTGAGCGTGAGCCAAACCATGTCCTTCGCAACTTGGCGGAGTACGTGCGCTCCTCAGATCGTTACCACCGTGTCATTGGCTTGGAGCTGCGGCAAGCTCGTGGGCGCATCGCTCACTTGGAGCGCCTCATTGAGCCTTATGTCCGCATGGGCCAAATTCCCCGCATCGAGCTGTATGGTGTGGAGAATGTTGCTGCACCTGCCCCTACTGCGGCACCTAGGCCTGCTGCTACCCATGCTCCCGCACCTGTGCCAACACCCGTTGCCCCAGAGCCGATGGTAGATTTAGCGCTGCCTGCTAACCCGGTGCCCCGCTCAGCCGCTCCAACTCGTGCTACACGCATGACAGCTGCAGAGTATCGTGGCCTCTTCAAGCCGGTTCAATCTGAAAGCTCACGATCAGCTCAGCGACGTCGGGTCATCGCCCCTGCTCCCACATGGAGGTCTGCTGCAGATGAGGAGGATTATGAGTCAAGTGTACCCACTTCGCCAGAAGATGGTGACATGCAAGAGCTTACCCAGGAGTAGGTCTTCCACAGTTGGTAGAGCTCACTAGTATGAGGTGTTTTGTAGTGAGCGAGTAGTGCTTTTGTTTCCGGCCGTAGGCGTGGGTGGCCGTGATGGTTGATGATGTGATGTAATGACTGATGTTGTGCTGTTAGATGCTTGATTCACTCAGCCCTTGGGCTTTGTATGTTTGTGAATCGACTTAGGCTTGTCCCATGTTTATGTACTGTATGACTTAAGTGTTTCATTGCGGCTTAATGGATCTTATTGGTACTTCAGTTGACATTTTATTTGGAATCTTTTTTCTCTGTTCCTGGGCTGTTTAGATTTCATCCTATCAACAATCTAGTAGCACTAGTTTTTGCATCCTTATGCAAGTAGTAATCGGGAGATTGTTGTACAGGATGACTGCAGCACGGACCCGTTTCGCAGCTCGAGTGGCTCAAGAAGAAGGTTCCTCTGAACCACAGCACCATGGTCAACCCCAGCAGCAACAGGGTGGCCAAGATCGGCACATACCCGGTGCACCTGCCGGTGGGCAGCAACCCGGTCCTACCTTGGCCGAGGTGCTCATGTTGGCTGAGCAAAACCGCATGGCACAAACTCAATTGCTTGAGAGGATTGAAAGGAACACCGCTGCGCATGGTGCAGCCGCACAAGCCTTTGAAGGAGCACAGCACATGGGCAACAATCAACCATCCAAGTTGTTTGATTTTCACCGCACCAAGCCACCCGTTTTTGCCCGTTCGGAGGATCCACTTGACGCCGATGACTGGCTGCGTGCAGTGGAGAGAAAGCTCGACTTGGTTCACTGCGACGATGCTGAGAAGTGGCATTTGCAGCAGAACAACTTCACGGCGCCGCTAGTGATTGGTGGGACAATTACTGTGCAATGCAACATGAAGGCCATGTTGTAACGTGGAATGAGTTTAAGGTAGCATTTCGCAAAGCACACATCCCAGCTGGTATCATGAAGATCAAGAGGAAGGAATTTGAAACCCTGAAGCAAGGCAACATGTCCGTGAGCGAGTACCTCCACCGCTTCAACCACCTTGCTCGCTATGCCGCTGCCGACCTACCAAATGAAGAGACAAAGATGGGGAAGTTCCTGGAAGGACTAGATGAGGAGATGCAGTTGGCCTTTGAGCCATTTGACTTCCCTGACTTTCCCACTTTGGTGAACAAGCCATTGGATGGGAGCACAAGCACCATGGCGTAGTGGAGTCCCGCAAACGTAAGTGGGCTGCACGCAAGCCCGCAGGAGGAAGCTCCTCGCAGCAGCGCGTATGGCGTCCCGCAACGGTTCGGCCGCCGGCGCCAGTGCCGGCAAGGTATCCAGCGCCACTTCAAGCAAGGCCACAGCCACCAGCCCCTCGTGTGCCTCAGCCGCCCCCTCGCCCGGCTGCATAACAAGCTACCGACTTCAGGCCGGTAGACTGCTACAATTGTGGAGAGTACGGGCATTACTCCAATCGGTGCCCGAAGAAGGTACCCGGTCCAGTTCAGCTTGCGCCTCCCCGTGCTCCAGCCGGACCAGCAGCGCGTGGGAGGGGCCGTGGAGCACCACCAGCCCGCAACCCAGCCCCAAGCCTGCTCAGAACCTTGGGAGGGCAGGGTTAATCATGTGACCGCCGAGGAAGCTCAGGATGCGCCTGATGTGGTGCTTGGTATGTTTCTCATGAACTCAACCCCTGCAATGGTTTTATTTGATTCTGGAGCTTCACATTCTTTCATATCCAAGAGTTTTGCTGCAAATCATCAAATGAAAGTTGACACCCTAGTTAACCCAATGATAGTACAATCCCCTGGGTCAGAGTTGACAACAAAACTAGTTTGCACAGACGTGACCATTGTTATCAATGGTAATAAGTTTTTGGCAAATCTGATTGTGCTTAGGACACAAGGTTTAGATGTGATACTTGGGATGGATTGGCTCTCCAAGCACAAGGGTTTGATCAACTGTGAGAGTAGGTCCATCACACTCACAAACACAGCCGGGGATCGGGTAGAGTTTGTCTCTAATAGAACTGTACCCTCTCATTCTCTTCTCAGCAGCCTTGTTAGTAGGGAAATAAGCCAGGTTCTGGTAGTTTGTGAGTACCCTGACATCTTTCCGGATGAGTTACCCGGTATGCCACCTGACAGAGACATGGAGTTCGTGATAGAGCTGCTGCCCGGAACAGCCCCGATATCCAAACGGCCCTACCGGATGCCACCTAATGAGCTGGCTGAACTGAAGGAACAACTTAGAGAGCAGCTGAACAAGGGATTCATTCGGCCAAGCACATCACCATGGGGATCTCCCGTGCTGTTCGTGGAGAAGAAGGATCACACTCTCAGGATGTGCGTCGACTACCGATCGTTGAATGAGGTTACCATCAAAAATAAATACCCGCTGCCCCGTATTGATGATCTTTTTGATCAAATGAGTGGGGCACGTGTATTCTCAAAGATTGACTTGAGACTAGGCTACTTTCAGCTGAAAATCAGACCCGATGATATCCCGAAGACAGCCTTCACAACCCGTTACGGTTTGTATGAGTACACCGTAATGTCCTTTGGACTAACCAATGCCCCGGCAAGCTTCATGAACTTGATGAATAAGATTTTTATGGAGTACTTGGATCAGTTTGTAGTGGTCTTTATTGATGACATCCTCATCTACTCGAAGAGTGAAGAAGAGCATGAAAGGCACCTACGGCTAGTTTTGGATAAACTTCGAGAGCACCAGTTATATGCAAATTTAGCAAGTGTGAGTTCTGGTTGGAGGAGGTTGGATTCCTTGGTCATGTGCTATCCGAGGGTGGAGTAGCCGTTGACCCAAGCAAGGTCCAAGAGGTGTTGAATTGGAATCAACCCCAGAATGTTTCGGACATAAGACGCTTTCTTGGATTGGCTGGTTACTACCGCCGGTTCATTGAAAGCTTTTCAAAGATTGCTAGACCAATGACTCAGCTGTTGAAGAAGGAAAAGAGGTTTGAATGGACTAAGGAATGTGAAGAAAGCTTCCAAGAATGAAAGAAAAGACTAACCACAGCACCCGTGTTGGTTTTACCGGATGTTGGCAAGAGCTTCGATGTGTATTGTGACGCATCTCGGTTAGGTCTTGGCTGCGTGTTGATGCAAGAAGGGAAGGTAGTAGCCTATGCATCGCGGCAATTGAGGCCACATGAACAGAACTACCCTACGCATGACTTAGAGCTAGCGGCTGTTGTGCATGCCTTGAAGATTTGGCGGCATTACTTGATCGGTAATCGCTGTGAGATATACTCAGATCACAAGAGCCTGAAGTATATATTCACACAAGCGGATCTGAACTTGAGGCAAAGAAGATGGCTCGAGTTGATCAAGGACTATGACCTAGGCATAAATTATCACCCGGGGAAGGCCAACGTAGTTGCAGACGCGCTGAGTCGGAAAGCTCATTGCAATAGTCTCACGCTAAGCAATGGACAACCTGAATTGTATAAGGAATTTCAACGCCTCAACCTGGAATTGGTGAGTATGGTTGTGTTTGCAGCCGTGGAAGCAAAGTCGATGTTGAAAGACCAAATTCTTGCAGCCCAAGCTGAAGACAAGGAAGTCAGGAAATTAAGCGCAACATAGAGAAAGGGAACCTCGGAGTACAACATGATGAAAATGGAGTGGTTAGGCTGGACAGCGAATATACATCCCCAACGATGAAAAGTCAAAACCTGATTCTGAAAGAAGCCCATGAAACATTGTACTCAATTCATCCCGGTAGTACAAGATGTATCAAGATTTAAGGAAGGATTTTTGGTGGGCAAGCATGAAGCTGATGTAGCTGAATACGTGGCGCTCTGTGATGTGTGTCAGCGAGGTGAAGCTGAGCACCAAAGGCCAGCCGGCCTACTACAGCCATTACAAATCCCGGAATGGAAATGGGATGAAGTTGGATGGATTTCATCATGGTTTGCCAAGGTCACAGGAGGCAATGACTCAATATGGGTTGTAGTGGAATCGGTTGACAAGGTAGCACACTTTATACCCGTGAAAACCACTTGACAAAGGAACCAAGCTAGCTGAATTGTATTTCTCTTCGGATTATTTGCTTGCATGGTGTGCCAAAACGGATAGTTTCGGACGAGGTGCCCAGTTCATCTCACATTTTTGGAATACGGTTGCAACAAGCATGGGAACCACCTAGCTTTAGCACTGGCTTATCACCCGCAAACTGGAGGACAAACTGAGAGGTGAAACCAAATTTCTAGAGGACATGTTAAGAGCGTGTGTGTGTCCCATGGACCAAGCTGGGAAACATTGCTTGCCATATGCTGAATTTTCTTACAACAACAGCTTAGCCAGAGCCTACAAATGTCACCATTCGAGGCTCTCTATGGGAGGAAATGTAGGACACCTCTAAACTGGTCACAAGTTGGTGAGAGACACGTTTTTGGCCAGCTTCGATCAATGAAGCGGAAGAGCAAGTTCGGTTGATTAGAGAAAGATTGAAGGAAGCCCCAATCAAGACAAAGAGCTATGCTACCAAAGGAGACGTGAGCTGACAGTTCAGACCTAATGACTTCGTATATCTCAAAGTGACGCCGCTCTGAGTACCACAGGCTTTTCAAGTCAAGGGAAAATTAGCACCACGTACGTGGCCATATAGGTGCTTGCAAGAGTAGGAGAAGTGCCTATAGATTGGACCTGCCACCGAGCTGTCCGAGTGCACAATGTCTCTCATGTATACACAGTTAAAGAAGTGCCTCAGAGTGCCCACTGAGTTGCGCCGGTAGAAGCATCGAACTACAAAAAGACCTTACGTACAAAGAGCACCCAATCCGCATAAAGAAAGAAGCTGAGCGGCGGACAAGGAACAAACATCAAGATGTGCAAAGTACAGTGGAGTAACCACACGGTGGATGAGGGCAACCTGGAGCGTGAAGACCGTCTTCGAAGCGAGTTTCCCCTACACCCACACGCAATCTCTTCACCAAGCCGGCCGAATCTCGGGACGAGATTCTTTTTAAGGGGGGTAGTTTTGTAACAGCCCACTTTTGTTGTTTGCGGTGCATAACAACATTTTTTTCCATCTGCATGCTCTTGCATGTATCTTTCATGCATAAAAAATCTCAGCCAACGGGTTAATGATCGTCCGATCTGTATAAACCAGCGCCTAGGGGCAATCTGTGCAGGCGCAGGCGTGTCAATGGAACGGGGGGGGGCGGACCATCCCCTCCGTGTCTGGACGGTCGCTTCCCTTGTCCCGCGCCCGCGCCCTCTCTCGGGCTCTCTCTCTTGAGTCCGCGCCCTCGCGCCCGGACTCTGCTCCTGAGCTTGCGCCGGACTCTCTCTCCGACCTCGAGCTCGCGCCGCGCTCCGCGCCCGCGACCCTACCTCGCGCCGCGCCCGCACGCCCTCTCCTGCGCCACGCCTCCGCGCCCTGTGCCGGGCTCTCTCCCGAGTTCGCCCGGCGCTCGCCCGAGCCCGCGCCCTCCCGATTCCGCGCCTCTCTCCGCCGAGCTCGCGCCCGTGCCGTGCTCTGAACTCAGCGCCCGAGTCGCTCCCCTCGCTCCGAGCCCTCGCTCCCAAGTCCGCGCCCTTTCTCGCCGCCCGGACTCTCTTTCTCCCAGACCCCGCGCCTGTGCTTCGCCCTTATCTCTTAGCCCGCGCCCGCGCTCTCTCTCTCCCGAGCTCGCACCCGCGCCTGTCTCGCGAGCCTGCGCCCTCGCCCGGTTCATCCGATTGTTTCGCGTCAACCCAGAGGCAGTCCTGAAGTGTGAATCTCGACTCGTGATGCTATCCGTTGTCTCTGTCCTCCATCGTCCAAACGAGATCACGCCAGGATCTCTCTCCGCCCGTGCGGCTCGCCAGGTGGCTTCCTCTGCGCGCCCCAGACCACGTGAGAGGAGTGGCAGAGCGCCCTTGGGACCTTGCGAGATGCCCCCGACAGCCTCAGCAGCGCCCTGCCCTGTCCCATCTGTCTGCTGCACGCTTGCCCGCGCACACGCCATTGCAAGACGTGGAGCAGAAGCACGCCCCTCCCTCTCCTCTCCTTCCCTGCCTTCCTTTTAACCAAGCCTATGCCCTCCTGCCTCCCCAGCTCGCCCTCTTTCTCACGCACCCAAGGACCCAGGCGATTGCCCTTGTTCGCTGAGAACGTGAGGTGCCGCCACGGCGCCGGCGAGCACACGCTTTTCGTCTGAGAGCTCCAGTGAGTTTTACTTGTCTCAGCTGTGTCACCACACGTTCTTGCCCGACCTAACTCCGTTTTTTGCCCTCGGCAGGCGGCAGGCACCACCGCAGCCCCATCGCGTTTTGCAAGGCCGACCGGTGCCGCCGTGACCTTCCAGCCTGAAACTGCGCCCTGGTGAGTTAGCGCTGTCCTGGCCGTATCACCATCTTCCCTTCACTCTTTGAGCTCATCATAGCACTTGTCTGCAGCCTCCATCACGAGCGACCCTGTTGCCGAGCCACCGCCTCAACGTCGCACCCCACAGCCTGCACTCTTCGGTGAGCTTCTGTTTCTGCATGTACCTCCTTTTATTCCTGGGAGGCCACTTGTTCTCCCACGTCCTTGGCTTGGCCTGTCATGCCATTCCTTTGCCATCCGCCCAAGCATCACCACCGTGGCCATATGTGTGGATGAGGCTCAATCGGAGCATGCCGCTTGTAGTAGAGCCCTTCGATCTTGCATGCAGGACCCCTAGAGCTTCCCACGCCCCCTGCATCACTAGCCATGCACTAGAGCATGAGAGGATAGAGGTAGACAAGCCGTGCATTAGCTTGGCTTTCCACCGAACACCTTAGGTGCGCTTGTGTTTGAGTGAGTAGCAGCCACCCCCTTCAGCCCCATGCAAGCCGGGTTGGCCCCTCTAGCATCAGAGCAGGATAAAACCCGAGTAGAGTAGCTGCTGTCGTTTTCCCGTTTTTGCCGGTTATCGTTAACGTGCGAAGATGTGTAGTTTGCTCGTGCGAAGACATCGTTTTGGACCGAGCGTTCGCCACTACCAAGCCTTCCCGTAGGTTCCACTTGTACATCCAGTGACCCCTAGGCCTAGAAACCCTCCACGCCCCAAATGCCTTAGATTAAAACTTCACGCCCGGTGGATTTCACGTGTTAGGCCGTTTTAGTGACGTGTGAGCCGTGTGCGATTAATATCCTAGCGAGTTGAGTATATCCCACTTTGGGAGTTGTCCTTAGATTCCAGCAGCACACATGTAGGTTTCGTACCATAAAAATGCCCCTAGAACCAAAACGTCCCAATAGACCACCCGTTAAGTCGGTAGAATGTTTCAGCCGTTTCTGCAGTTCGGTCGAGCGAAAACGCTGTTTCTCATTTATTTTCGATTTTAGGACAGAGCAGACTTCGTTTAGCCGTATCTCCCTCATACAAACTCGGATTCAAGCGATTCTTTTCCTAATTCATCTAAAATCATGCACTTGCATATTCTGCAAAAATATTTGTACTTCCTGTTCTGTTAAATATTTTGCCGTTTGTTTTCATTGCATTCGTTTGGTATTCTCGTAGAACACGACGTTGTTGACCGGTTGTGGAGGGATCAGAAGAGTTCCAAGAAGCCCAGGAACAAAGCAAGCACCCCCTTGATCAATGCTCCTATATTTCAAACTTACAAACTATATTGATTGCAAACTATTATGCATGCGATGTTTTACTTGAAACTGTGTGGGAATCTTGGGTAGTTAACCTCTTGTTGCATATGCCCTATCCTTGTTACTTGAGTATCATGAAATTCCTTGTCACTTATGTTGCCACTGAAAAATTTGGGTTCATGTGGTTGGGAAGATGTCAATAGTATGCTTAGTTTGCTTTTTAATCAAGGCTACTTGTTACTTGATTTTGGGATGTTGGGAAAAAGAAGCATTTGCGAAATTATGAAAATGAACAGTGGGTATTTTCCCCTGTGCTCTTGGTGGAAAACAAAAAACTGAAACAAGCTTTTGGACTTGGCGAGTGGATGTAGTGTTCGGTGCCTTGTTGTGGTATCGATTAGGTGGTTGTCTCGCCCGTCACTAAGGACTGATTCTATGGTGTAGCTAGAACAAGAAGCACAGTGCAAACCACATGTGGCTCTTGTGGGGAGTTCCTAGCTTAGTATATTGTTGATACCTAGCAATAGACCCGCCGGTGGTAGTTGTAGGTCATTTTTGTTGACATTGGGATAGTGCGGGTTATGGTTTTTGTCCATAGCCGAAGGTACCTTGATTATTGTTCAAGGGTGACCAGCACATCGTATGAGCCTTGGGGATTTTGGGAGGCCTCCCAACTCCCTAGGGATGGATCATAAGCGCGGGATATTGCTAGGTCAACGGTGGAAAGGCTTTGTCATTGATGGTGTGAGCCTCCTGTGTGGTAGCTCATGTTGTCCTTGTCATGTGGGTACAGTTGTACACACTCTCGAGAGTTAAAACTATTCGAATAGCCGTGTCCTTGGTTATGGACGACTTGGGAAATTCTCTACCGTAGTAGTTTTAATTTTTTGGGAACTGTTTTGGGGAAAGATTTTGGTGCGAACGGGATTTCGCTGGATGGTTGTGCAGCGTGTTGCCACTGTTGGCTGGCATGGGCAGGGAGCCCATATGGTTGGAAACACTTGGGGGTTGATGCTTATATACTTGTTTGCTGTGGTAGCTTGATTTACAAAAATTTCGTTGCAAAACCGCAATGTTTTCGCTATGTATATTATGATTTATGCAAACTGCAGGACCTGAACCATCCCTTGTCTATCTTCGCATATTATGGAATACCATTGCAAACACTATAAGTCTTGCGGAGTACGTATTGTACTCACACACGCTTGTGTGACTTCTTTTTTTTAGAGATGGTTGAGGAGGACCCGACAATCGGGTACTTCTATGCAGCGGGTTTTGGAGACGACAACGACGATGCTTACTAGGGCTTACCGGTTGGTTGCCTGTGGGCGGGCAGAGGCATACTTGCTGGTTTTTGGTGCCTCTATTATCTTGTTTCCGCTGTTGAACTCTTTGTTAATTTGCTGTTCTATTTGGCCGGTCGGCTTCTATGTAACCGCTAAAGTCTAGACTCTTGTACGACTTATGTTTGGTCCGCTGTGAGCTGAACCTGTGATGTATGGATTATGATGCCAATGTTGAATGTGTGTGCTAGCAATTGATCGTGGGACTAGCACGGTACACACATAGGGTTCGGGGTCAAACCCGGGTCCGACACCGTCGGAGGTCGCCACCGCCTCGGTTAGGTTTGCCGGGTCTCGCTGAAGCCAGGCCGCCACCTCGTAGCCCTTGGGAGCCGCCGGAGCACCACCGTCGACGAAGACCCGAAGCCCTCCGCCGCCTCAAGTTTGCCGCCGGCCGTCTCCTTACCGTTCTTTCACCGTTTCGCCCTCGTAACGATCACCTCGACCCCTTTACCCTTTCCGCTCTCCCCCATGCGTCGCCGTGCCACCGATCGCTGTCGACCATCGGATCCAGTGCCGCCGTCGTTGTAGCCGCCGTGGCCGCCGACATGGTCGCAGTGTGTGCGCCAGCTCACCGCCACCTCAGCACCGTAGCCGATCCGATCAAGATCGACATCAGCTGTCGGATCTTCTCGGTTAGTTTCCATCCGTCCGATCGTAGGGAGCTCACCTTGACATGTGGCGAGATCGTAGCCGTCCGATCAAAACTCTAGAACCCTAGCCGTTGGATTCCCCTTGTGGACTACGGTGGACTTGGTTCACCATGGACCCGACCCCTTCCTCTCACTGACAGTGGGCCCCACTGGTCAGCCGAGAGCCCCCTCTCTCCTGTGACGTCATAAACCTCTTTTTCCGAATAAAAGTAATTGAATCATGACGCAATAAATCAGTTAATTCTTTTAAGTAGGCTGAAATAGGCTTAAAACTTCTAAAAATCATAACTAATTCATACGAACTCGGTTTGATGTACTGTTTAATATTGTACTGTTCATGTGTATTGATGTACTGTTTTTGCTTGTTTTGTTTATTGCCTATAGCTACCGACATTCAGGAAGTGACGCAGTTTGTCGAAGCAGGTATCGAAGACTGTGTAGAGCTGCAAGGCAAGTCACATAGATTCCCCCTTTCCTTTGAGCATGTTGTTCCTATGTTTAAAGCTATGATTTCATTCAACTCTGCAATTTATTTTAGAATGTCACTGGTACAAGGAAACCCTACCTTTGATTATGGCCCTTTTGCTTTGATCACCTGACATTGTACCTATGGGATAACTTGACTAGCTAGCTTTATTTACTGGTTAGCTAGAATAACTCTAAGACTCTGCTTAGCCATGCTTAGCAAATGATAGAATAACTTCTGGGATGTCACATTAATTCCTATACTATTATTCTGTCGCATGAAATGATGATTCCTATACAACGTGGTCGTATGAGAACAATTTAATGGTCCACTAAAACTTGACTAAAAGGTGGGTTGCGAGCACCAGGGTTGGTGATGTTGCTAGCGGTGCTCGTGACAGTTAAGGACCGGTTCACGGACTACCCGTTGCTAAGCAACACTCGTGCTAACCACAAGCTAGTATGGGTAATGGTAGGAACCAAAGTGTAGTACGTTCAACCGGGGTCCACCATGGGGGTTGTGGCTGTGTCAATAAGACCACCATGGCTGTGTGAATAAGTCCATGTCTTGGGCGTTGGATCGTTTCCCTGACTCAGAACCCGATCAGTTCTGGCCGGAAACTGGTGGTCCAGCGGGTGGCTTCCTTGTTGTGCGGATTACATGGAGGTCCTATCACAACTCCTATCTGAGATACCGTGGTGGTATCGAGGGGCACAGTGATGTGCTGTGGAGTTGTGTCTTGTGGGTAAATTGGTACACCTCTGGCCAGAGTAAAACTGTTCGAATAGCCATGCCCACGGTTAAGGGCGGCCTAGCGATGTTTTCTGTGATTAGTCCCACAATCTCTAAAATTTGATGGTTGAACAATGGAACATGTGTAGCTCCAGGTTGGAGTGGTTGGGCCTATACCGTTTTGGTGAGCGGTATAGTGTTGATTAATACTGTTATTTAATTACTGTTTTATTACCCTCTCAAATGTTTTATTACTTGCTTTTATGCAAACTTGAGCCATATTATGCCATCCTTGGTTATCCCGTGCATTTGCATATTTGCTGTGTGGCTTGTGGAGTATGTCATATGCTCACCTTGCAATCAACAATCATCATTCAGAGGAGGACTACAGCGAAGAGGACTACCTGGAGGACTAAGAGGGAGCCCGGTCAAGCGCGTGGAGTGGGAGTCATCACGCTACTTTGTTATTTGTCCGCTGCTAGAACCTTATTGTTTTGAGAGGTACCATTCACCTCTGTAATAAATGGTTACGCTGTGTAAGCAAATACTTTGATTATCAATTTTGTCATGTGTGCCTCGGTTGATTCTTGGACGAGGGTTTACACACAATAAAACTCCAGAATTTTGGATGGAAATTCTGGGCGTGACAGGCGTCGACTCAGGGGCTGGGGCATCAACCTCAGTAACCGCCCCTTGGTCGGGCGGCACCAGCGGCCCTGTAGTCGGGACCACCTCAGTCTCCATGGCTGGGATGGCCACCGACTCAGCAAGTGTGCTCGCGGGTGCTAACTTGGCTAGGGCGAACTCTTCAAGGGGAGCGGTCGGAGCGGTCTCCTTGAGATCGATGTCGGCACACTTCCTGCATGGCAAAACAGATATCAAAGTACTACTGCCACATGCAAAAGCCTCAGAAGATTCGAAGCAGCTTACCTCTTCCCGCTGGGCGATCCGGGTCCCGGCGGAGCACTATGCCCGGTTGTCGGCCTGGTCGGCGAAGCAGTCGGTGGCGGCGCGGCAACTAGAGGCGGCCCTGTTGGTGGCATGGTCGATTCGGGCACCTGTGTGCTCGGCGTCGCCCGCTCGGACCGTGTACTCGGCGGAGCTTTTGCCGGGCTCGGCAATGTCAAGCTCGGCCGTACTGGTCCCATCCTGGGACTTGATCGCCTGGGTGCCACGGCGGCGGTGTCCTTTATCTTCAGACTTCCTGCCACGGCACGCGGCATCATGGCCCCCTCACGCCGATACAGAACAGGCTTCTTCCCCGCTCTCTTGGAGTCGGGTTGGGCAGCAGGGGGGCCCCTCGGGCTCTTCTTCAATTTGACGGCCGACAACGGGCGGGAGTCCTCATCGAACTCCTCGCATTCCTATAGAAGTTTCAATCACACATATCACATTACGCTGGGCAAACGCAGATACAAGCCTACAAGCGTTCAACATAGAAGAAAGACAAAGATTACCTTGGGACGGCGCCGAAGGAAGCTATAAGCTGCGGTCCGGCGTTTATCGTCTTCGGTCTCGATCAACCCTTCCGAGAAGTAACCAAACAGAGTCTCGGTCACCTTGTACTGGTCAGCCGACTCGTGGCTCACTCGGTCAGGATCATTTTTCCCTGAAAATCCCAGCCGAACGTGGTCCTTAGCTTCAGCGGTTGGATGCGCCGGGTCAGGAAACGTCGGGCCACCCAGGGCCCGGTCAGGCCGCCTTCCTTAAGTGTGTCCAATTTGGCCAGCAACTGATGTACTTGGCCCATCTCCTCGAAAGTTGGCTCTGATGACCAATTGGGCGAAACCACCAGTGGCAAGCCGGTGAATGGAGGCAGGGAGGGTTCTAGATCTGCGCAATAGAACCACTCTTTCTGCCAGCCTTTCAAGGAAGACTTCAAGGGGAGATCAGGATAGGTTTTCTTCCCATAACTCCTCAACTGGAGACCAGCCCCCCCCCCCCCAATCACATTGATATTATTCTTGGAGGGCTGGGGTTTGATGTGGAATAGATGCCTAAAGAAGTTAAGATGGGGCTCCACACCCAAAAAGCACTCGCAGAGAGTAACAAATATGGAGATCTGAAGAATTGAGTTGGGATTCAAATTCACCAACTCCAACCCATAGAAGTCAAGGATTCGGCGAAAAACGCAGAAGAGGGAAGGCACAGACCCCGATCGAAAGAAGAGGCGAAAACTACAGTTTCGCCGGGTTGGGGATTTGGGACCGACTCACCCTTAGCCGGCCGCCAACGAATCACTTCCTGGCTTGGCAACACCAATTGATTTTCCAGCAGCTTCAGTTTCACCTTGCCGCAGTCCGAAATCGGCTAGGCATTCCCCGGTGCACCCGCAAGATCCGAAGCTTTCGACATGGATGGGGGCAGAGAGATTTGGGGAGGGCTTGGAACAGATGAAGAGGACTGGATTCGCCTGAGTTCGAGCAGGGAACAGCAGTAGCAGCTAACCTTAGCCGAGAGGGAGGTGAAAAGTTGGGCGTGGAGGCGGAAGACGAAGCGATTGGTTGATTTGGGGAAGATGAAGGGATCTTTTTCTCTCTCCCTCCTTTTTATAGAGCCATTACCGACTAATGGGCTTGGGCCACACAGTCAGTACTGGGCCACTAAGACATGAGTTCCTACAGCAGCATGCTCCATGTGGGCTGCCCGCAGGCTGAGTTGAAATTATAGCGCTGGTGCTACTAACAGGAACCGATGAGGTAAACAGATACGCTTCATGAGAGCCTTATTGCTAAACATATATGTTTGGGTATCTGTTTTATCCACCAGGTCTCAAGGATATATCCTTACAAGGATCACAAGTTGGTCTTCATTAAAATTGAGGATGCAGGTATCTTTCTCAGGTACACCTAACCACGCCATGGATTTATTTTCATACAGTGGTGCTCGGCCTACATGCTTGGCCAACAGTTGCCATGAGTAACATTATTCCAGCCGACATGACGCTGAAGAGTCTAACTCCCGAGTAGTGCACTACTCGGGAGAGACTATAAATCTTCTTTCCCGCTAACATGATGTGGAGGAGTCTAACTTCTAGGTGGGATGCCACTCAGGAAAGACTATAAACCCCTTTTTCAGCTGACATGAAGCTGAAGAGTCCCATATACGAGTAGCATGCTACTCGGCAAGACTATAAATTATATTCTGGTTGACATGATACCGAAGAGTCTCATATACCAGTAGCATACTACTCGGGAAAGACTCTAAGGTTAAAGATCTTTGACTTTATGTTTAATTGTCTTCACAATTAAGCATAAAGTCGGGGGCTACACCTAATAGGTGTGCCTATTCGGCGCACACTATTCATACATCTACATGAAGCCCTTCATAGCCTCGCTGCCAGCTGACATGAAGTAGGACTCGAGAAGAAGACATACTCAAAAAGTACTCGGGAGCAATGCACTTGGGCAGGCTTCACCGTGGAGGATGAGCACTCGGCATTAGCTGTGACTCAACTATGAAGGTCTCAGGGGCTACTGTGGAGGCCATGGGCCCCGGGTACCTCATCACAAGCATATGGGCCACTCGAATAGAGGATGGGCCGAGTCTTGTAGTTAGAGATAAGATAACACCCGGCAGGCTTTACCTTGTACGATAAGGAAAACATAGTCTTAGTCGGATAAGTTTCTATCTCTAAGAAGGAAATCCCTTGGCCGTATCCAGCCGGGATTCTTATCTTGTACCCCTGCCCCCTAGTATATAAGGGGAGGCAGGGCACCCCATGAGGGCAGATGATGAAGAGTTCACCAGAACCACCATCACAATCCTCAAAGGAATACATCCCAACTAGACGTAGGGTATTACCTCTCACCGAGGGCCTGAACCAGTATAAAACTTTCCTGTGTTCCTTTGCAATCCATCGGATTTCCCTTTGCCGAGTAGCCCCATGTTATTATTGCCGGTGTAAAACATCGACAAGTTGTCCTCCAATGTATGATGTATGTTGTTGAAACATTTGCAGGATTGTGAGGAATTTGATGATGATTTCCAAACCCTGTCGGCCACCAAAATGAAGATGAGGCTGGCCAGCCCTTCTGCTACTCAACCTAGCTCCAAGAGAGCTGGGAAGAAACCCATTGAAGATCCAAGCAAGAAGAGAATGAGCAAGCCGAGCGCAGCGCTGGGGAGTATGAAGATCAAAGACCCCGCAGTTAGCCCCCAGGCTGCCAAGCCCAAGGCCTTCTCCTCCAAGTCTGAGGCTAGCAACATCGAGCTCAAGGCCAACGCCGCCGAGTACAAGATCAGCAACATCAAGCCCAAGGGCGGTGCCACCGATTACCACGACTCCCCATTTGGCTGCTCCAGAAATAGGGCCAACTGGAGGTAAAATGCCACCGCTGACTAACGCGCCAACTGGCCCGACAGCCAGTAGCTCTCCACCGCCGATATCTTCTAGAGTCCTCTCGTGGAAGTTCAAGATTACCAAGAGGTAAGCGATCTTCAATCTTCCAAGAATCTTGAATGACGTGATAGTATCTTGATACTTGACTTATTGTGCAGGAAGCAAGTTAACATTGATCCCAAGGGGACCACGCTAGCCGCTCTTGTTATCGAGCCGTCCCCAGCAGAGCCAACACCAACAAGTTCGTCTGTCAAGCCAGAGGTTGCCCCAGCTGTAGAGGCGGAAGCAGTCCTGACAGCAGGACCAATAGTGTCGGCTGACCAAGGGAGGAGTGCTGAAGCTGCTGCTCCATCCCCTGAGCAAATCGCTGAAGCCCTAGCAGCCACTGAGTCCAGGGCCAGGACCCCATCGCCACTCACATTGTCATCATCTTCTGATGAGGTGGACATCCCCTAGCTCGAAGCCCCTCCTCACGACTTCCCGAGAATGTTCCATTGGGTATCCCCCGAGGAGAGCTACGAGCATGATGAACAAGCCGCATCAAGGGAGCGTGAAGTTCTTCTTCGTGCCGCAATCGCCGCGTCCAGGGGAGTTTAGGTATGTAGCAAATCATGCCATGTTGAGTTCTCAACGGTTCTTCTTAATCCAGCTCTCCACCATTTGACTCTATTTTGCTCTGAGTAGAAGATTGTCGACCGCTTGGAGAAAGTGAACAAGGTCCTCACCCAGCTTGCCCCCCATCTCCAATGATTGGGCCAGCTCCAGGCCACCAAGGATGACCTGGAACGGACTAGCCAGGAGAAGGAAACTTGGCTAAGGGGAGCAGTAGATCAGCTCAGGGATGAAAAGTGGGCTCTAGCCGAGAAGATCAAAAGTAAGTCTTCTATGTTATCCTCCCGAGTAAATCCCGAGTACATCTATCCAGCTTTGTTGATTCTTGACTGCCTTGTTGAGTTCTGACTGCAATCTCAAGTTCTTGACTATTTTGATTTGCAGCCCTTGAAGCCGAGTTGAAAACCCAAGCAGAGGAGAAGAAACAACAAGAGATTAAGCTGAAGGAAGTTCAGAAGGCCAAAGCCGAACTGGTGAAGGCCAACGCCAAAGTGGAGGCCGACTATGCATGTAAGCCTCCTCCCTAACAATAACCTTATCCGTCTTCTTGTTACTCTGACCCAATTCAACGCCTTTGCAGAGGAGATCAAGGTTGTCAAGGAGTCATGGAAAATTCTAGTAGAATCCGTGAAAGGGCTCCTTGACATTATGGAGCCTCACCATGCTGGGACTAGCTCTAGTACAGTTTTGCAGGTACAAGCATGCCTTAGCGAAGCCCCAAGCATCTTGAAAAAGTACTCAGATGAGCATGTCGCTGTCGATGTGGCCCAAACCCTTGCTATGACAAAATCGATCTACCATAGGGTAGATATCGAGGCCATTGGTGAGGGTTTTGCTGAAGAGACAACACCCGAAGAGGAACTGGAGTTGATCAGCCAGGCGAGGCCAACTACAGAGACAATCGCAAAAGACCTGGGTATATAGAAACAAAGCGATTATGCAATTGGTGTAGGTATAACTTTCGGTGAAAGCATGTATATATCTTGTAAAAATGTTGCTAAGTGCTTGCTTATTCATAGTTGTCATTAACTTCACCCGACTATGTAGTCTACACCAAGTATATTGATAGGAACTTAAAAAAAACGTTCACTTCTAAAAGCAATACTCGGGCAAACTTAGCATAATCATTGTAAAACTTCATAACTTAGATAAAACAAGCTCGCATTTTATTTACAAAGCACATAATACAGGCAGCCCCCGACTCACTACTCGGTTGAAGCAAGTGACGTAGTGAGTCCAAGAAAAGACTTTGTACATATATATAGGGAATACAAAACTCAGGTATAGAAAGGACGTAGCTGTTCTATATTCCACGAGTTGCTGGCGAGGGCACCATCTTCAGTCTTCAGTCGGTAGGCGCCTAGTCGTGTCACCTCAGCGATAATGAACGGCCCTTCCCAAAGAGGGGATAGTTTATGCCTATCTTTGGTGGTTTGTATTTTTCTCAAGACAAGATCTCCCACCAAAAAGGCGCGGCCATGGACATTTCGACTGTGATAACGACGTAGGCCTTGAAGATACCTTGCCGACTGGATAGTTGCGATATCCCTCGCTTCTTCCAACTGATCAAGTTCGACCAATCGGGCATTATTTGATTTGTCTTCTGAGTGGGCCTGAACTTGCGGTGAGCCGAACTTTAACTTGGTTGGTAACATAGCCTCAACACCATAGACTAGGAAGAAAAGAGATTGCCCTGTTGGCTGACTAATTCTAACACCCTAAAATTATCCCTATATAAAATATTGTGAAAAAAAGAAATTTTCAAAAATTTAATTAAAAGTTTCAATGAGTGAAAAGAATAAGATCAGGAGAAAATATAAAGAAAAATAGGCTTAAAAATAATTTTATAAAATTCTTTGCTTAATTATTTAATTTCTGGAATTTTCTGGGAATTAATTGATTAGGGGAAGTATTTTTGGCAAAATAAATAAGCTCACAGAATTAAAACAAAAAGAAAATGGGTTTAAAACCCCTCCAACAGTCTCTGGGCCATTTTTTGGCCCGTTACTGTGCGCAGCCCGTTTCCCTCGCGCTCGCGTAGCCGACGGCCCGCGTCCGCTCGCGTCGCTCGCGGCCACCGATAGGTGGGGCCCGCCTGTTGGGTCATCGTCTTCCTCTCGCCTCGGAGGCACTGTCGCACCCGAGCGCCGCCGCCACAAATTCCGCCGAATCTGTTCGCCTCGGACTCGATCTCTCCAAATTAGTTGGGGGAAAACCGAGTCCCTATCTCCCTCTACCTAATCCCCAAGAAAACCAAGCCAAATTGCGCGTGGAACAAGGATCCCAAGCTTCCCGAGTCGATCTCCTCTCTCTATCTCGTCGCCGTCGCAAAATCCGTTGGGATCGAGCCAGACTCTTCCCCTCTCCGCCTTAAATAGAGACCTCGAGACCCCTAGGATGGTTTTCGCGTTTTAGATCGAGCTCTAGCTAGCCCTAGCCGTCTCCCCGCGTCTTGCGCTTGCTTCGCCGCCGTCGCCGAGCTTCGGCTATGCGCCGCCGTCGCCGAGCTTCGGCTATGCGCCGCCGTGGGAGCTAGCCGCCGCCTCGGTAGGTTTCGCCGGAGCCCGCTGAAGCCAGGCCGCCGCCTCTTAGCCCTCGGGAGCCACCAGAGCATCGCCGTCGATGAAGACCCGAAGACCTCCGCCGCCTCAGGCTCGCCGCCAGCCGTCTCCGTCGCCGTCCTTCGCGGTTTCGCCCGCGGTAAGGATCGCCTCGACCTCCTCTACCATTTCCCACTCTCCCTTAGTGCTGCCGCGCTGTCGATCACCGTCGACCATCGGGTCCAGTGCCGCCGTCGTCGCCACCGTCGCTATAGCCGACGTGGTCGCCGGGTAGGCGCCAGCTCGGCGCCACCTCAGCGCCGATTAGCCGATCCGATCGGGATCGATGTCAGCCATCAGATCTTCTCAGTTAGATCTCGGCCCTCCAATCTACCTTGACACGTGGCTAGATCCCGGCCGTCGGATCAAAACTGATGCGCCTGGGTGCCCGATTTTCCGATAGGTTCGATTTGGCGACGTGAAGACGTTCACGTTTTGAGGCTTCCGATCAGCGATCGTCACCTTGCAACCGCTACACCCACACGTCTAGTTGTTATCAACCACGCTCTCACGTAGTCGACCTCACCACGAAGGTTTTATCTCTGCAAGCAATCGAAGAAACTCACAAGAACAAGGAAGAATGCAATCTGAATTGTAGATGAATGTTTAGCACATGAAGTTGGGGTTCTACAAACCGATCTAGACAGCGAAACTGCAATGGCAGAATAATCTAAGCAAAACCCACCTTTAAACAATGACGGCTACTGTATATATAGGAGTTGGGACGTCCTAGGGTTATCCCTAGGGCGCACACCCCTTGGGCTTAGCCCACGACACAATTACAAGGTCCAAGGCCCAAAACAGACTCGGACTGGAAGAGGTACGTGTCTTGTTTTGACGATTTCAGATAGCTCAGGAGGAATTTTGATGTGGGACCAAAACCATCTGAAAGTAGACTCCATAAGCTTTCCAACAAGTACTCATGGGCCCCGAGAGTCCTTCTGGATCAGCGGCTAGGTCTGTTTGAAGTTGATGTTGTCAGGAGGCCCGAATCCGAATCCAAAACGTACAGAACTTCATTGCTTGCCTTCGATGGACCGAAAGTGACATGGTGCTGTAGAAGTAGACTTGGAAAAGGTCTTGGTTTGGTCCCCAATCAACTTCTTTGATCATCCATGTATTCGTTGCACTCCGTCTCTTTCTCTTCACCCAAGCAAGTATCTCTGCAAACAAGAACACACAAAATTTATGGTGCAGTAACGGCTGTTCAAATATATAATACATAAATCTTATATAGAAAGCATCCACCTTTGGTTGATGAATATATAAGGTAGCTATGTTCATATATGAGCTAGTGATGTCCTCATCATCCTCCCCTTCTTGATTTGAAACCATCCACGGTTTCACCTTGTCATTAAGCTTGATGAACATATCTTTATCTTTCACAACATTGGGTGAAGTAGCATTGTGCATATGGTTGGATTCTGAAATTTTTAAACACGGAGAACACTTTGTATTGTTGTGCAGCTCACAACACTCCCCTTCTTGCAAACCAACCTGCAACTCATTTAAACAACTAGAGGAACTAGATAGAGAATTATTTATACTCAAGCGGTCCTCTAGACAAGACATGTCATTATGAAAAGGAGGTATATTAAAATTTGAACAAATGTATACTCTATGCACATTATATTCTCCTTTATTATCATAATTGCCAATAACATAAAAAATCACATGAAAAGAAAATGGCAAATGAGATCTAGCAAATAATTTCTTCTCTAAACAATTGAGTGGACAAAGATTATCAAATTGAATATAGCCCCAAGTATTTAAAGAAGATAGCAATCTAAACTCTTCATTCTCGCTAGCAATATGAACAACATGTCTAAAATCAGTACATGGTGGTTCAACAACATTACTAACATGTTCATTCACTAGTTGTGGCACGGATATAAGTGAAGCATTACACAACTCTTTTTTATCACAAGAAATAGGAACCAAATCATCGTGTGACAAAGGTAAGTTAACATACGATTCCACTGGAGATTGCTCTAAACTAACATGATTAATGGACATATATAGCACATCAAAATTATCCATACCTGGAGTGAATGTAGCACCATTTCTGTTACCTTTGTTCTCATTTTCAAAAACTATAGATGCACTCTTAATTAAACCATTTTGAAACATGCATGGAACAACAAGTGAATCTTCTTTCTCTATGTCTTTCTTCCTTTCCTCAATACTTTGGCTCTTCTCAGATACCTGCAAAATGTCAGTGCCCAAAGCAATACATTTATTTTGCAATAGCTCAGGTTTAGGTGAAGGCATCAAAGCATTAGTATTATTACATTTATTTTTGAAAGCCTCATGGTTTTTAATCTTTTTCCTCTCAAGATCATCTTTCAAAATTTCAGCAGGGGACATAGGTAGCAACTCAAATTTCTTGCCATTATGTGTAAAATTGTATGTGTTGGTTCTACCACGGTGCACAACATCTCTATCATATTTCCAAGGTCTACCCAAAAGTAGAGAACATGCTTGCATTGGAACAACATCGAATATGGCACTATCATGATAATTGCCTACTGAAAACTCCACTTTCACAATTTTACTTACCTTCAACTTACCGCGAGAATTGAACCACTGGATGTAATAAGGCCGAGGATGCGGTTGCATCGACAATCCAAGCTTCTCAACCATATCTGAACTTGCCAAGTTGCTACAGCTCTCGCTATCAATAATTACACGGCATGCTCGATTCATAACCAAAAACCTTGATTGGAACAAATTGTGGCATTGATTTTGCTCCGCTTTCTCCATTTGAGAACTTAGCACTCGTTGTACCAAGGTACTCTCATTATCCTGCAAAAGGTTAGTCACAGAAGAAGGGACAACAAGGGGTTGCTTCTCTAAATGACACACTTTATTTTTGTAAGAAAAATTCTGAGATGGAGAAACAAATTTCTCTTGCATAAGCATTTTCATATCGTTCCAAGTTTGAGGCAATCTATCATGTGAAAACGTTATTAAATTTTGCCACCAAATTAGAGCATGAGAAGTCAAGACACTAGCAGCATTCTTAATCTTTCGTTTATCACACATATGACGATGAGAAAAAACTTTATCAATCGTAACTTCCCAACTCATGTATGCTTCAGCACCAAATCCATTATAGAGAGGGGGAGATGACACAGTCTTACCTTCACTTGTCAAAGATGATGTGGCAGCTATGGTAGGGCTCTCATGCAAATTCTTCATCTCCTTTTCGTCCTTGGTGTGAACTATCATAGTTAGTGGAAGACAAGAAGAAACAGTAGCTGGCTGCTGATGTCGTCTCAATTGTGCATATTTACTAAGGAGACCTTTTGCGCTCTCAGCTATCGCCTGTAGGTCTTGTTGTATAGAGTCCATGCTATGTCATCACAATCCTGCCACTGTTAGTAGAAAACAGAAAACAACACAAAAGCTTTATCCCTATCAACCACTAGGTAGTGGACAGTGGAATCACACACTCTCAAGCAACCAAAAGCGTCTTACCGAACTCTTATGATATTCTTACCGATTGAAGCAGGTGGTACGACCGGAGAGGTGGGACGTTGATAGCGGTGAGTGTTGCGATTACTCGGATCAAATCTGTACTGATAAGAAGTTTGTGGATCTCGGGAGGCTCAAAAGTATGGTAGCAAGGATTAGCAAAAATTAATAACAGAATAGCAAAGCTGAATAAGTGTTCCAAATACTTGTAGCAATCGCTGGCCGAGACACGTTCCTAGAACCAGCCTAACAAGCGAGAGTAAGAAACAAAGGACTTAGGACAACTCTCTCTCACCAAGTCTCTCGAATATCTTCAAATATCAGCTCAGCAAGACTGCTCACTAAAAACAGCTCTCTATCCTTTTCTTTTTCTTTTTTTTCTTTTTTTCTCTTCTCTTTTTTTTCTTTTTTTCCTTTTTTTTCTCTTCTAGGAATACACCTAGTACACAAGAAGCAACCACAAAAGTTGGCTGCTCGATATAATGCACGGACAGACCCTGGAAAAACACGCAAAGGCGCTCTTAAAAGCGTGCAGGAACTTCGGAGCTTGAAAACTCAGTCTTGCAGGCCAAATTTCAGGATTTTAGATCGACCACATCCAACAATGTTAGGGACGAATGGATGTAAAATTTTCTATAGATGTCCGCAGATATAAAGTTTGCCCAATTCCGAGTCTGTATGCAAAGTTATGGCTGTTTTAAGACAGGTAGCGCGAACTAGGGTTTAGCGGCTCAACCCTGTTGCTCCGGCTAGAGTATAAGTGCCAATAGGTCAAGCGGGGCTGACAAGGAGGCTAGCGATGCAGGGCAATTGATACAAGGCGGCTTGCGACCTATCTAAAAAGGCTTGCGAAAGCGGGTTAAAAGCTCAAGGCGGCTTGCAAACCGAAACCGAGTAGAACTCGATCTCTCAAGGCAGGCTCTCGTGCAACGCAACAGCTAGAACTAGAACCACAAACACGACTCTAAACCAGCGACCACTAACTTGACCTAGGACACAGACTCAACAAAGCGAAACTGAAATAAATTTTGCAAAGGCACAAAGGGGTTTGGACAGGGGAATAACCTAACACTACGAAGAACACGGTGGTAATAAATTTTTTGGTTTTCTGGACTCTAGGTAAAATAACAAAGAAGGATATGGGAATAGATAATACCTATCGGGCAACCTGTGCTCTGATACCACTTGATGCGCCTGGGTGCCCGATCTTCCGATAGGTTCGATTTGGCGACGTGAAGACGTTCACGTTTTGAGGCTTCCGATCAGCGATCGTCACCTCACAACCGCTACACCCACACATCTAGTTGTTATCAACCACGCTCTCACGTAGTCGACCTCACCACGAAGGTTTTATCCCTGCAAGCAATCGAAGAAACTCACAAGAACAAGGAAGAACGCAATCTGAATTGCAGATGAATGTTTAGCACACGAAGTTAGGGTTCTACAAACCGATCTAGACGGTGAAACTGCAATGGTAGAATAATCTAAGCAAAACCCACCTTTAAACAACGATGGCTACTATATATATAGGAGTTGGGATGTCCTAGGGTTATCCCTAGGGCGCACACCCCTTGGGCTTAGCCCACGACACAATTACAAGGCCCAAGGCCCAAAACAGACTCGGACTGGAAGAGGTATGTGTCTTGTTCCGACGATTCCAGACAGCTCAGGAGGAATTTTGATGTGGGACTAAAACCATCTGAAAGTAGACTCCATAAGCTTTCCAACAAGTACTCATGGGCCCCGAGAGTCCTTCTGGATCAGCGGCTAGGTCCGTTTGAAGTTGATGCTGTCAGGAGGCCCGAATCCGAATCCAAAACGTACAGAACTTCATTGCTTGCCTTCGATGGACCGAAAGTGACATGGTGCTGTAGAAGTAGACTTGGAAAAGGTCTTGGTTTGGTCCCCAATCAACTTCTTTGATCATCCATGTATTCGTTGCACTCCGTCTCTTTCCCTTCATCCAAGCAAGTATCTCTACAAACGAGAACACATAAAATTTATGGTGCAGTAATGGCTGTTCAAATATATAACACATAAATCTTATATAGAAAGCATGCACCTTTGGTTGATGAATATATAAGGTAGCTATGTTCATATCTGAGCTAGTGATGTCCTCATCAAAAACCCTAGAACCCTAGCCGTCAGATTCCCCTCGTGGACCATGGTGGACCTGGTCCACCATGGACTAGACCCCTCCCTCTCACTGACAGTGGGCCCCACTGGTCAGCCGAGAGCCTCCTCTCTCCTGTGACGTCATAAACCCCTTTTCCCGAATAAAATTAATTCAATTATGATGCAATAAATCAGGTAAATTCTTTTAAATAGGCTATAAAAGGATTAAAACTTCTAAAAATCATAACTAATTCATGCAAACTCGGATTGAGTTCGTTCAAGTCTGTAATTTCTTTAAAAATCAAGATCTACCCATTAAAAATATAATATTATATTGTTCCTGTATGTTGATGTACTGTTTTTGCTTGTTTTGATTATTGCCTATAGTCAACGACGTTCAGGAAGAGACGCTATTTCTCGACGGGAGTTCTGAAGCTTGTGTGGAGCAGCAAGGCAAGTCACACAGATTCCCCCTCTCCCTTGAGCATATTGTTTCTATGTTTAAAGCTATGATTTCATTCAACTCTGCATTTATTTTGGAATGTCACTGGGACAGGGAAACCCTAACCTTTGTTTATGGCCCCCTTGATTTGATTACTTGACATTGTACCTATGGGATAATTTGACTAGCTAGCTTTATTTACTGGTTAGCTAGAATAACTCTAGGACCCTGCTTAGCCATGCCTAGAAAATGATAGAATGACTTCTGGGATGTCACAATAATTTTTATACTATTATTCAGTCACATGAAATGATGATCCCTTTACGACGTGGTCGTACAAGGACAACTTAATGGTCCACTAAAACTTGACTAAAAGGTGGGTTGCGAGCACCAGGATTTGAGAATGTTGCTAGCGGTGCTCGTGACAGTTAAGGACCGGTTCGCGGACTACTTGTTGCGAAGCAACACACATGCTAACCACAAGCTAGAATGGGATAGCAGGAGGTTGAAGTGTGCCAAGTTCAATAGGAGGCTCCAGGGCGTGTTTGTGGTGGTATAAGTCCACACATGGCAGTGCCAATAAGGCCATGCTTTGGGCGTCGGACCGTCTCGTGGGAAGGTATTTGATCACACCTACCAAAGACCGGAGGTTCGGCGGGAGGCTCTCCTATTGGGCAAGTTACATGGATAATCCTGTCACAACTCCTTTCCGAGATACCATGGTGGTATTAAGGGGCTCAGTGATGTGCTGTGGAGTTGTGTCTTGTGGGTAAATTGGTACACCTCTGGCCAGAGTAAAACTGTTCGAATAGCCGTGTCCACGGTTAAGGGCGAGCCTAGCAATGTTTTCTGTGATTAGTCCCACATTATTTAAACTTGATGGTGGAATAGTGAAACATATGTAGCTCTAGGTCGGAGTGGTTGGGCCTACACCGTTTTGATGAGCGGTATAGCATGGATTAATATTGCTATTTAATTAATGCTTTGTTACTCTCATAAATGTTTTACTAAATGGTTTTATGCAAACTTGAGCCATATTATGCCATCCTTTGTTATCCCGTGCACTTGCATATTTGCTGTGTGGCTTCTGGAGTATTTCATGTACTCACCTTGCAATCAACAATCATCATTCAGTAGAGGACTGCAGTGAAGAGGACTATTTGGAGGACTGAGCGGGAGCCTGGTCAAGTGCGTGGAGTGGGAGTCGTCATGCTGCTTATTTACTATTCCGCTGTTAAAACTTTATTATTTTGAGAGGTACCATTCACCTCTGTAATAAATGATTACACTGTGTAAACAATTACTTTGATTATCAATTTTGTCATGTGTGCCTCGGTTGATTCCTGGACGAGGATTTACACACAATAAAACTCCAGAATTTTGGATGGAAATTCTGGACTTGAGGATACCTCATCTTGGAGTCAGCTAGGACCTCGCTGACAAAATAGACTGGCCATTGAATTTTCTGTATATGACCTGGCTCTGATCTCTCGACTACCAGCACCGTGCTGACTACTTGAGTGGTTGCTGCCAAGTATAACATTAGTGGTTCTTGGGGCATAGGTAACACCAACACTGGTGGTGATATGAGAAATTTTTTAAAGTCTTCGAAGGCTTGCTAGGCTTCTAGTGTCCATTAAAAATTGTCCGCTTTCTTTAGTAATTTGAAGAAGGGCATGCCCCGTTCACCAAGTCGGGGGATGAATCGGCTGAGTGCCATCATGCACCCTGTCAGTTTTTGGACATTCTTCTGGCTAGTTTGGGGGTGCCACGTTCATGATAGCGTTGATTTTCTCTGGATTGGCCGCGATGCCTCGATGCGATACAATGAAGCCGAGTAGCTTTCCGAACGATACACCAAAAGTGCACTTTTTTGGATTTAACTTCATCTTGAATCTCCGAAGGCTTTGGAAAGTTTCTTCCAAGTCAACGATGAGGTCTTCTTTGGACTTTTTCTTCATCACCACGTCATTGACAAATGCCTCCACATTGCACCTGAGTTGAGTGTGTAGGCACCGCTGAATTGCTTGTTGTTATGTTGCTCCAGCGTTTTTCAACCTAAACGGCATAGTGATATAGCAGTATGCTCCAAATGGCGTGATGAAAGAAGTCTTCAGGCAGTCCTCCTCCTTCAGGCTGATTTGGTGATATCCCGAGTAACAGTCGAGAAAGCTGAGAAGTTCGCACCCCGCGGTTGAATCCACCACCTGATCTATTCTGGGTAGACCAAATGGATCTTTGGGGCATGCCTTATTTAAGTCAGTGTAATCGACGCACGTGCACCATTTACCATTCTTCTTCCGAACTAAGACTGGGTTTGCCAGCCAGTTCGGGTGGTTGACCTCTTTGATGAACCCGGCTGCAAGGAGCTTGGTTATCTCCTCCTGAATAGCATTTTTGCGGTCTTGTGCGAAGCACCATAGCCGTTATTTGACTGGCTTGGCGTCCGGCTTGACATTGAGGGCATGTTCGATCACCTTCCTTGGTACACCAGGTGTGGAAGCCATGGGCCCCGGGTACCTCATGACAAGCATATGGGCCACTCGGACAGAGGATGGGCCTAGCCTTGTAATTAGGGATATGATAGAACTCGGTGGACTTAGCCTTGTACGATAAGGAAAACACAGTCCTAGTCAGGCATGTTATATCTATAGAAGGAGATCCCTTGGTCGTAATCCGACTGGGACTCCTACTTTGTAACCCTGTCCCCTAGTATATAAGGGGAGGCAGGGCACCCCCTGAGGGCAGAGAATCATCAAGTTCATCAAAACCACCACCATACATCCTCAAAGGAAATACACCACAACTGGACGTAGGGTATTACCTCGCATCGAGGGCCTGAACCAGTATAATCCCCTTTTGTTCCTTTGTAGTCCACCGAGTTTCGATCTGACGGGTAGCTCTATATTCATATTACCGGTGTAAAACATCGATAGTTGGCGCGCCAGGTAGGGGTCTTCGGCAAGATCAACCTCAACAAGCTCGATGGATTCGACAACCGGAGTTGACGGCAGCAAATTCTCCCCCGGAGATACGATCATGTTCGGAAGCCTCGACTTCGTCATCGACAAGTTCGGCAAACTCGCACTGGCTGACTCGGACTCAATCCAATCTGCCGGGGAATCAGCTGACTCCACGCCAGTCGGCCCACACGACGCTGTAGCAACCCTCGTCGACTTGCTGTGGCAATCTTCCACTTGCCCGGGTCTCGGGACAACTTTCTCCTTCGGCGTTCGACTCGGATTTGGCCTTGAGCTAGCCGGGGTCGGGCTAGGAAGGGGAGAGATCATCAATCTCCCGTGCAGACTCGGCAATGCCGCGGACATCCACAATCTACATCCCATGCGGCAGACCCGATCCCCTACGGTTCAATTCGAACACAGCCCAGAGCCGTTCGAGATTGAATCTAGGGAGGTTGGAGTCGTCATCACACCCATCGACTACTTTGATTCCAACTCCAGGTCGAACAGTAGTTCGAGCAGCAGTCTGGCAAGCCTTCTACTGCCCCGTGAAATCTTCATGGCGTCCAAGGGTGACACTCCCTCTCAAGAGGCGCGCCGGCTACGCGAGCAGCAAGAAGAGGAGGCCAGCCGACTGCGACAACACTAGGAGGTCGAACGCGACGCTCGCAACGACGAGCTACGTAGGGCTAGGTGAACTGCCTAGCAACAAATCCTCCATACACGAGTCGGTGACCACGATGTCTTCGTCACACCGCAGCAGAACGTCGTGGCCACTGCGACCCTACTGGATATGCTCTAGTTTGGGCCTGATCATCAGGCCACCCCGACTATTGTGAGAATCAAAGCCATGATTACCACTGCCGCATGCCAGCAACACCAGCAGTCGGGAGACACCCTCATACCGACCAACCGGTCGGGTTCTTCAACAGTGGTCTTGTCCGTATCAGCGCGACACCAAGCAGCTGACTCCAGTCAGCCGCATGCGGAGTCATGACAGATGTCTTTCAGCATCCCTAACAAAAATCGGCGGCATCCCCAGTACAACCGCCACGACAACCAGGATCTCCGAAGCCATCTGCGACGTGACCTTCACCAGGACATCAACGCACGGCGCCATGAGCGTGAAAACGACGAGCGCCACCGACTGGAGGATGAGTGCGAGCGCTTTGACCTCCACCACGAGTGGTTCCACTGCTGTAACCGGAGTTGGAGCCCTCACGCAGATGAAGACGTACCAACCTTCACCGAGGAGCTACAACAGGTCGACTGGCCGTTAGGCTTCAAGCCTACAGGCATCGAAAAATATGACGGCAAGACCAATCCTAAGTCCTGGCTCATGGTCTACACTCTGGCAATTCAAGCAGCCAAAGGCGATCACAAAGCCATGGCCAACTACCTCCCGGTCGCCCTGGCTGACTCGACGAGGACATGGTTCACAGGGCTCCCGAAGCGGTCAATCGGCTCCTGGGGAGAACTCTGGGAACGATTCATCGCCAATTTCTAGGAGACTTATGAAAGGCCGTCTTCTGAGCACGATCTCTATCAGCTACACCAGAGGAAGAACGAGTCTCTTCACGAGTTCATCAAAAGGTTCTCTGAGAAGCGCAACTCGATCCCAATGATCAAGGATGAGGTTGTCATCGCTGCCTTCTGCAAGGGAGTCAAGGACGCCCCGTTCATTGCAAAATTTACTCGGAAGCCTCCAACCTCTGTCAGGGCTCTCTTCGATATGGTGAACAAGTACACCAACTCAGCTGAGGCGGTCGCTCAGGCCCTCAACGACAAAAAAGAGCCCCGGCAGAAGGACCACAAAGCCAATGAAGAGCCAGCATAGAACAAATCCGGTAGCCGCAAGCGAAAGTCGGACAACATGGTGGCCAACATGGAGCATACTCGGTCACGACCCCCAAGGAACAACGAATACTAGAAAGTGATGAATAGGCCTTTCCCCTTTCATCCCAAGGGCAGGCACGTGGCCAAGGACTGCTTTGTGCTCAAGAAGTTTGCTTCCGAGCAGGCTTCGACATCTGGCGCCAACAAGGACAAAGACAAGCTAGATTCAGGCCCAGCCGGCGATTATCAAGATCCCTAGGCTGAGCTCAACCATATCTTCGGAGGGCCATTTGCGTACGAGTCCAAGCAGAAGCAGAAGCTAACAGCACACGACGTTAATGTGATCTCTACAGCAGATGCCCCCTAATATTTGGGTTGGTCAGAGATGCCCATCACATTCGACCACACAGATCACCCCGATCGGGTTACACACCCAAGACACTACCCACTCGTCCTGGACCCGATCGTCAAGAGCATCAAGTTGAAGAAGGTTCTCATAGATGGAGGTAGCACGTTCAACATTCTGTTCGCCAAGACCCTAGATGAGATGAAGATTCCTTGTTCAGAGCTGCGACCGAGTACGGTGCCCTTCCACGGGGTAATCCCCGGCCTATCTTCAACACCTCTCGGGCAAATAACTTTGCCAGTCACCTTCAGCACGCGGGATAATTTCCGCACAGAAAACATTTGCTTCGAGGTCGCCGACTTCGAGACTACGTATCACACAATACTCGGACAGCCAGCACTAGCCAAATTCATGGCGGTGCCACACTATACCTGTATGATGCTCAAGATGCCTGGGCCAGCCGGAGTTCTTTCCCTTCACAGCGATGTCAAGCAAGCCTTCACCTGTGACAAAGAGAGCTGTGAGTTGGCTCAATCCCAAGAAGCGGCAGTCAGATGCAACAACATTCGGCAAGCTGTGACAACAGAAGTCGAGGACGATCAAGTTCCGGTGAAAAAAGCAGCAAAGTTGGGAATTTTAGCGGACTCTGACATGCAGAAGATCCCCCTGGACCCATCCAACCCCTCCAAGACTGCTCTAGTCAGGACCGGACTCGACCCCAAATAGGAATAGCACTCGTCACCTTCCTCCAGGCAAACAAGGACATCTTCACTTGGAAACCTTCCGACATGCCTGGAGTACCAAGGGAGGTGATCGAGCATGCCCTCAATGTCTTTTTTCTCGAACACGCAGGAGAACTGCGTATCATTGTATTAAGAAGAAAGATGGGTAGGAAACCCATACAACACACTACACACACATGCCCGCTATTCTAATTCTTCACTCACGCCTATGACATGAGAAACACAACCATGACCACATCATCTCTAATCCCCAGGAAGTGGGGTGGTCAGGAAGGACAAGCCTCGTGCCCCCGCCATCACCCACAGACATCTATCCTCATCAGCAAGACTCAAGGCACCTGCCAAATTTGGGCAGACCCCATTGAAAACACACCTGTTTCAGTGCTTCCAGATTGTCCATGCCCCAAGAATGACCAGGGAGTTGAAGCCTTGGCGCACCAAGCCATTTGCCCTCTTGCTGCTCCTTCTCCACCATTCCTCAAAAGAAAGATCAGAGAGTTGTGGAGCAAGGATATGCAGGCCGACCTATTGTAGGAAATGAAGCTAGAACTCCTGTGCAAAGACACAGGACACCAGTAAATGGTTGATGCTCTCCTCAGCCTGATCACATAAAGGGCATCTCTTAGGATGATCCATACCATGCCGTGCGAGGCGATCAGCTGTCCAACACGTATTGTGTGCCACTAACCAAAGGAAAAAGCGACACTTAGCTGGTGCCCAACTCATCCAGATCCTCTCCCAAGGTCCAAAATCAGTAGAGCCCATGAAGAAACCCTTGTAAGTAGACTTGGCTGAGTATATGCCACTGACAGATAGTTTCCAAATGTGTGTGTCTTCCACTCCAGGCTATAATGTAAAATCTGCAAGTAGATCCCAGAGGTGAAGAAGATCCACAATAACTCCAACTGTAATTGCTCCCTGGATATCAGAAATCCAAGCCCGATTGGTTAGCGCTTCCTAGACAATTCGTTTTCTTGCTCTTCTCTTTGGGATAATAGCATGTAAACGTGGGGCAAGATCAGCAATGCACTGGCCATGTAGCCACCGGTCACTCCAAAAAAATGTCCGCGCACCATCTCCAACCTCAGATTTCACCGCCACTGAGAAGAAAGCACGAACCTGATCCGGGACTTGGATTTGGAAGGCCGACCAAGGCCGATGTGGTTCTGTCTTTTGCAGCCACAACCATCTCATTCTGAGTGCCCACCCGAGGGTCTTGAGATCAGAAATACCGAGACCCCCCAGCTCAATAGGGCGGCAGACTTTGCCCCAAGCCACTAAGCAATGTCCACCTCGAGCCTCCTTGTGACCCCTCCATAGAAAACCCCTTCGGATCTTGTCAATGGCTTTAATAGACCAAGGTGGGAGATCCAGGGCCAAGGCTAGATATATTAACATGGTCGTAAGAACGAACTGGACCTGAATCCTTCGGCCGGCCCTTGTCATTAGGTCAGCTTCCACCCGGGAAGCTGATCTGCAATTCGATCTATGATGGGCTGAACTTGCTCCTTGGTGAGTTTCCTTAATGAGAGGGGCAACCCTAAGTAGCGACAGGGAAAATCAGAAAGCTCACAAGGGAGTAAGTTCTGCAGAACAGCAAATTCATCATCCCCACATCTGATAGGAAACACATTGCTCTTTTGCACATTCGTTTTGAGCCCTGACACCTCTCCGAACAGGTGGAGAATGTCCAAAGTGATGGTGATATCAGCAGCCTCAGGCCGGAGGAAAATAACCACGTCGTCCGCATAGAGAGAAATCCGATGCTGCAAAGCACGTGAGGAGAGAGGTTGCAGCAGCCCACTGTCCGCAGCCTTAGCAATCATAAAGCTGAGCACATCCATCACTAAGATAAAGAGCATCAGGGATAGGGGGTCCCCTTGCCGCAATCCACGCCGGTAAGAAATGCATTTGCCTGGAATCCCATTCGGCAACACCCGAGTAGAGGATGACGCCAGCAAACCACTAATGATATCTCTCCAAACTTGCCCAAATCCCAGCTGCTGTAGCACTTACAAAAGAAAGGGCCAAGACACCGAATCAAATGCCTTTGAAATATCAAGTTTAAGGAGGATGCGGGGTTGCTTTTGCTGATGTAGGTACCTTGCCGTTTATTGCACGAGCATAAAGTTATCTTGAATGAAACGACCTTTGATAAAAGCGCTTTGATTTGATGAGACCAACTGCTGCAGCCGGTTTGCTAGTCTATTGGGCATA
Source organism: Oryza meyeriana var. granulata (assembly GCA_003991445.1). Classification (NCBI taxonomy): domain Eukaryota; kingdom Viridiplantae; phylum Streptophyta; class Magnoliopsida; order Poales; family Poaceae; genus Oryza; species Oryza meyeriana. The sequence continues at coordinate 173,183 of RYFJ01000704.1, forward strand.
AGCTTAGTGATTAATTTGGCAAAACTGTGTACTAGGCTTATAGGCCGGAAGTCCTTGGCCTGCTCAGCCCCATCCTTTTTGGGGAGAAGAGTAATATATGCAGTGTTTAGAACCCCAAAATTTCTGAATTTCCTGCTCCACACTGCCAAGATGGCAACCATGATGTCCTCTTTAATGACCGACCAGCAAGCTTTGTAGAAACGCCCCGTGAAACCATCCGGCCTGGGAGCTTTGTCAGATGGCAAATGCTTGATTGTCTTCCACACTTCTTCTTCTGTAAAAGGCACATCCAAATCAACAAGTTCATGAGGCGCCAGCCCAATCTCCTCCAGATTAACAGTACGCTCCCTGTCTCCATTGACCCCTAGCAGATTGCTATAGAAGTCATCAATCACTTTGGTCTTGTCAACTTGGTTTGTGCAAATCTGATCTCCGGAAACAAGTTTGCCAATGAAAATTTTCCTCTTTCGATGTCGGGCATGAAGCTGAAAAAGTCTTGTATTTGCATCCCCTTCCCTCAGCCAACTTATCCTCGATCTTAAGTGTGCAATTGTGTGCTTGAGGGAAGCAAGCGCAAGTATATGCTTCTTGAGGTTGTTTTTTAGCCAAACCTCACCAGGGGATAGGGCACGGTTATCCTGGGCAATTTCGAGCTGATGTAGAATTTCTCGAGCCAGCCCAAGTTGGGAATTAACATGGCCAATTTTTTTGTCACTCCAACTTTGAAGACCTTTGGCTACCGCTTTAAATTTCAGATCGAGGGTCGTGAATGGGCATGATGAGGCTAGGACAGAAGTCCAAGCAGCAGCAACTGCTTCTTGGAAACCCTCAAGTTGTGGCCAAAAGGACTCAAAATGGAAGCGTCGCCGGCCTGGTTTGATGTCACGTAGGCCAAGCAAGAGGGGGCAGTGATCTGAGTCCCCTGTGGCAGCACTTTGAAGCAGGCAGTTAGGAAAGGTTTCCTCCCAATCCACTGAACATAACACCCTGTCCAACCTGACCAAGGTAGGGGAATTCTGCTGGTTGGACCATGTGTACTTACGACCATGTAGCAGAATCTCCTTGAGAGCGAGATCAAATATCAACTGCCAGAAGCGACCCATCATAGCCTGGTTATAGTTGCTGTTGTTCTTGTCCTCATCTTTGTAAATTAAATTGAAGTCACCAGCAAGGACCCAAGGTCCTGGATAGGCCACCCGAACATCTCCGATTTCTTGCAAGAATTGAATTTTGTCTTCGTTCCATTGAGGCCCATAGACATAGGTGAGCCACCATGGCTGCCCCCCAACAGGGCAGAACTGAACTGAGACACAGCAGTTGTCCACCCACTGAGCTCCTATTGCCCCCAGATGATGCCGCCAGGTGACCAGAATGCCACCACTAGCTCCCACTGAGGGAAGCTCCACAAAACTCGTGAAGTCCGAACCCAACGCAGAGAGGATGATTCGTGGTGGAACTGCAGCCAATTTAGTTTCTTGGAGGCAAACGATGTCCGAGCGGGATGCGTACCGAATCCTGACGTCCTGAGGAGTTTAGTCCCCTCACATTCCATACCAAAATGTTTCCTGGATCCATTAAAAACAGAGGAACAGAACGACCACAGGAGGACAGGGACACTAGGCAAAGGCCACAATGTCACCTCCGTGGCAGAATTCCTCTGGGGGAACCCAGCCGAGCAGTGCAGCCAAAGCTTGGAGATGTGAGGCGGAGAGCTGTTGGCCAAAGAGTTGGGCGTACTCATCCTGCGCCTGCTGATCAATTCCATCATGCTCATCAATAATCCCCAGTGAACTCATGGCACACTTCTTGGACCGTCTAGATATGTCATTGCCAGGTTGGAATTCGACGTCGGCGCCCGCTAGCCGCTGGCTGCGACGTGGCAGGGTCTTCACCCGCCTCTTGCCAATGGAGGGCGCCGGTAGCAGCCCAGAGGTTCGCCGACCAATCCTGTTGATGAAGGTGGCTAGGACAGACGCTGGTGAGGGAGCATCGGCTGGAGGTGGAGCCATCGACGTGCCTACCCCACCCCCGGCCCCATCTCTAGCCTCAGCCGGGGACGGAGTCTCTCCCGAGGCCGCCGTGGCCCCCAAATCGCCCGGAGGCGGAGTCAACTGTGTGACTGCCACGCCCCCGAAGCTGGCCGGCGGCGGAGGCACCCAAGTGACTACCACGCCACTAGACCGAGAGAGGTCCCGCAAGCGGCCGCGGCACCGAGAACACCCCGAGGAATCGGGGAGGGGAGACCGTGGGGAAGCCAGGATTGGGGTCCCGTCGCAGACCTCTGCAGCAGGACCCTCCCCTTCGCCCCTGGGCGACAAGGGGGCTCTTGAGCAAGGCCTAGAGGGATAGCCAGCAAGGCCAGGAGAGGAAACCAGCCCAGGAGCGACTGGACTGGTCGGGAAGGAATCTGATGGGCTGGCCTTCGTAGCAGGCCCCGCTGAGGTGGCACATTGGGCCTGGGAGGCGTTCACTAAGCCCCCATGGGTGGTAAAGCCGTCGAAACGGACCAGCGTCAGGGAGTTAACCGAAGGGGCCACATCGTCGCCCGAGGCCGACGGAGCGGTTAGCAGTGAATCCATGGGAGGATCCCCCGCATCGAATTTTTTTGATTTTTGTATTTATTTATTAAAAGATTTGCAAAAGTAGATTTTTGTTTGAAAAAATTGCAAAAATAGACTCCCACCACCCTCTGGGAGGGCGATTTTTAAAAATCGCCCATCCAGAGGGCGATTTTATGACGTGGCTGATGGCCGTTGGCCCCCCCGCTGATGGCCGTCAGCCATTTTGCAGGCGGCCCCCCGGCCTCCCAAAAACCGCCCCCTGAGAGGGCGGTAAGGGGGCTGCCTGCAAAATGTGCCCAAAAACCGCCCTCTGAAAGGGCAGTTTTTGGCTCCCGGGGGGCCGCCTGCAAAGTCGCCCATTTCCAGGGTGGTTTTTTGCAGGCGGCCCCCTTGCCGCCCTCTGGGAGGGCGGTTTTTAGCCCCCGGGTATAAAACCCCCCTCCTAGACTAAAAAAATGTCATAAAATTCACCCAAATTAGAAAAAAAACAGGAGAGAGCTAAGAGGGCGAAAGCAGCGAAGCTCTGCCCGTTTGCTGATTTGCCTGCAGGTAAAATCCATTGTTCCTTTGCAATTTCTATTTGTATGTAAGAATTGATGTAGTAATGTACTAGTTACGTGTATAGTACTATATAGATCTGTAGTTTTTAGTTAATCTGTTAGATGACTTACTTTTTGTACAGATGGTACTTATAAAATCTGGAATACACGGTTTTAGATGTTAGGAGGATGTTGGTACCTAGTTTAACTGTATTTTTCATCAACAGATATGTCAAATAAGGTGATATTTCAGTTATTTCACGGGCAAGGGAATGTGAGATATGGTCCAGACGGTGTAGATCTGTCGGAGTTTAGTTCAACGGCTAAGGGTATTGATAGGCCAGCTGAGAGAAGTTTTGGATCAGTATACAACTGGCTGATGCGAGGGTTTCGACTGGACCCTCAGCTCAGCGGAATAACCTTGTATGTAGTAGTCAGTCGTGTAGTTGAAGGTTTTTTTGGGAACTGATGCCAATGGATTGCACTGCCACATGGAGATGGTATGTGGAGAATGCATTTCAACGTGGCTGGCCACTGGGCATACTTGTGTCCATATATGAGAAAGATAACAACGCTGGTGCAATGCCCGTACAAGATGATGAGGGTCCAAGTATGGCGGGAGGTGATAGTGAAACAATGGAAGAAAATGAAGGAGGGAATGAAGAAGATAGACAGGCAACAGGTGTGGCAAATGAGGGAGAACATATCGACACGATCGTCCAAGAAATGGCTAGAGAAGATTCTGAAAATGAGCATGCAGAGTATGATGACTCGTCTGATGAGGACAACGTGATGCCTGCAGAATGGAGCAACGAGGACTTCTCTGCGCTTACTATCTCCGAGCAGCATCATGTGCCGTGGGAGTACAAGCAGAATGAGGTCATTGTTCCACTCTACAGCGCCATCGATGTTTGCTGGCGCTGGCTCCTCCACGCAGGGCGCACGCGGCAGCGGTTGGGCACCGGGTCCTTTCGAGGGGGACGACTTGGAGGACGAGGACGAGGGCGAGGAGATCCACGAGATATTAGCTGCCTCGCAGCTCGAAGGAGCTCCGCCACCACAGACACAGGACCCACCGGTTGCTACACCCGTGCAGACGACCCGCGCTGGCCGTGCTATACCACCAGACCGGTTGACTTACTCCCAGGGACAGGTGCGAGCGCAGGGTAGGAAGTCGAAGAGAGCTAGAGGTTACGGTCCGGGCCCGTAGTACTTTGTGTCTGTAATAGTTTGTCTGTTGTATATAATGTTTTATTAATTCTACATTTCCCAATGAAACCACTTTACTTCGTTTACGCTCATCGATCAAACGACGTATTCCTCACGATCTACGTTTCTGACGAACCTGATCAAAAACATGAATTTTCAAGTGTCAACTTCACGACGAAAATACATTCCGAGCGGTGACAACCGAACACACATTAACTATTATACAAACCTACTGATATCCAACTAGCGATACAACTACTGTGTGAGGACGGCGCGGCCAGGGAGCGGCGACAGTATGCGCCTAGGGAATAGTGACGGCAGCCGGTACTCACATAAAAATTGATTTTGAAAATTAATTTTTCTAAATCAATTTTTTTCTTTTTTTTCGGCATGTTGTCTGGACCGTCCGGATAGGGTCCGGACGGTCCGGACTATATTAACGCTAAATACCGCCCTCTAGTTGAGCGGCAAGCCAAAAACCGCCCTCCCAGTGGACGGCAAGGGGGCCGCCTGTAAAATAGCCGGCCCCCGGGCGCATTTTGCAGGTGGCCCCCTTGCCGCCCTCTGAGAGGGCGGTTTTTCGGAGGACGGGGGACCGCCTGCAAAATGGCTGATGGCCGTCGGCGGGGGGCCAACGGCCCTCAGCCACGTCATAAAATCGCCCTCTGAATGAGCGATTTTTAAAAATCGCCCTCCTAGAGGGCGGTGGGAGTCTATTTTTGCAATTTTTTCAAACAAAAATCTACTTTTGCAAATCTTTTAATAAATAAATATAAAAATCAAAAAAATTCCCCCCGCATCATAGCCCGATGTGCAGGAACAGGACGTCGCCGCCGCATCGAGCGCCGAGTCGAAATCAATGCCCTCCGCAACGGGCGAGGCGGCGCCGAACGGGCGAGACCCACTGCCTAGGCTCTCCTGCGCACCTTCATGCGTCTCCCAGGCATCGACATCCGAAGGCGAGGCTTTCGCCACGTGGCTACCACCCCCAGCCGTGGGGCCTAGCCAGTCCCACACCGGTTGCCGCGCCGGGTCGCCGCCGCCCCCAAGACCGGAACCGGCCGCCGGAGAAGGAGATCGAGGACGCCGACGCTGCCGTGCCGAGCCGCTGCCCGCACGCTCCACCGCGGCCATGTCGGGGAGGAAGAGCAGAAAGCTAGTCGGGGAGGCGCGGCGGAGGACCAGAGAGCCATCCCCAACGGCCATCTTGGACGCGACCATCACCGCCACCTCCTCAACCGCCGCAGCCGCACCGATGATGGAGATAACCACCGCCATTGACAAGTCTGCCTCAACCCTAGCGAAGCGCTCGGTGCAGCAGAAGATGCACGGGTCCAGTGGCGCCTCAGCTGGGACGACCACCCACTGGGGACCTTCTGCCGGCGCGGACTCCGGACGAGCCCTATCCGACGGGCGGCAGTTATGCGGCCGCTGACACCACCGACGACGGCGACGCCCAGTACCAGGGTTCTGCCCAGCCTCCTGGCGCTACCCCGAAGACTCCTGGCGCACCTAGTCCTCGGGCGGGGGATGCGGAGTGGGAGCGCCTGTGGACTCCGGAGCCGGAGCGATCCGCCGCCAGACCGAGACGCGCGGGGGAGTGGGCCGAGAGGCGCCGCCGCCGCCAGCCGCGCGAGGGCACACATATGATCGGTGACCAAGGGACCTACAGCGGAAGCAACGAGTCCGCTGGTGGCACTGGGCCGCTTTGTGCACCGACGAGAAATAGTTGAAACACAGCCCCGCGAGATCAGCTGGAACTGGACGACCAGGGGGCTGAGCCACGCGACGGCGGCGGCGCCAAGCGCCGCGGGACTCGACCTTTTGCCATCCCTCCACGTCAGGAACCGAGGCACGACGAGGCTGGGCGCACGCCTGGTGCCGAGGAGGGGTCCTTCGAAGGAGAACCACCGTGGGGCCTCGGGAAATGTCAGCCGCCGCACCAGGCAACGCACCAGCCACCGGAGACGCCGTCGGGGGAGCTGGTCCCGTGGAGGACAACACGATGTCATGGTAGGAAGGAGGGGAACCGTCAGAACTAGACGCCGTCGGGCTGCTGTCGCTCCACCGCTGCTGCTTGGAGCGGCCACAAGGGACAAACGGCGCTGCGCACGGGGCCAAGGGGGAGGTGGAGCCCGACGCCAGCAGGGAGGAGGAGGCTGCGCAGGTAGCCGTGGAGGTGGCCGCCGGACCTGGGGCGGGCGCCGGGGCGGGGCTGGGGGGGCGGGACGTCGGGAGAGGAGCTCATTCTCCGGTTCACTATAAAGGAATTGCAAAGATCATGTCCTCAATGTCAAGATAGACGCCAAGCCAGTCAAGCAGTAGCTATGGCACTTTGCACAGGATAGCAAAGATGCTATTCAGGAGAAAATAACCAAGCTTCTCGCAGCCGGATTTATCAAAGAGGTCTACCACCCGGATTGGCTGGCAAACCCAATCGTGGTTCAGAAGAAGAACGGTAAATGGCGCATGTGCGTCGACTACACCGACTTGAACAAGGCGTGCCCCAAAGATCCATTTGGTCTACCGAGAATAGATCAGGTGGTGGATTCAATTGCGGGGTGCGAACTTCTCAGCTTTCTCGACTGTTACTCGGGATACCATCAAATCAGCCTGAAGGAGGAGGACTGCCTGAAGACTTCTTTCATCACGCTGTTTGGAGCATATTGCTACATCATTCGGTTTGAAAAACTCTGGAGCAACGTATCAACGAGCAATTCAGTGGTGTTTACACACTCAAATCGGGCACAACGTGGAGGCGTATGTCAATGACGTGGTGACCAAGACAAAGTCCTAAGCAGACCTCATCGCCGACTTGGAGAAAACCATCCAAAATCTTCGAAGATTCAAGATGAAGTTGAACCCGAAAAAGTACGCCTTCGGTGTGCCATCCGGCAAGCTACTCGGCTTCATCGTATCTTATCGCGGCATCGAGGCCAATCTAGGCAAAATCAACGCAATCATCAATATGGCACCCCCAACTAGCCAGAAGGACGTCCAGAAGATGATAGGCTGCATGGCGGCTCTCAGGCAATTTATCTCCCGACTAGGCGAACGGGGCATGCCCTTCTTCAAATTACTGAAGAAAGCAGACAATTTTCAATGGACTCCTGAAGCCTAGCAAGCCTTCGAAGACTTCAAGCAATTTCTCACATCACCACCAGTGTTGGCATCACCTATGCCCCAAGAGTCATTAATATTATATCTGGCGGCAACCACTCAGGTAGTCAGCACGGTGCTGGTGGTCAAGTGATCAGAGCTGGATCATATACAAAAAGTTTAACGGCCAGTCTGCTTCGTCAGCGAGGGCCTAGCCGACTCAAAGATGAGATATCCACAGGTCCAGAAGCTGCTATATGGCCTACTCATCACTGTCCAAAAGCTGGTGCACTATTTTTAGTTGCATCAAACCACGGTGGTCACATCGTATCCACTCGGGGACATCCTACACAACCGCGAGGCCACCGGCCGAATCGCTAAATGGGCGCTCGAGTTGATAGCGTTCGACATCACCTTCAGCCACGGACAACAATCAAATCTCAAGCTCTAGCCGACTTTGTGGCCGAGTGGACAGAAATTCAGACGACTACAACAATAGACAAGCTAGAGTGCTAGACAATGTACTTCAACAGTTCTCTACTGATCGGCAGCACCGGGGCCGGCATCGTACTGACGTCACCCACCGGTGAAAAACTCAAGTATGTTCTCCAGATTCACTTTCTGGCTTCCCACAATGTAGCCGAGTACGAGGCACTCATCCATGGGCTCTGCATTGCTATATCACTCGGTATCCACCGACTGATTGTGCGCGGGGATTCCTAACTTGTGGTCAACCAAGTCATGAAAGATTGGACATGTCTCGACGACACCATGGCAGCATACTGTCAGGAGGTCAGAAAGCTGGAAAACAAGTTCGATGGGCTGAAGATAACTCACGTCTTACGACAATACAATGACACTGCAGACGAACTGGCTAACATGGGATCCAAGAGAGAGGTGGTCCCAACTGGGATTTTCGATGAACAACTAATGGAGCCATCGGTCAAGAAGAAACCAGTACCATAACAGTCGGGGGCTGAACCTACCCCGGCAACAGAAGAAGTATTGATCATATCTCAAGATTGGCAGACTCCTGTTCTCAAATTCCTCTTGGATGATGAACTCCTAGAAGATCGCATTCGAGCCGAACAAATCAAACATCGAAGCAAATGTTTCCTAGCAGTCGGAGAAGACCTGTACCAAAGAAGTGCATCTGGAGTCCTCATGTGCTACATCACACTCGACGAGGACAAGCAAATTCTGCAATCAATCCACTCGGGCATATGTGGCAATCATGCCGCATCCAGGACATTAGTCGGAAAGGCTTACAGGCAAGGATTTTTCTGGCCAATAGAAGTAACAGATGCTAAAGACATAGTTCACACCTGCGAGGATTGCCAATTCTATACAAGACAAACAAATCTTCTAGCCCAAGAACTTCAAACCATCCCAATCTCTTGGCCCTTTGCAGTATGGGGGCTTGACATGGTCGGGCCTTTCAAGAAAGTGCTAGAAGGGTTCACACACTTGTTTGTCGCAGTGGATAAATTCACAAAATGGATTGAGGCAAAACCCATTGCTACCATAACAGCAGCAAGAGCAAAGGACTTCATCATGAGTATATTATACCAATTTAGGGTCCCTAACCGCATCATAACAAACAATGGTACTCAGTTCACAGCGGTGTTTTTCAAGATTTCTGTGACGACTTCGGCATCAAGATCTGTTATGCATCTGTGGCACACCCGCGGAGTAATGGGCAGGTCGAGCGTGCTAATGGCATGGTCTTACAAGGTATCAAGGCCAGGATATTCGACCGATTACACCATATGTAGGGTGGTGGGTACTAGAACTCCCATCTGTTCTCTGGTCTCTAAGAACCATGGTTAGTTGGGCCACAGGGCAATCCCCTTTCTTCCTGGTCTATGGTGCCAAGTTTGTGTTACCAACCGAGTTAGAGTTCGGCTCTTCGCGAGTTCGGGCGTACTTAGAAGACATATCCAACCAAAAACGGCTGGTTCAACTCGATCAGTTGGAGGAAGCTAGGGACATCACAATCATTCAGTCGGCACGGTATCTTGAAGGCCTGCGTCGCTATCACAGTCAAAATGTCCATGGCCACGCCTTTTTGGTCGGTGATCTCGTCTTGAAAAAAATACAAACCACCAAAGACAAGCATAAACTATCCCCCCTGTGGGAATGGCCGTTCATTATCACTGAGGTTACTCGGCTAGGCACCTACTGACTGAAGACCAAAGACGGTGCCCTAGTCAGCAACTCATGGAATATAAAACAGCTACGTCCTTTCTATACCTGAGTTTTGTACCTTTTCACTTACATATGTATAAAGTTTTTTCTCTGACTCACTACATCGCTTGTTTCAACCGAGTAGTGAGTCAGGGGCTGCATGTATTATATGTGCTTTGTCAACAATATACGAGCTTGTTTTAACTAAGTTATGAAGTTTTACAACGACTGTGTTTTATTTGCCCGAGTATAGCTTCTGGGGCAAACGATTTTTATTAAGTTCCTATCGATCAACTCAACACAGAATGTATGGTCGGGTAAAGCTAATGATAACTAAGTAAAACCAAGAACTCGGTGGCATTGTACATATGTCCTTACAAAAGCTTTATATACACCGACTGCATGACGGTTTGCTCTCACATGCCCAATTCCTGTCGATGCTTTGCACCGGCAATAAAACTATAGGGCTACTCGGCGAAGGTGAATTCGGTAGATTGCATAGGAACACAGAAGATTTATACTGGTTCAGGCCCTCGATGTAAGGTAATACCCTACATCCAGTTGAGGTGTTATTTCTCTGAGGTGTTTGATGATCGATGATCATGTTGTCCTTGCCCTGAGGGGCGCCCTGCCTCCCTTTATATACCAGGGGACAGGGGTACATGACAAGGATCCCAGACGGATACGGCCAAGGGATTTCCTTCTTAGAGATAAAGTCCTATCCGACTAAGACTATGTTTCCTTATTATACAAGGCAAAACTTGCCGGGTGCTATCTTATCTCTAATTACATGGTTCGGCCCATCCTCTATCCGTGTGGCCCATGTACTGATAATGAGGTACCCGGGGCCCATGGCCTCCACAGTAGCCCCTGAGACCTTCATAGTTGAGTCACAGCTGATGCCGAGTGCTCATCCTCCACGGTGAAGATTGCCCGAGTGCAGTGCTCCCGGGTACCCTTTGTCCGAGTAAGTCTTCTTCCGAGTCCTGCTTCATGTTAGCTGGCAGTGAGGCTATGAAGGGCTTCATGGAGATATATGAATAGTGTGCGCTGAATAGGCGCACCTATTAGGTGTAGCCCCTGACTTTGTGCTTAATTGTGAAGACAATTAAACATAAAGTCAAAGATCTTTAACCTAGAAGTCTTTCCCGAGTAGATTACTACTGGTATATGAGACTCTTCGGTATCATGTCAACCGGAATAAACTTTATAGTCTTGCCGAGTAGGAGACTACTCGTAAATAGGACTCTTCGACTTCATGTCAGTCGGAATATGTGTTTATAGTCTTGCCGAGTAGGATGCTACTTGTATATGGGACTCTTTAGCGTCATGTCAGCTGGAAAAGGGGGTTTATAGTCTTTTCCGAGTGGCGTCCCACTCAAAAGTTAGACTCCTCCGCATCATGTCAGTGGGAAAAGATATTTATAGCCTCTCCCGAGTAGTGCACTACTCGAAAGTTAGACTCTTCCGCATCATGTCAGCGGGTAAAATGTTGCTCATGGCAACTGATGGCCACGCATGTAGGCCGAGTACCACTTTGTGAAAATAAATCCACGGCGTGGTTAGGTGTACCCGAGCAAGATACCTGCATCTCCAATTTTAATGAAGACCAGCTTGTGATCCTTGTAAGGATATATCCTCGAGACCTGGGGGATAAAACCGATACCTAAACATATATGTTTAGCAATAAGGCTCTCATGAAGCATATCTGTTTACCTCATCGGCTCCTGTTAGTAGCACCAGTGCTATAATTTCAACTTAGCCTGTGAGTGGCCCACATGGAGCATGCTATTGTAGGAACTCATATCTTGATGGCCCGGAGCTGACTGTGTAGGCCCAAGCCCATCTAGTCGGCATCGACTCTATAAAACCGGGGAGAGAGAAAAAGATTCCTTCATCTTCCCCAAATCAGCCAATCGCTTCGTCTTCCTCCTTCGCGCCCAACTTTTCGCCTCCCTCCCGGCTAGGGTTAGCTACTGCTATTCCCCATCCGAACTCGGGCGATTCCAATCCTCTCCGTTTGTTCCAAGCCCCCGATTTGCTTTTCCCCAAATCTCACCGCCTCCAATCATGCCGAAGGCTTCGGATCTTGCGGGTGCGCCGGGGAGTTCTTGGCCAATTTCAGATTGCGGCTCGATGAAGCTGAAGCGGCTGGAGAGCGAACTGAAGTTGCCCAGCCAAGAGGTGATTCACTAGCGGTCGGCTAGGGATGAGTCGAGCCCGAATCTCTGACCTGGTGAAATGGTAGTTTTCGCCTCTTTTTTCGATCGAGGCTTGTGCCATCCGTCTTCTGATTTCTTCCGCCGCATCCTTGACTTCTATGAGCTAGAGTTGGTGCATTTGAATCCCAACTCGATTCTTCAGATCTTCATCTTTGTCACTCTGTGCGAGTGCTATTTGGGTGTGGAACCTCATTTCAATTTCTTTAGACATTTGTTCCACATTAAACCCCAGCCCTCCAAAAATATCATCAGCGTAATCAGGGGGGCTGGTCTTCAATTGAGGAGTGATAGGAAAAAGTCGTATCTTGATCTTCCCTTGAAATCCTCCTTGAAGGGCTGGCACAAGGAGTGGTTCTATTGCGCAGATCTAGCTCCCTCCTTGCGGCCATTCACCGGCTCGCCGCTGGTAGTTTTGCCGAATTGGTCGGCGGACCCGACCTACGAAGAGATGGGTCAAGTGCATCAACTGCTAACGAAGCTGGATAATTTCAAGAAGGCCGGCCTGACTGGTCCCTGGGTGGCCAGGCGGTTCCTGACTCGGCGCTTCCAGCCCCTGAAGCTGAGGAGCGTGTTCGGCTGGGATTACCAGGGAAGAGATGACCCTGACCGGGTCAGCCGGGAGTCGCCCAATGAGCAGAAGGTGACGGAGACCCTGTTCGGATACTTCTCCAGCGGGGTAATTGAAACCGAAGACAAGAAGAGACGCATTGTGTCTTACAGGCGCAGCTGGCCCCGATCCAAGGTAACATCCGTCTTTCCTTCGTAGCGCATGCCTGCGGACTCGGATGTCTATGTCCCCGGCAATATATGATGTATCTTGTTGAATTTCTTGTAGTGGTGTGTGGAGTTTGATGAAGACTCCCGCCCGTTGTCGGCCGTCACGTCGAAGAAGAGGCTGAGGAGTCCCTCTGCTGCCCAACCCGACTCCAAGAGAGCGGGGAAGAAGCCAATTTTGTATCGGGGCGAGGGGGCCATGACGGCGCGCGCCGTGGCTGGAAGCCTGAAAATAAAGGACGCCGTCGCCGCGGCACCTAGGCGATCAAGCCCCAGGTTGAGACCTGCAGGTTTGAGCCCGATGTTGTCGAGCCCGGCCGCAGCGCCACCGAGGGGCCGGCTAGAGCAGACGCCACTAGAAGTGGAGACGCCTAAGCTGACCACACCGGAATCGGAGCCGACTCGGGTTGATGCGCCACCGTTGACTGTGACGCCGACCGGGCCGGCTGCCGGAGCTAGCGCTCCGCCGGGGACCAGGTCGCCCGGCAAGAAGCTGAAGTTCTCCAAGAGGTGCGCTACTCCGGGTCTTTTGAAATTCTTGCATGTTGGAGTAGTGTCTTGAGGTCTTGTTTCGCCGTGTAGGAAGCAGGCCGATATCGATCTCAAGGAGATCAATCCGACCGCTCCTGTAGACGAGCCTGCCCCAGCCGAGCCGGCGGCCACGAACACACCCGCTAAGCCGGTGGCCAGCCCGGTCGCGGAGACCGAGGTTGTCCCGACTGCAGGGTCGCCGCCTCCACCCGACCAAGAGGTGGCTGATGAGGTTGAGGCCCCAGCCCCCGAAGCGTCGCCCGTTGCGGAGGCCGCCGCCGGAGCCCCTAAGCCGGTCCCCGAGGTTGCGGGGGATGGCGGTGCTAAGGCCGGGACCCCATCGCCTTTGTGGTCGTCGTCGTCGTCATCGCCGCCGCCGGAGATCCCCCACCTGCCTCGGATCGAAGCTCCTCGACGTGTGATGCCTCGGACATTCACATGGACGGCCCTTGACGGGACGGTGAAGAGCTTTAGGCTTGATGAAGTCGTCGCGAGGAGAGAGCGCGAATGCTTGCTTCGCGCCGCTATCAGCGGGTCCAAGGGAGTTGGGGTATGATTCTTGTGGTAGAGTCTTGGCAATCTTCTTGTTTTGACGTCTAACTCCATCCTTGATTTGTCTCTTATCCTGAGCAGAAGCTTGTCGACCGCAATGAGGCAATGACAGAAATCTTGGTCGAGGTGGCTCCCCACCTCGTAGAATTGGAGTAGCTCCGGGCATTGAAGGCTGAGATGGAGGAGTGTCATGCGGGGAGGGAGGCCTGGCTGAAGAGTGGCGCCGATCAGCTCAAAGCGGAGACTTGGGCCCTAGCTGGAAAGATTAGAGGTAAAATCCCCGAATATATCTTCCCGGCCGAACCGTTAATGTATCCATCCAGCTGCGTTGTTCTCGACTGCCCAGTTATGTCGTGACTGCACGGTTGAGCTCTTGGCTAATCTGCGGTGCAGCCCTCGAAGGGGAGTTGAAGACCCGAACAGAGAGGGAATCGCAGCTGAAGGAGGCCGAAGAAGCCAGGGCCGAGCTTGAGAAGGTCAAGGCCGACCTGACAAAGGCCAACACCGAGCTTGATCGGGAGAAGGCCGAGTTGAAGGAGGCTGTCGTCAAGCTCGGTAAGGAAAAAACTGAACTGGAGAAGACCGTGGCCGGGTGGGAGGCCAACTACGAAAGTAAGTCCTCAACCTGACTGTGATCTTAGCGAATCCATTAATCGTTCCGTCTGTAGCTGAATCTGACAAGTTTACTTGCCGGCGGACCTGGGCAGACATGAGAGCCAATGTCCAGGCCCAGTATCGGTTCTATACAGAGGAGATAAGAGTGATCAGGGAGTCACGGGAGGCCCTCGTCGGGTCCGTGAAAGGGCTCCTTGACCTCATAGATCCCTGCCCAGTGGGGACCAGTTGCAGCAGAATCCCCTAGATAGAGGCGCGTCTTGAGGATGCACCGAGTGCCTTGAAAAAGTACTCGAATGAGCATGTCATTGCCGGCGTGGCCCAGACCCTGGCGATGACCAAGTCCATCTACCCAAGGACAGATATTGAAGCCATCGGGGAGGGGTTTGCCGAAGAGACGACGCCCGAGGAGGCGCTGGAGCTGATTGCCCGGGCGAACCCGACTACTGAAATAATTACCCGAGACCTGGGTCTGTAAGGGCAACATGTTATGTAGTCGGTATATATACACTTTTGTAAACAAGCATGTGTAAATATGTGTGCAGTGCCGCCAAGCTTATTACTCAGTTGTCATTAGCTTTACTTGACCGTGTAGTATGTACTGAGTTAGTATGTCCGAACTTAATAAAAACGTTCGAAGTAAGAAGTTGTACTCGGGCAAATGTGGCAGTCGTAGTAAGGCTTCATAACTGAAGTAAGATAAGCTCGTATGTTATTGATAGAACACATATATACATGCAGCCCCCGACTCACTACTCAGTTGATATAAGCGGCGTAGTGAGTCAGAAGAACTGTACACATGAAAATTATAGAATTAAGGTATAGAAAGGACGTAGTTGTTCTATGTTCCATGAGTTGCTGATGAGAACGCCGTCTTCTGTCTTCAGTCGGTAGGCGCCTGGCCACGTGACTTCGGCTATAATGAACGGCCCTTCCTAGATTGGGGATAATTTATGCCTGTCTTTGGTGGTTTGTATTTTCCTCAGAACGAGATCCCGACCAAAAAGGCGCGGCCACGGACATTGCAATTGTGGTAGTGACGTAGGCCTTGAAGATACCTTGCCGACTGGATTGTTGCAGTGTCTCTTGCTTCTTCCAGCTGATCTAACTCGACCAGTCGGGTATTCTTGGAGTCATCTTCTGAATAAGCCCGGACTTGCGGGGAGCCGAACTGTAACTCTATCGGTAGCATAGCCTTGGCACCGTAGACCAGGAAGAAAGGGGATTGCCCTGTTGCCCGACTAACCGTGGTTCTGAGAGACCAGAGAACGGATGGGAGTTCTTGTACCCACCGGCCCGCATATGGTTGTAGTCGGTCGAATATCCTGGCCTTGATGCCTTGTAAGACCGTACCGTTGGCTCGTTCGACCTGCCCGTTGCTCCGCGGGTGTGCCACAGATTGTGGGAGCCATGGGCCCCGGGTACCTCATTACCAGCACATGGGCCACTCGGATAGAGGATGGGCCAGATCATGTAATTAGAGATAAGATAGCACCCGGCAGGCTGTGCCTTGTACAATAAGGAAACATAGCCTTAGTCGGATAGGATTCTATCTCTAATAAGGAAATCCCTTGGTCATATCCGACTGGGATCCTTACCATGTACCCCTGTCCCCTAGTATATAAGGGGGGGCAGGGCACCCCATGAGGGGAGATCAGATCATTGATCACAAATCCACTTCAGAGGAATAACACCTCAACTGGACGTAGGGTATTACCTCGCATCGAGGGCCTGAACCAGTATAATTTTCTCGTGTTCCTTTGCAATCCACCGAATTCCAGGTCGCCGAGTAGCCCCATAGTATTATTGCCGGTGCAAGGCATCGACAGTTGGCGCGCCAGGTAGGGGCCGGCGAATTCTTCATCAACAGATTCCATGGATTCCATTAGCGGGGTCAAGGGTGACAGGTTCTCCAATGGAGACACCATCACCTTCGGGAGCCTTGATTTCGTCGCCGATCAACTCGGCAACCTTTCCTTGGCTGGGGCAGATCCGATCTTGCCAGCTGAGGAGCTAGCCGGCGTTGCGCCAGTCGGCCCCAGGGACGTCGCCATCTCCTTCGACGATCTACTACGACAGTCCCTCACATCGCCGGACATCGGGACAACTCTTTCCTTCGGCGTCCGACTCGCACTAGGCCTTGAGCCAGCGCGGGTTAGGCCGAGAGGGGGAGAGATCGTCAATCTCCCGTACGGATTCGGCAGCGCTGTGCATCTACAACCCGCGCAACAGACCCGACCTCCAGCGATTCAGTTTGGACACGGTCATGCACCGTTTCAGATTGGATCTAGGGAGGTCGGAGTCGTCCTAACTCCGATAAACTACTCGGAGTCCGACACCAAGTCGGATAGCGGTTCGAGCATCAACTCGGACTCTACCCTGGCGAGCTTCCTCCTCCCCCGCGAGATCTTCATGGCTTCAACGCCACCTTTCGAGGTGCGCCAATTGCAAGAGGAGCAGCAGGAGGAAGCACGCCGACTACAACAACAAGAGGAGGCCAACCGCCAAGCTCGCAATGACGGGCTACGACAGGCTGGGCGAGCCGCCCAGCAGCAGATCCTCCAAACCAAAGACGGCGACCACGACGTCTTCGCCACGCCACAACAGAACGTGGTGGCCGCCGCAACCCTGCTGGACACGCTCCAGTTTGGACCCGATCATCCAGGCCAAAAAGGCGCGGCCAGGCGCCTACCGACTGAAGACCAAAGACGGCGTCCTCATCACCAACTCATGGAATATAGAACAGCTACGTCCTTTCTATACCTGAGTTTTACATTTTCCATGTGTACAGTTTTTCCTGACTCACTACGCCGCTTGTTCCAACCGAGTAGTGAGTCGGGGGCTGCATGTATATATGTGTTCTGTCAATAACATACAAGCTTATTTCACCCCGGTTATGAAGCCTTACCATGACTGATGCGTTCGCCCGAGTATAGCATCTTACTCCGAACGTTTTTTATCAAGTTCCATCAAACTAACTCGGTGCATGCTACATGGTCGGGTAAAGCTAATGACAACCGAATAATAAGTTTGGCGGCACGACACATATATTTACACATGATCGTATATGAAAGCATATATATATACCGACTACAAAATGTATTGCCTTTACAGACCCAGGTCTCGGGTAATCGCTTCAGCAGTCGGCTTCGCCTGTGAGATCAGCTCCAGCGCTTCCTCGGGCGTCGTCTCCTCGGAAAATCCCTCCCCGATGGCCTCAATGTCCGCCCTCGGGTAGATGGACTTGGTCATTGCTAGGGTCTGGGCCACGCCGGCGGCAACCCGCTCATCTGAGTACCTTTTCAGGGCACTCGGCGCGTCCTCGAGACGCCCCATTATTTGAGGAATTCTGCTACAGCTGGTCCCTACCGGGCGGGGATCTACAAGGTCAAGGAGCCCTTTCACGGACCCGACGAGGGCCTCCCGTGACTCCTTGATTGACCTTATCTCCTCCGTGTAGAACCGGTACTGGGCCTGGACGTTGGCTCTCATGCCTGCCCAGATCGGCCGGCAAGTAAGCTTGTCAGATTCGGCTACACGCAAGGTGACTAATGTATTGGCTAAGATCGCAGTCGGGTTGAGGACTCACTTTCGTAGTCGGCCTCCCACCCGGCCACGGTCTTCTCCAGTTCGGCCTTCTCCTTACCGAGCTTGACGACGGCCTTCTCCAACTCGGACTTCTGCCGCTCAAGCTCGGTGTTGGCCTTTGTCAGGTCGGCCTTGACTCTTTCAAGCTCGGCCTTGGCGTCTTCAGCCTCCTTCAGCTGCCACTCCCTCTCCGCTCGGGTCTTTAACTCCGCTTCGAGGTCTGCACCACAGATTAGCCAAAAGCTCAATCGTGCAGTCATGACACCACCGAGCAGTCGGGATCGACATAGCTGGAGGAATACAACAATGGTCCAGTCGGGAAGGCATACTCGAGGATTTTACCTCTGATCTTCCCGGCTAAGGTCCATGTCTCTGCCCTGAGCTGATCAGCGCTGCTCTTCAGCCAGGCCTCCCTCCTCGTGTGACGCGCCTCCATCTCGACCTTCAATGCCCGGAGCTGTTGCAATTCCGTAAGATGGGGAGCCATCTCGACCAGGATCTCCGTCATCGCCTCGTTGCGGTCAACGAGCTTCTGCTCGGCACAAGGAACAAACCGAAGACAGAGTCAAACATCAAGACAAGAAGATTGCTGGAGCTTCGCTACAAGAATCATACCGTGACCCCCTGGGACCCGTTGATGGCGGCACGAAGCAGGCTCTCGCGCTCTCTCCTCGCGACGACTTCATCGAGCCTGAAGCTTTTCATAGTGCCGTCGCGAGTGGACCACGTGAAGGTCCGGGGCATCACACGTGGGGGAGCTTCAATCCGAGGCAAATGGGGGATCTCCGGTGGCGGCGGCAACGGCGACGATGGCGATGACGATAACCATGATGGCGACGGGGTCCTGGCCTCGGCACCGCCTTCCCCTACAACATCGGGGATCGGCTCGGGGGATCCGTCCCCAGCTTCCGCGACGTACGGTGCCTCGGGGGCTGGGGCCTCAGTTTCAACAGCCACCTCACGGTCGAGTGGCGGTAGTGGCCCTGTAGTCGGAGCCACCTCGGTCTCAGCGACCGGGCTGGCCGCCGGCTCAGCAGGTGTGTTCGCTGCCGCTGGCTCGGCTGGGGCGGATTCATCAAGCGGAGCGGATGGGTCAACCTTTTTGAGGTCGATATCGGCCCGCTTCCTGCACAACGAAGCAAGACATCAGGACTGTATTTTAACATACAACGACTACAAAAGGCTCGGAGTAGTGCACCTCTTGGAAAACTTCAGCTTCCTGCCAGCTTGCCCGCTCCCCGGCGAAGCGCTAGCATCGGCACTCGCCCCGGTCGGCGTCGTCGACGGCAGAGGCATATCGGCCTGAGTCGGCCTCGACTCTGGTATGGTTGGTTCGGGTCCCTTCGCCCCAATCGGCCTCTGCTCTGGTTGGCCCCTTGGCGGCGCTGTTGCTGAGTACGACAATGTCGAGCCCAAGCCTGCTGCTCTCAGCCTGGGACTAGACCGCGTGGGCGTTGTGGCAGCGGTGTCCTTTATCTTCAAGCTACCACTCACGGCGCGCGCTGTCATGGCCCCCTCGCCCCGATATAAAATCGGCTTCTTCCCCGCTCTCTTGGAGTCGGGTTGGGCATCAGAGGGACTCCTCGGCCTCTTCCTCGACGCGACCGCAGACAATGGACGAGAGTCTTCATCAAATTCCTCATGCCACTACAAGCAAGTCGACAAGATACCATCACGCAAGGTTGAACAATCACCGTTCCACAGGCGTTCACCACAGAAGAAAGTAGAAGGTTACCTTGGTCCACGGCCGGATGAAGCTATAGGCAGCAACTCGGCAGTTATCATCTTCGGTGGCAACGACCCCTTCAGAGAAGTAGCCAAACAAGGTATCGGTCACTGCCCCCTTGTCCGCCGTCTCGCTGCTCACCCGGTCGGGATCGTGTTTACCTTTGAAGGCCCAGCCGAAAGCGCTTCTCAGCTTCAGCGGCTGGACGTGCCTCGTCAGGAAACGACGAGCCACCCAGGGCCCTGTCAAGCCGGCCCTCTTGAGGTCATCTATCTTCGTCAGCAATATATGTGCCTGGCCCAGTTCTTCAAAGGTTGGCTCCGAGGACCAGCTTGGCAACACTGCCGGCGGCGTACCAGTAAACGGGCGCAAGGAAGGAGCTAAATTGGTGCAGTAAAACCACTCCTTGTGCCAGCCCTTCAGAGAAGATTTCAAGGGCAAATCGATATATGTTTTCTTTCCATCACTCCTTAGTTGAAGACCAGCCCCCCCAATCACACTGATGTTACTCTTGGAAGGCTGGGGCTTGACATGGAACAAGTGTCGGAAGAGGATGAAATGGGGCTCAACACCCAGAAAGAACTCGCAAAGGGTAACGAATATGGAGATCTGAAGGATCGAGTTGGGATTTAAATGCACCAACTCCAGCCCGTAGAAATCAAGGATGCGGCGGAAGAAATCAGACGACGGAAGACACAAGCCCCGATCAAAGAAAGAGGCGAAAACTACCGTTTCACCAGGCCGGGGGTTGGGGCTCGACTCATCCCTCGCCGACTGCCAACGGATCACTTCTTGGCTGGGCAACTTCAGCTCGCTCTCCAGCCGTCTCAACTTCACCGAGCCGCAATCCGAGATCGGCCAAGAACTCCCTGGCGCACCCGCAGGATTCGTCGCCTTCGGCATGACTGGAGGTGTTGGGATTTGGGGGAAAACAAATCGGGGGCTTGGAATAAACGGAGAGGATTGAAATCGCCCGAGTCCGGGTGGGGAACAGCTGCTGCTAACCCTAGCCGGGCGGGAGGCGAAAAGCTAGGCGCGAAGGTGGAAGATGAAGAGATTGGCTGCTTTGGGGAAGACGATGGAATCTTTTTCTCTCTCCCCATCCTTTTATAACCTGAACCGACTAGATGGGCCTAGGCCTGCACAGTTGGTATTGGGCCGACAAGATATGAGTTCCTACAGTAGCATGCTCCATGAGGGCCGCCCGCAGGCTGAGTTGAAACTATAGCGCTGGTGCTACCACCAGGAGCCGATGAGGTAAACAGATATGCTTCATGAGAGCCTTATTGCTAAACATATATGTTTGGGTATCTGTTTTATCCACCAGGTCTCGAGGATATATCCTTACAAGGATCACAAGCTGGTCTTCATTAAAATTGAGGATGCCGGTATCTTTCTCGGGAACACCTGACCACGTAATGGATTTATTTTCATAAAGTGGTACTCGGCCTACATGCATGGCCATCAGTTGCCATGAGCAACATTATTCCAGCCGACATGACGCTGAAGAGTCTAATTTTCGAGTAGTGCACTACTCGGGAGAGACTATAAATATCTATTCCCGCTGACATGATGCGGAAGAGTCTAGCTTTTGAGTGGGACGCCACTCGGAAAAGACTATAAACTCATATTCCGACTGACATAAAGTTGAAGAGTCCTATATACGAGTAGACTCCTACTCGGCAAGACTATAAAATTATATTCCGGTTGACATGATACCGAAGAGTCTCATATACCAGTAGTAATCTACTCGGGAAAGACTTTCAGGTTAAAGATCTTTGACTTTATGTTTAATTGTCTTCACAATTAAGCACAAAGTCGGGGGCTACACCTAATAGGTGCGCCTATTCGGCGCACGCTATTCATATTCATGAAGCCCTTCATAGCCTCGTTGCCAGCTGACATGAAGCAGGACTCGGGAAGACTTACTCGGACAAAGAGTACTCGGGAGCATCGCACTCGGGTAACCTTCACCGTGGAGGATGAGCACTCGGCATCAGCTGTGACTCAACTATGAAGGTCTCAGGGGCTACTGTGGGAGCCATGGGCCCCGGGTACCTCATTACCAGCACATGGGCCACTCGGATAGAGGATGGGCCAGATCATGTAATTAGAGATAAGATAGCACCCGGCAGGCTGTGCCTTGTACAATAAGGAAACATAGCCTTAGTCGGATAGGATTCTATCTCTAATAAGGAAATCCCTTGGTCGTATCCGACTGGGATCCTTACCATGTACCCCTGTCCCCTAGTATATAAGGGGGGGCAGGGCGCCCCATGAGGGGAGATCAGATCATTGATCGCAAATCCACTTCAGAGGAATAACACCTCAACTGGACGTAGGGTATTACCTCGCATCGAGGGCCTGAACCAGTATAATTTTCTCGTGTTCCTCTGCAATCCACCGAATTACAGGTCGCCGAGTAGCCCCATAGTATTATTGCCGGTGCAAAGCATCGACACAGATGCGTAGCAGATCTTGATGCCGAAATCTTTGCAGAAGTCTTCGAATACGCCGGCCGCAAACTGAGTACCGTTGTCAGTGATGATGCGGTTAGGGACCCCGAACCGGTATAGTATACTCATGATGAAGTCCTTTGCTCGTGCCACTGTAATTGTTGCAACGGGTTTAGCCTCAATCCACTTGGTGAATTTATCCACCGCGACGAATAGATGTGTGAACCCTCCTGGTGCTTTCTTGAAAGGCCCGACCATGTCGAGCCCCCATACTGCGAATGGCTAGGAAATGGGGATAGTTTGGAGTTCCTGGGCTGGGAGATTTGTTTGTCTTGCATAGAACTGGCAACCCTCGCACTTGCGAACAATGTTTTTGGCGTCTGTTACTGTTGTGGGCCAGAAAAATCTCTGCCGGTAAGCCTTTCCGACTAACGTCCTGGATGTGGCATGGTTGCCACATATGCCCGAGTGGATCGAATGCAGAATCTTCTTGCCCTCCTCGGTGGTGACGCAGCGCATGAGGACACCGGATGCGCTCCTTCGGTACAGGTCTTCTCCGACTAGTAGGAAGCTTTTGCTTCGACGCTTGATCTGCTTAGCTTGACTGCGATCTTCTGGGAGTTCATCGTCCAGGAGGAATTTGACAACAGGAGTCCTCCAGTCTTGACATATGGCGATGCGGAGCCCGTGAACAAGTGCCTCGTACTCGGCAACGTTGTGGGAAGCTGGGAAGTGGATTTGTAGAACGTACTTCAGTTTTTCGCCAGTGGGGGACGTCAATATGACTCCAGCCCCAGCGCCGCCGATCCGTAGAGAACCGTCGAAGTACATTGTCCAGTACTCTAGCTTTGCTGTTGGTGTTGGGTGTTGTACTTCTGTCCACTCGGCCACGAAGTCGGCTAGAGCTTGAGATTTAATTGCTGTCCGTTGCTCAAAGGTGATGTCGAACGCCATCAACTCGAGTGCCCATTTAGCGATTCGGCCGGTGGCCTCGCGATTATGAAGGACATCCCCGAGTGGGAACGCTGTGACCACCGTGACTTGATGTGCTTAAAAATAATGCACTAGCTTCCGGACTGTGATGAGTAGGCCGTATAGCAGCTTCTGGACCTGCGGATATCTCGTTTTGGAGTCGGCAAGGACCTCGCTGACAAAGTAGACTGGCCGTTGTATTTTCTGAATATGTCCCTATTCGGATCGCTCCACCACCAATACCGTGCTGACTACCTGAGTGGTTGTTGCCAGATATAGCATTAGCGGTTCTTGGGGCATGGGTGACGCCAACACGGGAGGTGATGTGAGGAATTGTTTGAAATCATCGAAGGCTTGCTGGGCTTCCGGAGTCCATTGGAAGTTGTCCGCCTTTTTGAGGAGATTGCAGAAGGGCATGCCCCATTCGCCCAGTCGGGAAATAAATCGCCTGAGTGCTGCCATGCAGCCTGTCAGCTTCTGGACGTTTTTGAGGTTAGTCGGGGGTGCCATGTTTCTAATGGCGTTGACTTTCTCCGGGTTGGCCTCAATGCCACGGTGCGAGACGATGAAGCCGAGTAACTTTCTGGATGGCACACCGAAGGCGCATTTTTCCGGGTTCAACTTCATCTTAAATCTTCGAATATTTTGGAAGGTTTCTTCCAAGTCAGCAATGAGGTCTTCTTTGGACTTGGTCTTGATCACCACGTCATCGACGTAGGCTTCCACGTTGCGCCCGATCTGAGTATGCAGACACCGCTGAATAGCCTGTTGATAGGTTGCGCCCACGTTCTTCAGACCGAACGGCATTGTGATATAGCAGTACGCTCCAAACAGCGTGATGAAGGATGTTTTTAAGCAATCTTCCTCCCTCATGCTGATTTGATGGTATCCCGAGTAGCAGTCGAGAAAGCTGAGTAGGTCGCACCCGGCCGTGGAGTCAACCACCTGATCTATCTTGGGAAGACCAAATGGGTCCTTGGGGCACACCTTGTTGAGGTCGGTGTAGTCGACGCATATGCGTCATTTACCATTTTTCTTCCGGACCAGAACTGGGTTTGCCAGCCAATCCGGGTGATAGACCTCTTTGATGAACCCGGCTGCGAGGAGCTTGGTAATCTCCTCCCGAATAGCATCCTTGCGGTCTTGAGCAAAGCGCCGCAGCCGTTGCTTGACTGGCTTGGCGTCTGTCTTCACGTTTAGGGCGTGCTCGATCACCTCCCTTGGTACGCCCGGCATGTCGGACGTTTTCCACGCGAAGATATTCTTGTTGGCTTGGAGGAAGGTGACGAGCGCGTCTTTCTATTTGGGGTCGAGTCCGGTCCCGACTAGAGCAGTCTTGGAGGGGTCGGAAGGGTCCAGGGGCATCTTCTTCGTGTCAGAGTCTGCTGAAATTCCTGACTTCGCTGCTTTTTTTGCCGGAGCTTGATCCTGCTCGACTTCTATTGTGACGGCTTGCCGAATGCTATCGCGCCCGACTGCCGCCTCTTGTGATTGAGCTAGTTCGCACCTCTCCTTGTCATAGGTGAAGGCTTGCTTGATGTTGCTGCGGAGGGAGAGGACTCCTGCTGGCCCAGGCATCTTCAGCACCATGTATGTATAGTGCGGTATCGCCATGAATTTGGCGAGTTCCGGTCGTCCGAGTATCGCGTGGTACGCAGTCTCGAAGTCGGCGACCTCGAAGCAGACATTTTCCGTGCGGAAGTTATCCCGCGTGCCGAAGGTTACCGGCAAGGGTATCTGCCCGAGTGGAGTTGATGATAGGCCGGGAATTATCTCGTGGAAGGGCGCGATGCTCGGCCGTACTTCTGAACGAGGAATCTTCATCTTGTCCAAAGTCTTGGCGAACAGGATGTTGAGCGCACTACCTCCGTCAATGAGGGTTTTCTTTAGCCTGATGTTTCTGACAACCGGGTCCAGGACGAGTGGGTAGCGTCCCGGGTGGGAAACCTGATCTGGGTGATCTGCGCGATTAAAGGTGATGGCCATCTCTGACCAGCGCAGGTACTAGGGGGTATCCGTTGTGGAGACCGTGTTGATGTCGCGCGCTGAGAGCTTCTGTTTGCGCTTGGACTCGTACGCGAGCGGCCCCCCGATGATGTGGTTGAGCTCGGCTTGAGGATCTTGGAAATCATCAGCTGGACCCGAGTCTGGCTTGTCTTTGTCCTTGTCGGCGCCAG
Organism: Oryza meyeriana var. granulata; assembly: GCA_003991445.1. Taxonomy (NCBI): domain Eukaryota; kingdom Viridiplantae; phylum Streptophyta; class Magnoliopsida; order Poales; family Poaceae; genus Oryza; species Oryza meyeriana. The sequence continues at coordinate 198,391 of RYFJ01000704.1, forward strand.
ACGATGAAGCCTGCTCAGAGGCAAACTTCTTGAGCATGTAGTAGTCTTTGGCCGCGTGCTTGCCCTTGGGGTGAAAGGGGCATGGCCCACTCATGACTTTCTTGTAGTCGTTGTTCCGCTGGGGCCGCAACCGACTGCGCTCCATGTTGGCCACCTCGTTGTCCGACTTCCGCTTGCGGCTGCCAGACTTATTTTGAGACGGCTCGTTGTCGGCTTTCGCCTTCTAGTCTTTCTGTCGGGGCTCCTTCTTCTCGTCGAGGGCCTCAGTGACCGCCTCGGCCGAGTCGGCGTATTTGTTGGCCATGTCGAAGAGAGCCCAAACTGTGGATGGTGGCTTCTGGGTGAATTTTGCAATAAGTGGGGCGTCTTTTACCCCCTTGTGAATGGCGGCGATGACGGCCTCGTCTTTGACAGTTGGAATTTGGTTGCGCTTCTCGGAAAACCTTTTCATGAATTTGCGCAAAGACTCATTTTTCTTCTGGTGCAGCTGATAAAGATCATGCTCCGAAGCTGGTCTATCGTAGGTCCCCTGGAAATTAGCGATGAACCACTCCCTGAGTTGTCCCCAGGAACCGATCGACCGCCTCGAGAGGCCTACTAGCCATGTCCTCGCTGAGTCGTCTAGCGCGACTGGGAGGTAGTTAGCCATGACTCGGCTGTCGCCCCCAGCAGCTCGAACTGCTAGGGTATAAACGGTGAGCCAGGACTCGGGATTTGTCTTGCCATCGTACTTTTCAATCCCAGTGGGCTTAAAGCCAGTCGGCCAAAAGACGTCCTGTAGCTCCCGAGTGAAGGCTGGGATGCCTTCGTCTTCGTGAGGGCTCCGACTCCGATCTTGGCAGTGCAGCCACTCGTGGTGGAGACCGAAGCGCTCGTTTTCGTCCTCCAGTCGGCGGCGTTCATCTTCTTCGCGTTCTTCGCATCAAGCGTTTAAGGTGTGGTGAAGGTCGCGGTGCAGTCGCACTCGGAGGTCTTGATTGGGTCGGCGATCGTACTGGCGACGCCGCCGGTTGTCATTGTTGGTATTGCTGAGCGTTGTTTGCCGGGACTCTTCGCGTTGCTGACTGGAGCCAGCCGCCCAGCGTCGCGTTGATGTAGATGAGCCTGCCATCGGAGAACCCAACCGGTTGGTCGGGATAACTGTGTCGCTCGACTGCTGTTGCTGCTGACAAGCAACAGCTGTAATCATTGCCTTGATCTTGGCGATAGTCGGGGTGGCCTGGTGATCAGGCCCGAGCTGGAGTGTGTCCAGCAGAGTTGCGGCGGCCACAATGTTCTGTTGTGGTGTGACGAAGATGTCATGGTCGCCAATTTTGGTTTGGAGGATCTGTTGCTGAGCGATTCACCTAGCCTGGCGTAGCCAGTCATTGCGGGCCTCGTGGTTGGCCTCCTCTTGTCGTAGTCGGTGTGCCTCCTCCTGTTGCTCCTCTTGTAGTCGGCATACCTCGGAAGGTGGTGTTGAAGCCATGAAGATCTCACGGGAGAGGAGGAAGCTTGCCGAATTAGAGTCCAAACTGGCACTCGAACCGCTATCCAACTTGGTGTCGGACTCCGAATAGTTTATCAGAGTAAAAACGACTCCGACCTCTCTAGATCCAATCTGAAACGGCGCTTGGCCATGTCCAAACTGAATTGCTGGAGATCGGGTCTGCTGCGCGGGATGTAGATGCGCAGCGTCGCTGGAGCTGTGAGGCAGATTGATGACTCTCCCTTCTCGGCCCAACCCAGGTTGGCTCAAGGCCTAGCGCAATTCGGACGGCGAAGGAGAGGGTTGTCCCGATGCTCTATGATGTAAAGGACTGCCACAGTAAGTCGTTGAAGGAGATGGCGGTGTCCTGCGGGCCGACTGGCGCAATGTCGGCTAGTTCCTCGGCTGGCAAGATTGGATCTGCCTCAGCCAAGGTGAGATTGCCGAGTTGATCGGCAATGAAATCTAAGCTCCCGAAGGTTATTGCGTGTCCAGGGGAGAACTTGTTGCTGTTGACTCCGTTGATTGAATCCATCGAATCTACTGATGAGGAATTCGCCGGATCCCCTAACTGGCGCGCCAACTATCGATGCTTTGTACCGGCAATAAAACTATAGGGCTACTCGGTGAAGGTGAATTCGGTGGATTGCAGAGGAACACAGAAGATTTATACTGGTTCAGGCCCTCGATGTGAGGTAATACCCTACGTCCAGTTGAGGTGTTATTCCTTTGAGGTGTTTGATGATCGATGATCGTGTTGTCCTTGCCCTGAGGGGTGCCGTGCCTCCCTTTATATACCAGGGGACAGGGCTACATGATAAGGATCCCAGCTGGATACGGCCAAGGGATTTCCTTCTTAGAGATAAAGTCCTATCCGACTAAGACTATGTTTCCTTATTATACAAGGCAAAGCCTGCCGGGTGCTATCTTATCTCTAATTACATGGTTCGGCCCATCCTCTATTCGAGTGGCCCATGTACTGATAATGAGGTACCCAGGGCCCATGGCCTCCACAGTTTCTTTGTGATCACTTCCGTAGTCGGCCTCACCTGGGTAATTAGCTCCAGTGCTTCCTTAGGCATTGTTTCTTCTTCAGCAAACCCCTCGCCGATGGGCTCAAGGTCTACCCTAGGGTAGATTGACTTGGTCATGGCCAGGGTCTGGGCCACGCCAACAGCCACGCGCTCATCCGAGTACTTTTTCAAGATACTCAGGGCTTGGCTTAAACACGCATGCACCTGGGAGACTGTATTGGAGCTGGTCCCGATGTAGTGAGGATCCATAATGTCAAGGAGCCCTTTCACGGATTCAACAAGAATCTCCCATGACTCCTTGACAACCTTAATCTCTGCTGCAAAGGCCTGAAACTAGGTTTAGGCATTGGCTCTTGAAGCTGCTCAGATTCTTGACAAGTTATACTTGTTAACCATAACTGCAGTCGGAGTAACAAGAGGATTGGTTAAGGTTATTGTCAAAAGGAAGGCTTACTTTCGTAGTCGGACTCTACTTTGGTTTTGGCCTTCTCTAGTTCAATTTTATCCTTTTAACCTTCTTCAGCTCAAGGTCTTGTTGTTTTTTTCCTCCATCTAGGTCTTCAACTCGGCTTCGAGTGCTGTACATTAGAACAGTCAAGAACTCGAGATAAGACTTAACCGGGCAATCGGGAGACAACAAAGCTGGAGAAGTATACTTGGGATTTATTCGGGAAGACAAATACAGAAGACTTACTTCTGGTCCTCTCGGCTAGAGCCCATTTTTCATCCCTGAGCTGGTCAACTACCCCCTTCAACCAGGTCTCCCTCTCCTGACTAGACCGCTCTAGGTCGGCATTGGCAACTTGGAGCTGGTCCGATCGTTGGAGATGGGGGGCAAGCTAGGTCAAGACCTTGTTCACCTTCTCTGAGCGGTCAACTATCTTCTGCTTGAAGCAACAACAGAGCAAAACAGAGTCAAGAAGCAGAGAACCAATGCAAGGAAGACTATCAAGAACTTAGTATGGCGTGAGTCATACCTGCACTCCTGTGACGCGGCGATTGCGGCACGAAGTGAACTTTGCGCTCCTCTCCGCGCCTCCTCATCATGCTTGTAGCTCTCCGCAATCTCCCTCAAGGGATACCCCAGTGGAATGTTCTCGAGACCAGTGCAGGGAGGCTTCAAGTCTGGGGAGATCCACATCTGAAGACGACGACGACGACGACGACAAGGATGGCGACAAGGTCCTGGCTCCTGACTCAGCCATGGCTGAGGATTCAAGGACTCACTCAAGGGCTGGAGCAGCAGCTTCAATACTTGCCCCTTGGTCAGCCGGCGCTAGCGGTCCTGCTGTCGGGACAGCTTCAGTTTCTGCAACTTAGGCGGTCATCGGCTCAGCAGATGAGCTTGTTGGTGTTGGCTCGGCTGGGGCGGGCTCGGTGACGGGAGCAGTCGGCATGGTCATTTTCAGATCTATGTCTATTCGCCTCCTGTACAATGAGTCAAATATCAAGATACTACTATGATGATCAAGACTTTCAGAAGATTCAAGACTGCTTACCTTCTTGGACTTGAACTTCCACGAGGGGGCTCCAGATGTTGACGTTGGAAGGCCACCGGCTATCGGGCTAGTTGGCGCGGCAGTCGGCGGTGGTGTTTTACTCCTAGGCACCTAGTCTCTGGTACGGCCGACTAGGGGTGCTGAGCACTCGGCAACACTACTCTTTGGCTCGACATCGATGATCTCATACTCGGCGGTGCTAGCCTTGGGCTCGATGTTGCTGAGCCTGGCGGTGTTGGTCTCAGGCTGGGGGAAGACGGCCTTGGACTCGGCGGCCGGGGAGCTACACTGGTGGTGTCCTTTATCCTCAAACTCCCAGCTGTGGCACTCGGCCTACTAGTTCTCTTCTTGCTCGGGTCTTCGACAGGTTTTTTCCAGCTCTCTTGGAGCTAGGCTGGGCAGCAGAAGGACTCAATGGTCTCTTTTTCGACTGGACGGTCGATAAAGTTTGGGAGTCATCGTCAAACCCCTCCACATTCTGCAAGAGCGTTCAAGCAACATACATCACACATTGCAGGGCAATTCAGGATATGCATCTACGAATATTCATCACAGATTGACAGCAATTCAGCAATCAATACTTCAATATTACCTTTGGACAAGGCCTTTTTGTGCTGTAAGCCGCGATGGCGCTCTGTATCTTTAGTCTCAACCACCCCGCTGGCAAAATAACTGAGCAAGATGTCAGTCACCTTATGCTTGTCTGTCAAATCTGGGTATTCTCGGCTGGATTATTTTTCCCTTGGTAATCCCAGCCGAAGTGCTTCTTAGCTTCAGTGGCTTGATACGCCGGATGTCAAAAACGTCTAGCCACCCAGGGCCAGTCAAGCCAAATCTTCAGCTTGTCAATTCTTATCAATCAACTATATACTTGCCCATCTCCTCAAAGCTTGCACAGATGACCAGTTGGGCACAACCTCCTGGGGACAGACCAGTGAAAAGGGGTAACGTGGTTCAGGATGGAGCAATAGAACCACTCTTTATGCCAACCTTTAAGGAAGACTTCAATGGGAATATGAAGATAATCTTTTTTCATCTCATTCCTAAGTTGAAGACCAGCTCCCCCTATCACCTGGACTTTGTTCTTAGAGGTAAGGCTTGATGTGGAACAGTATCTGAAACAGATTGAAATTGGGTTCCACACCCAGAAAGAATTCACACACAAGTTGCAAATATAGAGATTTGCATAATGGAGTGGGGTTCAGATTTACTAGCTTAGTCATAGAAGGAAAAATTGCCAAGAAATCCAAAGAAGGAAGAGACAAACCCCGGTCGAAGAATGAAGCAAAGACTATAGGCTCACCAGCTTGGGGCACCAAGATTGATTCCCCTTTAGCCGAATGCCAAATTGATGACCTCGCGGCTCTACAATCTCAGCTGTTTCTCCAAGTACTTCAACTTGGTCAAGCCGCAATCCGAAGTTGGCCAAGCCTCATCAGACGCCTCCAGGATATCCAAAGCTCTCGGCATTGCTAAGGGCGAGAAGATTTGGGGAAATACTATTGGGGGCCTGAATGGACGCAGAGGAGCGGGATCCCGATTTTGAGAGAAGAGCTAGCAATGTAACCTAGCGAGCAAGGTGCGAAATTTCGACACGAAAGTTGGAAGACGAAGCGATGTGATTGGAGAAGATGAGGGAATCTTTCTCTCTCTCTCGCCTTTTATAGAGCCTGTGCTAATAAGTGGCTTGGAGGACCTAACAAAACCCCAAACATACAAATTCGGTACTAGGTCACAAGATATGAGTTTTCTACGAGCACGCTCTATCTGAGCCAACTCGCTGGTGTGCTTAAAATCATAGTGCTGGTGCTACTCACAGAGGCCGATCAAATAATCAGATATGCTTCATGTTAAGCCTACAGCTGAGTGTATACATTCGAGTATCTGCATTATTTACCAGGTATTGAGGATATACCCTTATAAGAATCGACGGCTGGTCTTCATTAAAATTGGGGACACAGGTATCTCTCAAGTACACCTGACCACATATTGGGTTAAAATCCATAAGGTGGTACTCGGCTTACATGCTTAGCCATTATTTACCATGAGCAAAGACCATTCTAGCTGACACGATACTGAAGAGTCTAATTTCCGAGTGATATACTACTCGGGAAAGACTTAAAAATATTCCGGCTGACATGATGCCAAAGCTGTTTTTCTATACTAGTAGTACACTACTCGGGAAAGACTAAAAGGTTAAATCTTTGACTTATGTTACTAATTTAGTTCACAATAAGCACAAAGTGGGGGGCTACACCTAATAGGTGCACCTATTCGGTGCACACTGTTCATATTCTACATGAAAGCCCTTCATAGCCTCGCATGCCCAGCTGACATGAAGCAGGACTCGGAGAAGAAGCACATCGTACAAAGAAGTACTCAGAGCAATGCACTCGGAATACTTTACCGTGGATGATGAGCACTCGACATCAGCTGTGACTCAACTATGAAGGTCTAAAGGGCTGCTGGAGGCCATGGCCCGGCTACCATCATGACAAGCATATGGGCCATCGACAAAGGATAGGCTAGCCTTGTAATTAGATATGATAGAACGTCGCGGACTTAGCCTTGTACGCATAAGAAAACACAGTCCTAGTCAGGCATGTTATATCTAGAAGGAGATCCCCTTGGTCGTAATCCGACTGAGACTCCTACTTGTAACCCTGTCCCCCCTAGTTATATTTTTTTTTTTAGGGGAGAAGCAGGCACCCCCTGAGGGCAGAGAATCAGTCAAACAAGTTCATCAGAACCGACCAGCCGATACATCCTCAAAGGAAATTCACCACAACTGGACGTAGGTATACCTCACATCGAGAGCCTAAACCAATATAAATCCCCTTGTCCTTTGCAGTCCATTGAGTTTCGATCCGACGAGAGCCCTATATTCATATTGGCGGTGTATGTAAAAAACATCGACACCAGCATGTCGAAAGGTTTCCCAAGCGTAATAGTACCCAACCTCCGTTCCTTTGCCTGGAGGAAGTAGTGCGCGACGCTCGAGGCACGAGCGTCGAACAGCGTGACGTACCCGACGCCCGCGGCCGTCCTCCATCCTCAAACTGCTATAGCGGTTCGAGTCCTCAGAGGGTCCCGACTAGAGCAGTTTGGAGGGGTCGGAAGGTCCAGGGGATCTTCTTGTTTCAGAATCCACTGAAATTCCCGACTTGGATGCTTTTTGGCCGAGACCTGATCGTCCTCATCTGAGGGGGGGTGGTGGAGTTGTAGTGATAGGCGCGAAGAGGAATGCTATCGCGCCGACTGCCGCCGTCTTGTATTGAGCCAGTTCGCAGCTCTCCTTGTTGCTGCGTGAAGGCTTGCTTGATGTCGCTACGGAGGAGAGGACTCGCTGCTAGCCTAGGGCATCTTCAGCACCATTATGTATAGTGCGGGTGGGTATGGTATCGCCATAAATTTGGCAAGTAGCCGGTAGTTCCTCAGCTGGCCAAGATGTGGTATCTGCCCCTCACCAAGTGAGATGCCCGATGTTGATCGCAATGAAGCTAAGCTCCGACCGAAGGTAATGCATCCTCCGGGTGGGAGAACTGTGCTGTTGACTTGTTTGATTGGAATTGAATCCATCGAATCTTCGATGAGGAATCGCCGGAGCCCCTACCTAGCACTGCTTCAACTGTCGATGTTTTGCACCGCAAATAAAACTATGGGCTACTCGTGCGAAGAGTAAGTCGGTGTGGTGGTATTGAAGAGGAACACAGAAGATTGTAATTTGGTGCAGCCCTCAAGTGAGGATAATACCTCTGGACGTCCCAGTTGAGGTTTATTCCTCGTGAAGCGTGTATGGCGTGATCGGATGATCTGTTGCCCTTGCCTGGGAGGTGCCCCTGCCTCCCTTTATAATAGCTAGGGGACAAGGTACATATAAGATCCCAGCGATACGGGCCAAGCGGATACCCTTCTTAGAGATAGAGCCCTATCCGACTAACGACTATGTTCCCTTATCATACAAAGCACAGGCCTGCCGTGCTATCTTACTCTAATTACATGGTTCGGGGGGGCCCAATCCTCTATCCGAGTGGGCCCATGTACTAGTATAATGATCCGTACCCGGGGCACCATGGCCTCCACACCTTGCCGACTAGATTGTACGATGGTCACCTTGCTTCTTCCAACTGATCTAATGCGACCAATCGGCATTTTTGAGATGTCTTCTGAGTAGCCAAACTCGCAAAAAGCCCGAAACTCTAACTCGGTTGGTAGCACAGCCCTCGGCACCGGTAGACCAGAAAGAAAGAGGATTGCCCTGTTGCCCGACTAATCCGTGGGTTCTAAGAGACCGCAGAGAACAGATGGGAGTTTCTTGTATCCACCGGCCCGCGGTATGTTTGCAGTTGGTCAAAAATCTCCTAGCCTGATACCTTGTAAGACCATACCATTGGCTCGTTCAACGCTGCCCATTGCTCCGCGGGTGTGCCATAGATGCATAGCAGATCTTGATGCCAAAGTTGTCACAGAAATCTTGAAACACGCCGCCCGTAACTGAAGTCGCTGTCAGTGATGATGTGCGGTGGGGACCTCGAATCGGGTATAATATAACTCATGATGAAGTCCTTCGCTCGTGCGCTGTTATGGTAGCAACGGGTTTAGCCTCAATCCACTTGGTAAATTTATCCACTGCGATGAATAAGTGTGTGAACCCTCCTGGCGCTGTCGATGTTTTACACCGGCAATATAACTATAGGGCTACTCGGCAAGGGGAAACTCGGTGGATTGCAGAGGAACGCAAGAAGATTTTATACTGGTTCAGGCCCTCGATGTGAGGTAATACCCTACGTCTAGTTGTGGTGTTATTCCTCTGAGGGTGTGGTGGATTCAATGATCTCGTGCCTTGAAGAGGGCGCCCTGCCTCCCCTTATATACTGGGGGGCAGGGATACATGGCAGGGATCCCAGCCAGATACGGCCAAGGGATTTCCCTTTAGAGATATATTTTTCCCAACCGGGACTACACATTCCTTATTATACAAGGCAAGGTCTGCCAGGTGCTATTATATCTCTAACTGCAAGTCTCGGCCCATCCTCTATCCGAGTGGCCCATATGCTTGTGATGAGGTACCCGGGGCCCATGACGTCCACAGTAGCCCCTGAGACCTTCATAGTCGAGTCACAGCTAATGCCGAGTGCTCATCCTCCACTGTGAAGATTGCCCGAGTGCATTGCTCCCGAGTACTCTTTGTCTGAGTATGTCTTCTCCCTGAGTCCTACTTCATGTCAGCTGGCAGTGAGGCTATGAAGGGCTTCATGTAGATATATGAATAGTGTGCGCCGAATAGGCGCACCTATTAGGTGTAGCCCCCAACTTTGTGCTTAATTGTGAAACAATTAAACATAAAGTCAAAGATCATTAACCTGTGTAGTCTTTCCCGAGTAGTATACTACTGGTATATGAGACTCTTCGGTATCATGTCAACCGGAATATGATTTATAGTCTTGCCAAGTAGCATGCCACTCGTATATGGGACTCTTCAGCTTCATGTCAGCTAGAAAAGAGGGGGTTATAGTCTTTCCGGAGTAGCGTCCCACCCGGAAGTTAGACTCCTCAGCATCATGTCAGCTGGAAAGAATATTTATAGTCTCTACCGAGTAGTGCACTACTCGAAAGTTAGACTCTCCAGCGTCATGTCGGCTGGAATAATGTTGCTCATGGCAACTGTTGGCCAAGCATGTAGGCCGAGTACCACTTTATGAAAATAAAATCCATGCGTGGTCAGGTGTACTCGAGAAAGATATCTGCATCCCCAATTTTAATGAAGACCAGCTTGTGATCCTTATAAGGATATATCCTTGATACCTGGTGGATAAGACAGATACCCAAACACATGTGTTTAGCAATTAGGCCTTTATAAAGCATATCTGTTTACCTCATCGGTTCCTGTTGGCAGCACTAGCACTGTGATTTTAACCCAGCCTACGAGCAGCCCATATTGAGCGTGCTACTGTAGAAACTCATATCTTGGTGGCCCAGTGCCGACTGTTCAAGCCCAAGCCCATAAATCGGCACAGGCTCTATAAAAACCGAGGGAGAGAGAAAAGACTCCTCAGCTTCCTCAGGCGACCAATTGTTTCGTCTTCCTAGCTCCGCACCGAAATTTCGCCTCCCGCTCCGCTAGGGCTCGCTATTGCTCGCTCTTCCCCACCAGAACTCGAGCGATTCTGCTCTTCCTCGTCCATTCCAAACTTCCATCAGCATTTCCCCCAAATCTCCTCATTCCTAACCATGCCGAGGGCGTCAGATTTCGTGGATGCGTCGGATGATGTCTGGCCGACTTCGGATTGCGGGTCGTCGAAGCTGAAGCTCCTAGAGAGACTCAGCTGAAGCTGCAAGGAAAGGAGATCATCGATTGGCGCCCAGCGGAGGGCGAATCAGTTCCAGAGCCCCAAGAGGGTGAGACCATTGTCTTTGCCTCTTTCTTCCCTCGGGGTCTTTCTCTTCCATCTTCTTGAGTCCTCCGCCAACTTCTTTCTTTTTATGAACTCGAGTTGGTGAATTTGAATCCCAACTCGATCCTTCAAATCTCCATCTTCGTCACCCTTTGTGAATGCTTTCTGGGTGTGGAACCCCATTTGAACCTGTTTAGGTATTTGTTCCACATTAAGCCCCAACCCTCCAAGAATAGAATCCAAAGTAGTCGGGGGGCTGTGTCAACTCAGGAATAAAAGATAGAAGAAGGTTCTATCTAGACATTCCTTTGAAATCTTCTCTCCAAGGCTGGCACAAGGAATGGTTTTACTGTTCCAATCTCGAGCCAAGCCTTCCCCCATTTATGGGTCTGCCCTCGGTGATAATCACCAAATGGTCCTCTCAGCCAACTCACGAAGAAATGGGGGCAAGTGAACCATTACATAGTTGGTTGTGATGGACCGGATCAGCAAACTAAAGAAAGCCGGATTGACTGGCCCATGGGTAACTCGGTGCTTTTTGACGCGATGCATCAGGCCGCTAAAGTTAATGTGCCACTTCGGCTGGGACTATCAAGGCAAAGGTGATCCCAGCCGCGAGCATGCTGACCTGGTGGACAAGTACAAGGTGACCAACATCTTGTTCGATTTCTTCTCCAACGGGGTGATCGAGACCGAGGACGCAAATCAATCCGTGGCGGCTTATAGCCGAAAGAGGCCGCGCCCAAAGGTAATCTTCAATGATGTCATCTTCTAATTCATTCGTAGTGAATGTTTGCAGATGTATGCCCAGATTGGCTCCATAGTGCATAACTTGGATTGTTGAACTGCTTGCAGTCATGTGAGGAATTCGACGATGACTCCCGAAAGTTATCAGCCTGGAAGTCGAAGAAAAGGCCGAGAAGCCCTTCTTTCGCCCCATCCGACTCCAAGAGAGCGGGGAAGAGACCTATGGCAGACCAAGGCAAGCAGAAGGTCATGAAGCCGAGTGCCGCAACCGGGAGTCTGAGGATAAGGGACCCCACCGGTAAACACCCAGGCCATCAAGTCCCTGACTGGGACCAACGCAACCGAGCTCGAGATCATCGAGCCTACCAAGAGCGCCACCAAGTACAAGCCCGACACCAACGCCACCAAGCCCAGTAACATCGAGCCCAAGACCGACATCGCCGAGTACCCGGGAGCCCCAACCAACCATACCAGTGACAGGGCTAACCCAGACAGAAACGCCGCCGCCAACTGCCACGCCATCAGGCCTGACAGCTGGTGGCCCTCCACCGGCAACTCCCCAAAGCCCCATGCAAAAGCTCAGGTTCTCCAAAAGGTAAGCCGCCATGGGTCTTATGGGAATCTTGCTCATTATGGCAATATCTTGATGCTTGTTTTGATGCGCAGGAAATGCGTCGACATCGATCTAAAGGAGACCGCACCGGCCACGCCTGCGGCAGCACCAGCCCCTGTAGAGCCAACGCCAACCCCAGCCGAACCGGCGCCAGCGAGCACACCTGCGGAGTCGGTAGCAGCCTCAGTCGCAGAAACAAAGGCTGCCCCGACTACAGGGCCGCCGACTCTGGCCGACCAAGGGGCAGAGGTTGAGGTTGTCGCTCTAGCCCCTGAGCCAATCTCCGAACCTCCAGAGGTCACTGAGCTGAGAGCTAGAACCCCGTCGTCATCCTGGTCGTCATCGTCGTTGTCGTCGCCGAAAAGACTAAACCTCCCCTGGCTTGAAGCTCCGCCTTGCAAATTCCCAAGAACCTTCCGCTGGGTGACCCTGAAGGGTGGCAAAGAGTACAACACGACGAAAAGGCAACAGAGAAGGAGCACGAAGACTTCCTCTGTGCCGCAATCGCCGCTTCCGAGGGGGCCCGAGTAAGATCCTTGTCATGACACACTTCTGTAGGTCTTCTTTATCTGACGCTTGACTCAGCTTTGTAACGCCCTTGCTCTGAGCAGAAGCTCGTGGACCGCTCGGAGCAGATAAACGAAGTCTTGACTCATCTGGCTCCCAAACATCAAGAACTGAACCAGCTCCAGGCCGCGAAGGAAGACTTGGAGCGACATAGCCAAGAGAGAGAGAGCTAGCTAAAGGGAGCCGCCGATCAGCTCATGAACCAGACTTGGGACCAAGCGAAGCAAATCAGAGGTAAGCCTCTTGAACACGTCTTCTCGACTAGGCCGTTTGTTTATTTGTCCAGCTATGCTGCTTCCCGACTGCCCAGTTGTGTCTTGACTGCGATGCCGAGTACTTGACTATTCCGGTGTGCAGTCCTCGAGAGCGAGCTGAAGACCCGAACAGAGGGGGAAGGCAAGCTTAAGGAGGCCGAAGAAGCCAAGGCTGGTCTTGAAAAAGACAAGGCAGACTTGACAAAGGCCAAAGCCGAGCTTGAACAGGAGAAGGCCGAGTTAACAAGGGCCAAGGTCGAGCTCGAACAACAGAAGGCCGAGTTGACAAGGACCAACGCTGAGATCGAACAAGAGAAGGCTGAGTTGACAAGGGCCAACACCAAGCTCAACAAGGAAAGAGTTGAACTGGAGAAGGCCATAGCCAAGTGGGAGACCGACTATGAGAGTAAGCCTCTACCCTGACAATAACCTTAGCCAATCCATTAATTGTTTCCTACGCGTCTTTGCCTAACGAATTTATTTGTTGGTGAACCCGGGTAGCTGCTAGAGCCAATTCCCAAATCCAATTTCAGGCTTTTGCAGAGGAAATCAGGGTCGTCAAGGAGTCACGGGAAACCCTTGCCAAGTCTGTGAGAGGGCTCCTTGACCTGATAGATCCTCAGCTCACGGAAACCAGCTCCAGGACAATCTTCCAAGTGATGGAGCGCCTCAAGGAAGCACCGAGTGCCTTGAAGAAGTACTCGGACGAGCATGTCATCGTCGGCGTGGCCCATACCCTAGCAATGACCAAGTCCATCTACCCAAGGGAAGATGTTGAAGCCATCGGGGAGGGGTTTGCCGAAGAAACGACTCTTGAGGAAGCGCTGGAGCTGATCGCCAAGGCGAGGCTGACTGCGGAGATCATTGCCCGGGACCTCGATCCGTAAGAACAAGACATTATGCAGTCGGTGTATTGTAAATATTTGCAAAGACATGTGTAAATATATGCACCGTGCCGCCAAGCTTTAAACTATTACTTTAGTTTATCATTAGCTTTACTCGACTATACAATCCGCGCCAAGTTGGTCTATGGGAACTTAATAAAATCGTTCACCGCAAGGGACTATACTTGGGCAAACATGACAGAATCGTTGCAAAACCTCGTAACTTATGTAAAGTAGGCTCGTATATTATTGACAAAGCACATAGAATACATGCAGCCCCTGGCTCACCACACGGTTGAGACAAACGGCGTGGTGAGTTAGAGAAAACTGTACACATGGAAAAAATAAGACTTAGGTATAGAAAGGACGTAGCTGTTCTATATTCCATGAGTTGCTGATGAGGGCACCGTCTTCTGTTTTCAGTTGGTAGGCGCCTGACCGCGTGACCTCGGCTATAATGAACGGCCCTTCCCATATTGGGGATAGTTTATGCCTATCTTTGGTGGTTTGTATTTTTCTCAAGACGAGATCTCCAACCAAAAAGGCGTGGCCACGGACATTGGGATTGTGGTGACGACACAGACCTTGAAGATACCTTGCCGATTGGATAACTGCGGTATCCCTTGCTTCCTCCAACTGATCTAGTTTGACCAATCGGGTATTGTTTGAAGTGTCTTCTGAGTAAGCCCGAACTCGGGGAGAGCCAAACTCTAACTCGGTAAGCAGCATGGCCTCGACACCATAGACCAGAAAGAAAGGGGATTGCCCTGTTGCCCGACTAACTGTGGTTCTGAGAGACCAGAGGACGGATGGAAGTTCTTGGACCCACCGGCCCGCGTATGGTTGTAGTTGGTCAAAAATCCTAGCCTTGATGCCTTGTAAGACCATACCATTGGCATGTTCAACCTGCCCGTTGCTCCGTGGATGTGCCACAGATGCATAACAGATCTTGATGCCGAAATTGTCACAGAAGTCTTGGAAGACACCGCCCGTGAACTGAGTGCCGTTGTCTGTGATAATGCGGTTGGGGACCCCGAATCGGTATACTATACTCATGATGAAGTCTTTTGCCCGTGCCGCTGTTATAGTTGCCACAGGTTTGGCCTCAATCCACTTGGTGAACTTGTCTACTGCAACAGGTGTGTGAACCCTCCTGGCACTTTCTTGAAAGGCCCGACCATGTCAAGCCCCCATACTGCAAAGGGCCAAGAAATTGGGATAGTTTGAAGTTCTTGGGCTAGGAGATTGGTTTGTCTTGTGTAGAACTGGCAACCCTCGCATGTGCGAACAATGTCCTTGGCGTCTGTTACTGCTGTCAGCCAGAAAAATCCCTGCCGGTAAGCCTTTCCGACTAATGTCCTAGAGGTGGCATGGTTGCCACATATGCCCAAGTGGATCGACTGCAGGATCTGCTTGCCCTCCTCAGTAGTGACGCATCGCATGAGGACACCGGATGCTCTTCTTCGGTACAGGTCTTCTTCGACAACCAGGAAACTCTTGCTTCGACGTTTGATTTGTTCTGCTTGGCTGTGATCTTCTGGGAGTTCATCATCCAGGAGGAATTTGAGAATAGGAGTCCACCAATCTTGACATATTTGTACCACCTCGTCTATTGTCGGGTTAGGTTCGCCTCCCGACTGCTCCGGCACTGGTTTCTTCTTGATGGAGGGCTCCATAAGTTGCTCGACAAAGATTCCTGTTGGGACGGCTTCTCGCTTGGATCCCATGTTTGCCAATTCGTCTACCGCGTCATTGTATTGCCGTAGGACGTGTGTTATTTCTAGCCTGTCGAACTTGTTTTCCAACTTGCAGACCTCCTGACAGTATGCCGACATGGTGTCGTCGAGACACGTCAAGTCTTTCATGACTTGGTTTACCACGAGTTCGGAGTCGCCGCGCGCAACCAATCAGCGGATGCCGAGTGATATTGCAATGCGGAGCCTGTGGATGAGTGCCTCGTACTCGGCAACATTGTGGGAAGCCGGGAAGTAGATTTGTAGAACGTACTTGAGCTTTTCGCCGTTAGGGGATGTCAATACGACGCCGCCCCCGGCGCCACCAATCCGTAGAGAACCGTCGAAGTACATTGTCCAGTACTCTAGCTTCGCTGTTGATGTAGGCAGTTGAACTTCCGTCCACTCGGCCACAAAGTCGGCTAGAGCTTGTGACTTGATAGCTGTCCTTGGCTGAAAGGCGATGTCGAAGGCCATCAACTCGAGTGCCCATTTAGCGATTCGGCCAATGGCCTCGCGGTTATGTAGGACGTCCCCGAGTGGATAAGATGTGACCACCATGACTTGATGTGCTTGGAAATAGTGCACCAGCTTCCGAACAGTAATGAGTAGGCCATAGAGCAGCTTCTGGACCTACGGGTATCTCATCTTCGAGTGGGCAAGAACCTCGCTGACAAAGTAGACTGGCCATTGAACTTTCTAGATATGACCCGATTCGGGTCTCTCGACCACCAGCACTATGCTGACTACCTGAGTAGTTGCTGCCAGATATAGCAAAAGAGGTTCTTGGGGCATGGGTGACACCAACATGGGGGGTGATATGAGGAATTGTTTGAAGTCTTCGAAGGCTTGCTGGGCTTCAGGAGTCCACTAGAATTTGTCCGCTTTCTTTAATAGCTTGAAAAAGGGCATGCCCCGTTCGCCCAGTCGGGAAATAAACCGGCTGAGTGCCGCCATGCAGCCTATCAGCTTCTGAACGTCCTTCTGGTTAGTCGGGGGTGCCATGCTCATGATTGCGTTGACTTTCTCCGGGTTGGCTTTGATGCCGTGATGCAAGACGATGAAGCCGAGTAACTTGCCGGATGGCACACCGAAGGTGCACTTTTCCAGGTTCAACTTCATCTTCAATCTTCGAAGATTTTGGAAGGTTTCTTCCAGGTCAGTGATGAGGTCTTGCTTGGACTTGGTTTGATCACCACGTCGTCGACGTAGGCTTCCACGTTGCGCCCGATCTGAGCATGTAGACACCACTAAATTGCCCGTTGATACGTTGCTCCAGCGTTTTTCAGACCGAACGGCATGGTGATGTACCAATATGCTCCAAACCTCGTGATAAAAGATGTTTTTAAACAGTCCTCCTCTTTTAGGCTGATTTGGTGGTATCCCGAGTAGCAGTCGAGAAAACTGAGAAGATCGCACCCCGCGGTTGAATCAACCACCTGATCTATTCTTGGTAGACCAAACGGGTCCTTAGGGCACACTTTATTGAGATCGGTGTAGTCGACGCACATGCGCCATTTACCGTTTTTCTTCCGGACCAAAACTGGGTTTGCCAGCCAATCCGGGTGATAGACTTCTTTGATGAACCCGGCTGCGAGGAGCTTGGTTATTGTGGAGGCCATGGGCCCCGGGTACCTCATGACAAGCATATGGGCCACTCGGATAGAGGATGGGCCTAGCCTTGTAATTAGAGATATGGTAACCCTCGGCAGACCTTGCCTTGTACAATAAGGAATATACAGTCCTAGCTGGGTACATTATATCTCTAAGGGGAGATCCCCTAGTCAGAATCTGGCGGGGACTCCTACCTTGTAACCCTATCCCCCAGTATATACGGGGAGGCAAGGCGCCCCTTGAGGGCAGGGCCATACGGTTCATCAGAATCGCCACCATAATTCCTCAAAGGAATACATATAAACTGGACATAGGGTATTACCTCACATCGAGGGCCTGAACCAGTATAAAATCTCTCTGTGTTCCTTTGCAATCCACCGAGTTTCCATCCGCCGAGTAGCCCCATATATTTATTGCCGGTGTAAAACATCGACAGTTGGCACGCCAGGTAGGGGCTTCGGCGCGATCTACATCTACAAGCTCGATGGATCCAGCAACCGAAGTCGACGGCGGCAAACTCTCCCCCAGAGATACAATCGCATTCAGAAGCCTCGACTTCGTCGCCGACCAGATCGGCAATCTCACCTTGGCCGACTCAGACTCGATCCAATCTGCCAGGGAACCAACCGACTCCGCGCCAGTCGGCCTACACGATGCTGCAGCAATCTTTCATGACATGCTGCGGCGATCTCCAATACGCCCGAGTCCAGGGACAACTCTTTCTTTCGGTGTTCGACTCGGACTCGGTTTTGAGCCGGCCGAGATCGGGCCAAAAAAGGAAGAGATCGTCAATTTCCCATTCGGACTCGGCGACGCCGCGGATATCTACAATCTACATCCGACGCGGCAAACCCGATCCTCTGGAGTTCGACTCGGATACGGCCCCGAGCCGCTCGAGATCGGATCTAGGGAGGTCGGAGTTGTAATCACCCTCATCAACTATTCCGACTACGACTCTCAGTCGGACTACGACTCTCAGTCGGATTCTGACTCTAAGTCGGACAACAGTTCGGCAAGCTTCTCCCCGCCACGAGAAATCTTCACGGCATCCAAAGGCTATACTCCTACTCAGGAATCACACCGACTACGCAAGCAGCAAGAGGAGGAAGCCTGCCGACCGCGAGAATAACAGGAGGAAGAAGCAAGACGCCTGCACGCCCGCAACGACGGCCTACACAGGGCTGGGCGAACCGCTCAGCAACAAACCCTCCAAACAAAAGTCGGCGACCACGACGTCTTCGTCACACCACAACAGAACATCGTGGCCGCCGCAACCCTACCGGACACGATCCAGCTTGGGCCTGATCACCAGGCCACCCCGACCATCGCAAGGATAAAAGCCATGCTTACCGCTGCTGCGTGTCAGCAGCACCAACAGTCGGGTGATACCCTCATACCGACCAACCGGTCGACATCCCCAATGGCAGTCTCATCTACCTCAAAGCGACGCCGAGCGGCTGGCTTCAGTCAGCCGCATACGGAGGCACGTCAGGCGTCACTCGGCAACCCCAACGACAACTGGTGACGTCAAAGCAACCGTCGGGACGATCAGGACCTCCACGACCGACTACGGCGCGACCTTCGGCAAAACATCATCGCTCGGCGCCGTGAATAAGAAGAAGATGAGCAACGCCAACTGGAAGACAAGAACAAGCGTTTCGGCCTCCACCACAAGCGGTTTCACCGCCATATTTGGAGTCAGAGCCCTCATAAAGACGAAGGCATACCTGCCTTCACCCAGGAGCTACAACAGGTCGACTGGCCATCGAGTTTCAAGCCTACAGGCATCAACAAATACGACGACAAGACCAATCCCGAGTCCTGGCTCACGGTCTACACTCTGGCGATTCGAGCAGCTGGAGGGAATCACAAAGTCATGGCTAACTACCTCCCAGTCGCTTTAGCCGACTCAGCGAGGACATGGCTAACAGGACTTCCCAAGCAATCAATCGGCTCCTGGGGAGAACTCCGGGAACGCTGCATCACCAACTTCCAGGGAACATACGAGAGGCCATCTTCCGAGTACGACTTACATCAGTTGCATCAAGGGAAGAACGAGTCTCTTCGTGACTTCATCAAGAGGTTCTCTGAGAAGAAAAATTCAATCCCGAACATCAAGAACGAGGTCATCATCACCGCCTTTCGAAAAGGAGTCAAAGACACCTCGTTCATTGATAAATTCACTCGGAAGCCTCCCAACTCTGTCAAGGCTCTATTCGATATGGCGAACAAATACGCCGACTCAGCCCATGCTGTTGCTGAGGCCCTTGAAGATAAAAAGGCATCCTGACAGAAGAAGCGGGAGGGCACCAACGACGCGGTCCCAACTAAAGCCAGGAATCGCAAACGCAAGTCAGACAGCTTCATCGTGGCAGTCGGTCACAATCGTCTTCGACTTTCAACAACTGAAGATTATCAGAACAACAAGTGACATGCTCGGGGCTCACAAGCTCAAACGCAAGGATGGCATCCCCACTCCGAAATACCGAACAGCTAAGTCACTCCCTGATAAATATTTCTTCACTCGGCTTTTACCAATGCTGCAGCCGCTTACACCTAATAGGTGTACAAGCTGCACCTTTCTCTGTTTTTGCTCTTAAATGATTGCAAAAGTACTCAAGTAGCATAAATCCTGATCCGTGAAACTTTGCTCCATGAAAGACGAACTCAAGTCACCCAAAACGCGTGTCTGGGAAAGAGCCATGAGCCAACTCCCGACGCTAGGGGGCTATGACTAGTCAGGCAGAGTGCTTAAACGTAAGGGGTCAACTACTTGGGGAAATTAATATCAATAAGAGGAAGAACATGAATTTACATATATTGTAAAATACATTTTATTCGGATGATTGTTTTCATCATCAGATGCTACTAATCCGATATCTTTATATTGCAGGCCCAGCTCCGGATACGCGTGACAGGAACTTAGGGCTGCGAGCCTATCTCCTACGCTCGGGGGCTGGACAAGTCTGCCAAAATACACTCGGGATGCTCCATGAGGGCTACTTACCGAGTACTTGTGCCAGTCAGGACATCATCTTCCCTGGCTACGCTCCATGTGAGCTGACAACCGACTTCCGGCACTAGTCGGGGGTCGTATATCACTCGGCTAGGTGAGGTACGCCCCATGAGGGTCGCTAGCCGAATCCTATGCTAATGCAAGGTTCGAGTACCTCGCTTGGCTATAACTTTGTTGGGTAGGGTATGCCCCATGAGGGTCACTAGCCGAATCCTATGCTAATGCAAGGTTCGGGTACCCTGCTCGGCACTCCTGAAGTCAAAGAAGACTTACATCGTCAAAGCACATCCAGAGTTCTCATGCACTGCGTCACACCTGAGGAGGGCAAGCAGATCCTGCAACACACCTGCTCGGGCACCTGTGGCAACCAGGCTGCATCCAAAACATAAGTCGGAAAGATGCTATTCGGGAGGAGATACCCAAGCTCCTCGCAGCCGGGTTCATCAAAGAAGTCTACCACCCGGATTGGCTGGCAAACCCAGTTCTGGTCCGGAAGAAAAATGGTAAATGGCGCAGGTGCATCGACTACACCGATCTCAACAAAGCGTGCCCCAAAGACCCATTTGGTCTACCTAGAATAGATTAGGTGGTGGATTCCACGGTGGGGTGCGATCTTCTCAGCTTTGTCAACTGCTACTCGGGATATCATCAAATCAGCCTCAAGGAGGACGACTGCCTAAAGACGTTTTTCATCACACCGTTTGGCGCATATTGCTACATCACAGTGCCGTTCGGTCTGAAAAACGCTAGAGCCACGTATCAACATGCCATTCAGCGGTGTCTACACAGTCAAATCGGGTGCAACGTGGAGGCCTACGTCGACGACGTGGTGATCAAGACCAAGACAAAGGAAGACCTCATCGCCGACCTAGAAGAAACCTTCCAAAACCTTCAAAGATTCAAGATGAAGCTGAACCTAGAAAAGTGTGCCTTTGGTGTGCCATCGGGCAAGTTACTCGGCTTCATCGTCTCGCATCGCGGCATCGAGGCCAACCAAGAGAAAGTCAAAGCAATCATGAACATGGCACCCCCGACTACCCAGAAGGACGTCCAAAAGCTGACAGGCTGCATGGCGGCCCTCAGTAGGTTTATTTCCCGACTGGGCGAACGGGGCATGCCCTTTTTTAAGCTATTAAAGAAGGCGAACAACTTCCAGTGGACTCCAGAAGCCCAGCAAGCCTTCGACGACTTCAAACAATTTCTCAATCACCCCCCGTGTTGGTGTCACCCATGCCCCAAGAGCCCCTCATGTTATATCTGGTGGCAACTACTCAGGTAGTCAGCACGGTGCTGGTGGTCGAGCGATCCGAGTCGGGTCATATCCAGAAAATTCAACGGCCAGTCTATTTTGTCAGCAAGGTCCTCGCCGACTCGAAGATGAGGTATCCGCAGGTCCAGAAGCTGCTCTATGGCCTACTCATTACTGTCCGGAAGCTGGTGCATTATTTCCAAGCACACCAAGTCACGGTGGTCACATCTTACCCACTCAGGGATGTCCTGCATAATCGCGAGGGCACCGGCCGAATCGCTAAGTGGGCCCTCGAGTTGATGGCCTTCGACATCTCCTTTCAGCCAAGGACAGCTATCAAATCACAAACTCTAGCCGACTTCGTGGCCGAGTGGACAGAAGTCCAACTACCCACATCAACAGCGAAGCTAGAGTACTGGACAATGTACTTCGATGGTTCTCTACGGATCGGCTGCGCTGGGGCTGGCGTTGTATTGATGTCCCCCAACGGCGAAAAACTCAAGTACGTTCTACAAATCCACTTCTCGGCTTCCCACTATGTCACCGAGTACGAGGCACTTGTCCATGAGCTCCGCATTGCTATATCACTCGGCATTCATCGGTTGGTTGTGCGTGGAGACTCCCAACTCGTGGTAAACCAAGTCATGAAAGACTGGACATGTCTCGGCGACACCATGGCGGCATACTGTCAGGAGGTCCGCAAGCTGGAAAACAAGTTCGACGGGCTAGAAATAACACATGTCCTACGACAATATAATGACACGGCAAACGAATTGGCAAACTTGGGATCCAAGCGAGAGGCGGTCCCGACAAGGATCTTTGTCGAGCAACTTAAGGAGCCATCCGTCAAGAAGAAACCAGTACCAGAGCAGTCGAGAGGCGAACCTACCCCGGCAACAGACGAGGTGCTGCAAATATTTCAAGACCGGCGGACTCTTGTTCTCAAATTCCTCCTGCACGATGAGCTCCCAGAAGATCGCAGTCAAGCCGAACAAATCAAACGTCGGAGCAAGAGTTTCCTCGTCGTCGGAGAAGACTTGTACCGAAGAAGCGCATCCGGTGTCCTCATGCGATGCGTCACCACCGAGGAGGGCAAGCAGATCCTGCAGTCAATCCACTTGGGCATATGTGGCAACCTTGCCGCATCCAGGACGTTAGTCAGAAAGGCTTACCAGCAGGGATTTTTCTGGCCAACAGCAGTAACAGATGCCAAGGACATTGTTTAGACATGCAAGGGTCGCCAGTTCTACGCAAGACAAATCAATCTCCTAGCCCAAGAACTCCAAACTATCCCAATTTCTTGGCCCTTTGCAGTATGGGGGTTTGACATGGTCGGGCCTTTCAAGAAAGCGCCAGGAGGGTTCACGCACCGGCTCGTCGCAGTCGACAAGTTTACCAAGTGGATCGAGGCCAAACCTGTGGCGACTATAACAGCGGCATGAGCAAAAGACTTCATCATGAGTATATTATACCGATTCGGGGTCCCCAACCGCATTATCACAGACAACGGCACTCAGTTCATGGGTGGCATCTTTCAAGACTTCTGCGACGACTTCGGCATCAAGATCTGTTATGCATCTGTGGCACACCCGTGGAGCAATGGATAGGTTGAAGTGCCAATGGAATGGTCTTACAAGGCATCAAGACTAGGATTTTTGACCGACTACATCCATACGCGGGCCGATGGGTCCAAGAACTTCGATCCATCCTCTGGTCTTTCAGAACCACAGTTAGTCGGGCAACAGGGCAATCTCATTTCTTTCTGGTCTACGGTGCTGAGGCCATGCTACCTACCAAGTTAGAGTTTGGCTCTCCCAGAGTTCAAACTTATTTAGAAGACACCTCAAACAATACCCTACTGGTCGAGCTAGATCAGTTGGAAGAAGCAAGGGATATCGCAATAATTCAGTCGGCACGGTATCTCCAAGGCCTATGTCGCTACCATAATCACAATGTCCATGTCCGTGCCTTCCTGGTGGGTGATCTCATCTTGAGAAAAATACAAACCACCAAAGACAGGCACAAACTATCCCCAATATAGGAAGGGCCGTTCATTATAGCCGAGGTAACACGGCCAGGCGCCTACCAACTGAAGACAGAAGACGGTGCCCTCATCACCAACTCATGGAATATAGAATAGCTACGTCCTTTCTATACCTGAGCTTTATATTTTCCCCATGTGTACAGCTTTCTCTGACTCACTACACCGTTTGTCTCAACCGTGTAGTGAGTCAGGGGCTGCATGTATTATATGTGCTTTGTCAATAATATACAAGCCTATTTTACTTAAGTTATGAAGTTTTGCAACGACTCTGTCATGTTTGCCCGAGTACAGCTGATGAGGACATCATGTCTTTAGATACATACTTACCTCTTCATGATGAACAAGATGTGCAACCGATCCAAGGACCAATTACTCGTGCACGTGCTCGTCAACTTATTCGCCAGGTGAATGCGTTCCTAAGCTTACATGAGAATATTTCTACGAATGGCATGCTATTTAATTCTTGTGATGATTTTATTGTTCTTAGGAACCTGGGAGAAGACCATGGAGAATAGCTCAAGAAACCACATATTGAAGTGAAGACAACAAGTGCAAGTAAACT
Source organism: Oryza meyeriana var. granulata (assembly GCA_003991445.1). Lineage (NCBI taxonomy): Eukaryota > Viridiplantae > Streptophyta > Magnoliopsida > Poales > Poaceae > Oryza > Oryza meyeriana. The sequence goes on from RYFJ01000704.1 coordinate 222,070, forward strand.
CCTATTCCCGAGACCGTTTCAGTTTCAGGCTGGGAGACAACGTCAATTTCAAACGGTCATAACTTTTGATCCAGAAGGATTTACAGGGCCTACAAGTACTTGTTGGAAAGCTTATGAAGTCTACTTTCAGATGGTTTTGGTTTCACATCAAAATTCCTCCTGAGCTATCCAGAATCATCGAAACAAGACATGTAACTCTTCCAGTATGAGTCTGTTTTGGGCCTTGGGCCTTGTAATTGTGTCGTGGGCTACACCCATGAGGAGTGCGCCCCTCACAGGGCAAACCCTCACCCTAGGACATCCTAACTCGTATATATTCCACAGCCGCCGCTGTTTAAGTTGGGTTTTGCTTAGATTATTCTGTCCTTGAACAGTTTCGCCGTTTATCGGTTTGTGAGACCCCAACTCGAGAGTATAATCATTCATCTGCAATTGAGTTGCAATCTTTCTTGTTCTTGCTTGTGTTCTTCGATTCGCATGCAGGGATTAGCCTTCGTGGCGAGGTCAACCGGGCAGCGCACGGTTGATAACGAGAGGAGACGTGGTACTGCGATTGTAGGGTTCGGGTCCTGGTGATCAGAAGCCGGATCGTGAGTGTCAAATTTCCACCAAATCGAGAGTTATCTTTGCCTAACGGAAGATCGGGCACCCCGTTGCCATCAATAGCTCTCCGCGGTGAACGGTTTTATTAAGTTCCCATATACCAACTCGGTGCAGACTATATAGTCGGGTAAAACTAATGACAAACTGGGTAGTAGTTTAAAGCTCGGCGGCACGGCACATATGTTTACACATGTCTTTGCAGAATATTTACAATACACTGACTGCATAATATCTTGTTCTTACGGATCCAGGTCCCGGGCAATGATCTCCGCAGTCGGCCTCGCATTGGGAATCAGCTCCAGTGCTTCCTCAGGAGTCGTATCCTTGGCAAACCCCTCCCCAATGGCTTCAACATCTGCCCTTGGGTAGATGGACTTGGTCATTGCCAGGGCATGGGCCACGCCAGCAACGACGCGCTCATCCGAGTACCTCTTCAGTGCACTCGGGGCATCCTCGAGGCATGCCTCCACTTGGGCGATCGAGTTGCAGCTGGTTCCCACGTGGCGAGGATCTATGACATCAAGGAGCCATTCTCACGGACCCGAGAAGGGCCTCCTGTGACTCCTTGATGACCCTTATCTCCTTTGCATAAGCTTTAAATTGGGCCTGGGAGTTGGCTCTACCCGCTACCCGAGTCCACCGACAAACTTGTTAGATAAAGCTGCAGATGGAGTAATTAATGGATTGGTTAAGATCATTGTCAAGAGGGAGACTTACTTTCGTAGTCGGCCTCCAACCTGGCTATGGTCCTCTCCAGTTCAGCTTTTTCCTTCTCGAGCCCGGCGTTAGCCTCCTTCAGTTCGGCCTTCTCTCGTTCGAGCTCGGCCTTGGCCTTTGTCAATTCGGCCCTCTCTTGTTTGAGCTCGGCCTTGGCCCTTGTCAAGTCTACCTTGTCTTTTTCAAGACCGGCCTTGGCTTCTTCGGCCTCCTTGAGTTTGGCTTCCCCCTCTGTTCGGGTCTTCAACTCACTCTCGAGGGCTGCACACCGGAATGGTCAAGTACTCAGCGTTGCAATCAAGACACAACTGGGCAGTCGGGAAGCTGCATAACTAGATGAAGTGGCAAATAGCCTAGTCGGGAAGACGTGTTCAAGATACTTACCTCTGATCTGCTTGGCTTGGTCCCAAGTCTGATTCCTGAGTTGGTTGGCGGCTTCCTTTAGCCAGATCTCCCTCTCCTGGCTGTGTCGTTCCAGCTCGTCCTTCGCGGTCTGGAGCTGGTCCAGTTCTTGGAGTTTGGGAGCAAGATGAGTCAAGACTTCGTTTATCTGCTCCGAGTGTTCGACGAGCTTCTGCTCAAAGCAGGGGCGTTACAAAGCAAGGTCAAGCTTCAAGTAAAGAAGACCTACAGGAGCGTGTCGTGACTAGGGTCTTACTCGGGCCCCCTGGGAAGCGGCGATTGCAGCGCGGAGGAAGTCTTCGCGCTCCTTCTCTGTCGCCTTTTCGTCGTGCTTGTACCTCTTTGACACCCCTTCAGGGGTCACCCAGCGGAAGGTTCTCAGGAATTTGCGAGGTGGAGCTTCAAGCCGGGGGAGGTTTAGTCTTTCCAGCGACGACGACGACGACGGCGACCAGGATGGCGATGGGGTCCTAGCTCTCGGTTCCGCGGCCTCTGGGGCTTCGGAGCTTGGCTTAGGGGCTGGAACGACGGCCTCAACTTCTGCCCCTTGGTTGGCCAGAGTCGGCGGCCCAGCAGTCGGAGCGGTCTCTGTTTCTACAATTGAAGCTGCTGTCGGCTCTGCAGGTGCACTCGTAGGCGCCGGTTCGGCTGGGGTTGGCACTAGCTCTACTAGGGCTGGTGCTGCTGCGGGCATGGCCGGCACGGTCTCCTTAAGATCGATGTCGGCACGTTTCCTATGCATTGAAACAAACATCAAGACGCTATCACAGCGAGTGAGATTTCCAGAAGACCCATGGCGACTTACCTTTTGGAGAACCTGAGCTTATGCACGAGGCTTCGGGGAGTTGTTGATGGAGGGCCGCTGGCTGTTGGTCTAGATGGTGCGGCGGTCGGTGGCGGCGTTTCAGTACCAGTCGGCCCCATTCGCTGTGTGGTCGGCTGGGACGCCTAGGTACTTGGCAGCGCTGTAGTCGACCTTGTACCCGGCGACACCCTTGTCGGGCTCAATAATGTTGAGCTCAGCAGCAATGGTCCCGGTCTGGGACCTAATGGCCTGGGTGCTGTACTGATGGGGTCTTTTATCTTCAGGCTCCCGGCTGCGGCACTCGGCTTCAGAACCTTCCCCTTGCCCCGATCTGCAATGGATTTCTTCCCCGCTCTTTCTAAGTCAGGTTGGGCAGCGGAAGGACTTCTCGGCCTTTTCTTCGACTTCTAGGACGATAATTTTCGGGAGTCATCATCAAACTCCTCACAAGTCTGCAAGCAATTCATCAATATAAGTTATACACTACGAAGCCGATCTGGGCATATCTCTGCAAGCATTCATCACAAATAGATTATAAGGTGATGTCATGGAAGGTTACCTTTGGGCGTGGCCTCTTCTGGCTGTAAGCCACCACGGACCGATTTGCATCTTCAGTCTCAACTACCCTGTTGGTGAAGAAATCAAACAAGATGTTGGTCACCTTGTACTTGTCCACCAGATCGGCATATTCCCGGCTAGGGTCACCTTTGCCTTGGTAGTCCCAACCGAAGTGGCATCTTAGCTTCAGCGACCTGATGCATCGAGTCAGGAAGCGCCGGGCTACCCAAGGGCCAGTCAGTCCGGCTTTCTTCAGCTTCCCAATCTGGTCGACTAATATATCTACTTGCCCCATTTCCTCCCAGGTGGGCAGAGACGACCACTTGGCGATGACCACTGGGGGCAGACCCATGAAAGTGGGGAGGCTTGGCTCAAGATCGGCACAGTAAAACCATTCCTTATGCTAGCCTTTGAGAGAAGATTTCAAAGGGATGTCTAAATAGATCTTCTTCATCTCGTTCCTAAGTTGGACACCGGCCCCCCTGACTACTTGGATTCTATTCTTGGAGGGTTGGGGCTTGATGTGGAATAAATACCTGAATAGATTCAGATGGGGTTCCACACCCAGGAAGCACTCACAGAGGGCGACAAAGATGGAGATTTGAAGAATCGAGTTGGGATTCAGATTCACCAGCTCGAGTTCGTAAAAAGAAAGCAATTCGCGGAAGAACTCGGAAGATGGAAAAGAAAGACCCCGATGGAAGAAAGAGGCAAAAACAACGGTCTCACCCTCCTAGGGCTCCGGAACCGATTCGCCCTCCGCCAGGCGCCAGTTGATGATCTCTCAGCCTTGCAGCTTCAGCTGGGCTTCCAGAAGCTTTAGCTTCGTCGATCCGCAATCCGAAGTCGGCCAGACATCATCCGATGTGTGGAGGCCATGGGCCCCGGGTACCTCATCACCAGCATATGGGCCACTCGGATAGAGGATGGGCCGAACCATGTAATTAAAGATAAGATAACACCCGGCAGGCTTTACCTTGTACAATGAGGAATAACAGTCTTAGTCGGATAGGTTTTTATCTCTAAGAAGGAAATCCCTTGGCCGTATCTGGCTGGGATCCTTATCATGTACCTCGGCCCCCCAGTATATAAGGGGAGGCAGGGCGTCCCTCAGGGCAGGCAAGATCATTGATCACAAACCACCTCAGAGGAATAACACCTCAACTGGACGTAGGGTATAACCTTACATCGAGGGCCTGAACCAGTATAAATCTTCCTTGTGTTCCTCTGCAGTCCACCGAATTTACCTTCGCCGAGTAGCCCTATAGTTTTATTGCCGGTGCAAAGCATCGACAGTTGGCGTGCCAAGTAGGGGCTCTGGCGAATTCTTCATCAGCAAATTTGATGGATCCAATGAACGGAGTCGACGGCAACAAGTTCTCCCCTGGAGACAAGATTTCCTTCGGAAGCCTCAATTTCATTGCCAACCAGATGGGCAACCTTACCATGGCCGGAACAGATCTAATCCAGCCGATCGAGGAGCCAGCCGACGTAGCGCCAGTTGGCCCACAGGACGCCGTGATCTCCTTGAAGGACTTATTGCGGCAGTCCTTCACATCGCCAAGCATCGGGACAACTCTCTCTTCGGCGTCTGACTTGCGCTAGGCCTTGAGCCAGCTCGGGTTGGGCCGAGAAGGGGAGAGATCATCAATTTCCTACACGGACTCGGCGACGCTGCGGGTTTACATCCCGCACAACAGACCCGATCTCCTGTGATTCAGTTTGGACACGGCCAAGTGCCGTTTCAGATTGGATCTAGAGAGGTTGGGGTCATTCTCACTCCGATAAACTACTCGGAGTCCAACTCTAAGTTGGATAATGGTTCGAACGCCAGTTCGGACTCCAGTCTAGCGAGTTTTCTCCTCCCCCGCGAGATCTTCATGGCTTCAACACCACCCTCCGAGGTACGCTGACTACAAGAGGAGCAATAGGAGGAGGCGCGCCGACTACAACAACAGGAGGAGACTGATCGCGAGACTCGCAACAACAGGCTGCGCAGAGCTGGACGAGTAGCCCAGCAGCAGATTCTCCAAACTAAAGTCGGCGATCACGACGTTTTTGTCACGCCGCAACAGAATGTGGTGGCTGCCGCAACTCTGCTGGACACGCTCCAGCTCAGGCCTGATCACCAGGCCACCCCAACTATCGCCAAAATCAAGACGGCGATCACAGCTGCTGCCTGCCAACAGCAACAACAACAGTCGGGCGACACCCTAGTACCGACTAACCGGTCGGGATCTCCAGCAGCGGGCTCATCCACGTCAGCTCGGCGTCGGGTGGCCGGCTCAAGTCGGCCACGCAAGGAGTCTAGGCAAACTACACTCGGCAATAGCAATAACCGGCGCCGTCACCGGTATGATCGCTGGCCTAATCAAGACCTCCGAGAGCGCCTACAACATGACCTTCGCCACACTATCAGCGCCCGGCGCCGCGAACGACGAGAAGATGAGCACCGCCGACTAGAAGATGAAAACGAGCTCTTTGGCCTCCATCACGAGTGGTTTAACCGCCGTGGTCGAAGCCCAAGCCCTCACGAAGACGAAGGCATCCCAGCTTTCACTCGGGAGCTACAGGACGTCCATTGGCCGACTGGCTTTAAGCCCACTAGGATTGAAAAGTATGACGGCAAAACAAATCCCAAGTCCTGGCTCACCGTATATACCCTAGCAGTCCGAGCTGCTGGGGGCGACAACAAAGCCATGGCTAACTACCTCCCAGTCGTGCTAGCCGACTCGGTGAGGACATGGCTAACAGGGCTCCCGAGACGGTCGATCGGTTCCTGGGGAGAACTCAGGGATCGGTTCATCGCCAACTTTCAGGGAACCTACGAGAGGCCGTCTTTAGAGCACGATCTTTATCAGCTGCACCAGAAGAAGAATGAGTCTCTGCAAGATTTCATCAAGAGGTTCTCCGAGAAGCGCAACAAGATCCCAATGATCAAAGACGAGGCTGTCATCGCCGTCTTCCGCAAGGGAGAAAAGGACACCCCGTTCATCGCGAAGTTCACTCGGAAACCACCGCTGTCTGTCCGGGCTCTGTTCGACATGGCCAACAAATACGCCAACTTGGCCGAAGCGGTTGCAGAGGCCCTCGACGAGAAAAAGGAGTCCCGACAGAAGGACCAAAAGGCGAAAGCCGACAACGAGCCATCTCAGAACAAGTCCAGCAACCGCAAGCGGAAGTCGGACAACGAGGTGGCCAACATGGAGCATACTCGGTCGTGGCCCCAACGGAACAACGACTACCAGAAAGTTATGAGTGGGCCAAAGACTGCTACATGCTCAAGAAGTTTGCCTCCAAGCAGGCTTCATCGTCTGGCACTGACAAGGACAAAGACAAGCCAGACTCGGGTCCGGCTGATGATTTTCAAGATCCTCAAGCCGAGCTCAATCACATCTTTGGGGGGCCGCTCGCGTACGAGTCCAAGCGCAAACAAAAGCTTTCAGCGTGCGACATCAACACGGTCTCTACAACGGACACCCCCCAGTACCTGCGCTGGTCAGAGATGGCCATTACCTTCAATCGCGCGGATCACCCAGATCGGGTCTCTCACCTGGGACATTATCCACTCGTCCTGGACCCCGTCGTCAAAAACATCAGGCTGAAGAAAACCCTCATCGACGGAGGTAGCGCGCTCAACATCTTATTCACCAAGACTTTGGACGAGATGAAGATTCCTCATTTAGAACTACGGCCGAGTACTGCACCCTTCCACGGGATAATTCCCGGCCTGTCATCAACTCCACTCAGGCAGATCACATTGCCAGTAACCTTCGGCACGCAGGATAACTTCCGCATGGAAAACGTCTGCTTCAAGGTTGCCGACTTCGAGACCGCGTACCACGCGATACTCGGACGACCGGCACTTGCCAAATTCATGGCGATACTGTACTACACATATATGGTGCTCAAAATGCCTGGGCCAGTAGGAGTCCTCACCCTCTGCAGTGACATTAAGCAAGCCTTCACCTGCGACAGGGAGAGCTGCGAGCTGGCTCAATCACAAGAGGCGGCAGTCGGGCGTGATAGCATTCGGCAAGCCGTCACAACTAAAGTTGAGCAGGACCAAGTTCTGGCAAAAAAGGCAGCGAAGTCGGGAATTTCAGCGGATTCTGACACGACGAAGATACCCCTGGACCCTTCCGACCCCTCCAAGACTGCTCTAGTCGGGACCAGACTCAACCCCAAATAGGAAGACGCGCTCGTCACCTTCCTACAAGCCAATAAAGATATCTTCGCATGGAAACCGTCTGACATGCCGGGCGTACCAAGGGAGGTGATCGAGCACGCCCTAAATGTGAAGACAGATGCCAAGCCAGTCAAGCAACGGCTGCGGCGCTTCGCTCAAGACCATAAGGATGCTATTCGGGAGGAGATTACCAAGCTCCTCTCAGCCAGGTTCATCAAGGAGGTCTATCACCCGGATTGGCTGGCAAACCCAGTTCTGGTCCGGAAGAAAAACGGTAAATGGCGCATGTGCGTCGACTACACCGATCTCAATAAGGCATGCCCCAAGGACCCATTTGGTCTTCCTAGGATAGATCAGGTGGTTGATTCCATGGTAGGGTGCGACCTACTCAGCTTTCTCGACTGCTACTCGGGATACCATCAAATTAGCCTGAGGGAGGAAGACTGCTTAAAGACATCTTTTATCACGCCGTTTGGAGCGCACTGCTATATCACAATGCCGTTCGGTTTGAAGAATGCTGGAGCAACCTATCAACAAGCCATTCAGCGGTGTCTGCACACTCAGATCGGGCGCAACGTGGAAGCCTACGTTGACGACGTGGTGATCAAGACCAAGTCCAAAGAAGACCTCATCGCTGACCTGGAAGAAACCTTCCAAAACCGTCAAAGATTCAAGATGAACTTGAACCCAGAAAAGTGCGCCTTCGGTGTGCCATCCGGAAAGTTACTCGGCTTCATCGTCTCGCATCGCGGCATCGAGGCTAACCCAGAGAAAGTCAACGCCATAATGAACATGGCTCCCCCGACTAACCTCAAAGACGTTCAGAAGCTGACAGGCTGCATGGCGGCACTCAGCCGGTTTATTTCCCGACTGGGCGAATGGGGTATGCCCTTCTTCAAGCTACTCAAAAAGGCAGACAACTTCCAATGGACTCCGGAAGCCCAGCAAGCCTTCGAAGACTTTAAGCAATTTCTCACATCACCTCCCGTGTTGGCGTCACCTCTGCCCCAAGAACCGCTAATGCTATATCTGGCGGCAACCACTCAGGTAGTCAGCACGGTGCTGGTGGTCGAGCGATCCGAACAGGGTCACATCCAGAAAATACAACGGCCAATCTACTTTGTCAGCGAGGTCCTTGCTGACTCGAAGACGAGATATCTGCAGGTCCAGAAGCTGCTATATGGCCTACTCATCACAGTCCGGAAGCTGGTGCACTATTTTCAAGCACATCAAGTCACGGTGGTCACAGCGTTTCCACTCGGGGATGTCCTTCATAATAGCAAGGCCACTGGCCGAATCGCTAAATGGGCACTCGAGTTGATGGCATTCAATATCACTTTTCAGCCACGAACAACAATTAAATCACAGGCTCTAGCCGACTTCGTGGCCGAGTGGACAGAAGTTCAATTGCCTACATCAACAGCAAAGCTAGAGTACTGGACAATGTACTTCGACGGTTCTCTACGGATCGGCGGCCCCAGGGCTGGAGTCATATTGACGTCCCCCACCGGCGAAAAACTGAAGTACGTTCTACAAATCCACTTCCCGGCTTCCCACAACATCACCAAGTACGAGGCACTTATTCACGGGCTCCGCATCGCTATATCACTCGGCATACGTCGACTGGTTGTGCGCAGGGATTCTCAACTCGTGGTAAACCAAGTCATGAAAGACTGGACTTGTCTCGATGATACCATGGCGGCATACTGTCAGGAGGACCGCAAGCTGGAAAACATGTTCGACGGGCTGGAAATAACACATGTGCTGCGTCAATACAACGACGCGGCAGACGAGCTGGCAAACATGGGATCCAAGCGAGAAGCAGTTCCGACTGGAATCTTTGTCGAGCAACTCATGGAGCCATCAGTCAAGAAGAAACCGGCGCCGAAGCAGTCGGGAGGCGAACCTACCCCGGCCACAGATGAGGCGCTGCACATATGTCAAGACTGGAGGACTCCTGTTGTCAAATTCCTCCTGGATGACGAACTCCCAGAAGATCGCAGTCAAGCCGAGCAGATAAAGCGTCGAAGCAAAAGCTTCCTACTAGTCGGAGAAGACCTGTACCGAAGGAGCGCATCCGGTGTCCTCATGCGTTGCGTCACCACCGAGTAGGGCAAGCAGATTCTGCAGTCGATTCACTCAGGCATATGTGGCAACCACGCCGCATCCAGGACGTTAGTCGGAAAGGCTTACCGGCAGGGATTTTTCTGGCCCATAGTAGTAACAGACGCCAAGGAAATTGTTCGCAAGTGCGAGGGTTGCCAGTTCTACACAAGACAAACAAATCTCCCAGCCCAGGAACTCCAAACTATCCCTATTTCTTGGCCATTCGCAGTATGGGGGCTCAACATGGTCGGGCCTTTCAAGAAAGCGCCAGGAGGGTTTACACATCTATTCGTCGCTGTGGATAAATTCACCTAGTGGATTGAGGCTAAGCCCGTTGCAACAATCACAGCGGCACGAGCAAAGGACTTCATCATGAGTATATTATACCGGTTCGGGGTCCCTAACCGCATCATCACTGACAATGGTACTCAGTTGACGGGCGGAGTATTCCAAGACTTCTGCGAAGATTTCGGCATCAAGATCTGCTACGCATCTGTGGCACACCCGCGGAGCAATGGGCAGGTCGAACGAGCCAACGGTATGGTCTTACAAGGCATCAAGGCCAAGATATTCGATCGACTACAACCATATGCGGGCCGATGGGTACAAGAACTTCCATCGGTTCTCTGGTCTCTAAGAACCACGGTTAGTTGGGCAACAGGGCAATCCCCTTTCTTTCTGGTCTATGATGCCGAGGCTATGCTACCAACAGAGTTACAGTTCGGCTCTCCGCGAGTTCGGGCTTACGCAGAAGACGTCTCAAATAATACCCGACTGGTCGAGATAGATCAGTTGGAAGAAGCAAGGGACACCGCAACAATCCAGTCAGCAAGGTATCTTCAAGGCCTGCGTCGCTACCACAATCGCAATGTCCATGGCCGCGCCTTTTTGGTCGGGGACCTCGTCCTGAGGAAAATACAAACCACCAAAGACAGGCACAAATTATCCCCAATCTGGGAAGGGCCGTTCATTATAGCCGAGGTCACGCGGCCAGGCGCCTACCGACTGAAGACCGAAGACGGTGTTCTCATCAACAACTCATGGAACATAGAACAGCTACATCCTTTCTATACCTGAGTTTTATACTTTTTTCATGTGTACAGTTTCTCTGACTCACTACGCCGCTTGTATCAACCAAGTAGTGAGTCGGGGGCTGCATGTTTATATGTGCTATCAATAATATACGAGCTTGTCCTACACAGTCACGAAGCTTTACTACAACTGTCGCGTTTGCTCGAGTTCAGTTTCCTACTTTGAACGATTTTATTAAGTTCTAACAGAATAACTCGGCATAGACTCCACGGTCAAGTAAAGCTAATGACGACTGAGTACATAAGCTTGGTGGCGCCGCACATATATTTACACATGTTTTCCACAAAAGTTCATACATACCGACTACATAATATGTTGCCCTTACAGACCCAGGTCTCGGGTAATTATCTCAGCAGTCGGCTTCGCCCGGGCAATCAGCTCCAGCGCCTCCTCGGGCGTCGTCTCCTCGGCAAACCCCTCCCTGATGGCTTCAATATCTGCCCTCGGGTAGATGGACTTGGTCATCGCCAAGGTTTGGGCCATGCCGGCAACAACACGCTTATCCGAGTACCTCTTCAAGGCACTCGGTGCGTCCTCAAGATGCACCTCTACTTGGGGGATCCTGCTGCAACTGGTTCCCACAGGGCTGGGATCTATGAGGTCGAGGAGCCCTTTCACGGACCTAACGAGGGCCTCTCGTGACTCCCCGATGACTTTTACCTCCTCTGTGTAAAACCGATACTGGGCCTGGACATTGACTCTCATGTCTGTCCGGGTCCACCGGCAAGTAAACTTGTCAGACTCGGTTGCAGACAGAAGGATTAATGGACTGGTTAAGATCACGGTCGGGTTGAGGACTTACTTTCGTAGTCGGCCTCCCACCCGGCCACGGTCTTCTCCAGTTCAGCTTTTTCCTTACCGAGCTTGACGATGGCCTCTTTCAACTCGGCCTTCTCCCGATCAAGCTCGGCGTTGTCCTTTGTCAGGTCGGCCTTGACCTTCTCAAGCTCGGCCCTGGCTTCTTCGGCCTCCTTCAGCTGGGATTCCCTCTCTGTTCAGGTCTTTAACTCTGCTTCGAGGGCTGCACAACAGCTTAGCCAAGAGCTCAACCGTGCAGTCAAGACATAACTAGGCAGTCGGGAACAACGCGGCTAGATGAATACGTCAATGGTTCAGTCGGGAAGGTGCATTCGGGGAGTTTACCTCTGATCTTTCCGGCTAGGGCCCAAGTCTCCTCCCTGAGCTGGTCGGCGCCACTCTTCAGCCAGGCTTCCCTCCCCGCATGACGCGCCTCCATCTCGGCCTTCAATGCCCGGAGCTGCTCCAGTTCCGCGAGATGGGGGGCCATTTCGACCAGGATTTCGATCATCGCCTCGTTGCGGTCAACAAGCTCCTGCTCAGGGAGGGAGCAAGTCAAAATTGGAGTCAAGACGTCAAAAATGAGAAGACCATCAGGACTCTTATCACAGGGGTCATACCCAAACCCCCTCAGACCCGGCAATGGCGGCGCAGAGCAACCTTTTGTGTTCCCTTCTCGCTGCGGCCTCGTTAAGCCTAAAACTCTTCACGGTCCCATCAGGCGCCGTCTAGGTGAACGTCCGGGGCATCCTACGTGGAGGAGCTTCAGTCTGAGGCAGGTTCGGGATCTCCAGCGGCGGCGACGATGACGACGACCACCATGACGGCGACGGGGTCCTGGCCTCCACGCAGTCGTCCCCTGCGGCATCGGGGATTGACTCGGGCGCTTCAACAGCGGCCTCTGCGGTGGGTGACACTTCAGGGGCTGGGTCCTCAACCTCAGTAACTACCTCTTCGTCGGGTGACGATGGCGACCCTACAGTCAGGACCACCTCAGTCTCCGCGACTGGGCTGGCCACCGGCTCAGCGGGTATGTTCGCAGTAGCCGACTCAGCTGGGGCTGGCTCTTCTAGGGGAGCGGTCGGATCGGTCTCCTTGAGATCAATATCGGCCCGCTTCCTGCATGACAAACAAGACATTAGAACACTACATCAACAGGCAAGAATCCCAGAAGACCCGGAGCAGCATACCTCTTGGAGAACTTGAGTCTCCCACCGGGTGATTCAGGTTCCGGCGCAGTGCGCTCAGCAGTCGGGCTAGTCGGCATCACAATTGGTGACGGCACATCAGATTGAGGCGGCCCCGTCTCTAGTGTGGCTGGCTTGGGCACGCCCATGCTCGGCGGTACCCGCTCCGGCCAACCACTCGGCGGTACTGTTGCCGGACTCGGCAATGTTGGGCTCGGCCCCGCAGGTCTCAACCTGGGGCTTGATCGCCTAGGCGTCACAGTGGCAGTGTCCTTTATCTTCAGCCCTCCTACCGTGACACGTGGCGTCATGGCCCCCTCGCCCCGATAAAGAACAGGTTTCTTCCTGGCTCTCTTGGAGTCGGGCTGGGCGGCAACGGGGCTCCTTGGCCTTTTCTTCGATGCAACGGGCGGTAGTCCTCATCAAACTCCACGCACCACTACGGAAGATTCAACAGAATACATCATACAATGCCAGGCAATCACACATACAAGTCCACAGGCATTCACTACAAAGGAAAGACGAAGGTTACCTCGGGACGGGGCCAACTGCGCCTATAAGACGCAATGCGTCTCTTCTTGTCTTCAGTCTCGATCACCCCGCTGGAGAAGTACCCGAACAGGGTTTCCGTCACCTTCTGCTCATTGGCCGACTCATGGCTGACCCGGTCAGGATCATGTTTTCCCTGGTAATCCCAGCCAAATGCACTCCTTAGCTTCAGGGGCTGGAAGCGCCGGGTCAGGAACCTCCTGGCCACCCAGGGTCCAGTCAGGCTAGCCTTCTTGAAGTTATCTAACTTTGTCAACAGTTGATGCACCTGGCCCATCTCCTCAAGGGTTGGATCTGCTGACCAATTTGGTAAAACCACCGGTGGCAAACCGGTGAATGGCCGCAAGGAGGGAGCCAGATCTGCGCAGTAGAACCACTCTTTGTGCCAGCCTTTTAAGGAGGATTTCAAGGGAAGATCAAGATATGACTTTTTCCTATCGCTCCTTAGCTGAAGACCAGCCCCCCCAATCACACTAATGTTATTTTTGGAGGGCTGGGGTTTAATGTGGAACAGGTGTCAAAAGAAGTTGAAATGGAGATCTGAAGGATTGAGTTGGGATTCAAATGCACCAACTCTAACTTATAGAAGTCAAGGATTCGGTGGAAGAATGAAGGCACAAACCCCGGTCGAAAAAAGAAGCAAAAACTACCGTTTCGCCAGATTGGGGATTTGGAGCCGACTCACCCTTAGCTGGCCGCCAGCGGATCACTTCTTGGCTCGGTAACTTCGATTGATTCTCCATCAGCGTCAGTTTCACCGAACCGCAATCCGACATCGGCCAAGTATTCCCCGGCGAACCCGCAAGATTCGAAGCTTTTGGCATGGTTGGAGGCGAAGAGATTTGGGGGAAAAGCGATTGGGGGCTTGGAACAGATGAGGAAAACCAGAGTTGCCCGAGTTCACGCGGGAAGCAGCGATAACAGCTAACCCTAGCCGAGAGAGAGGCGAAAAGTTAGGCACGGAAGTGGAAGATGAAACGATTGGCTGATTTGGGGAAGATGAAGGAATCTTTTTCTCTCTCCCCGCTTTTGTAGAGCCGATGCCGACTAGATGGGCTTGGGCCTACACAGTTAGCACTGGGCCACCAAGATATGAGTTCCTACAGTAGCATGCTCCATGTGGGCCGCTCGCAGGCTAAGTTGAAATTATAGTGCTGGTGCTACTAACAGGAGCCGATAGGGTAAACAGATACGCTTCAAGAGAGCCTTATTGCTAAACATATATCTTTGGGTGTCTATTTTATCCACAGGTCTTGAGGATATATCCTTACATGGATCACAAACTGGTCTTCATTAAAATTGAGGATGCAGGTATCTTTCTCGAGTACACCTGACCATGCAGTGGATTTATTTTTCATGCAGTGGTACTCGGCCTACATGCGTGGCCACCAGTTGCTATGAGCAACGACATTCCAGCCGACATGACGCTGAAGAGTCTAACTTTCGAGTAGTGCACTACTCGGGAGAGACTATAAATATTTTTTCCCACTGACATGATGCGGAGGAGTCTAACTTCTAAGTGGGACGCCACTCGGAAAAGAGTATAAACCCCTTATTCCGACTGACATGAAGTCAAAGAGTCCTATATACAAGTGGCATGCTACTCGGCAAGACTATATATTAAATTCCGATTGACATGATACCGAAGAATCTCATATACCAGTAGTAATCTACTCGGAAAAGATTATCAGGGTAAAGATCTTTGACTTTATGTTTAATTGTCTTTACAATTAAGCACAAAGTCAGGGGCTACACCTAATAGGTGCCCCTATTCGGCGCACACTATTCATATATCTACATGAAGCCCTTCATAGCCTCGTTGCTAGCTGACATGAAGAAGGACTCGGGAAGAACACTTACTCGGACAAAGAGTACTCGGGAGTATCGCACTCGGGCAATCTTCACCGTGGAGGACGAGCACTCAGCATCAGCTGTGACTCAACTATGAACGTCTCAAGGGCTACTGTGGAGGCCATGGGCCCCGGGTACCTCATCACCAGCATATGGGCCACTCGGATAGAGGATGGGCCGAACCATGTAATTAGAGATAAGATAACACCCGGCAGGCTTTACCTTGTACAATGAGGAATAACAGTCTTAGTCGGATAGGTTTTTATCTCTAAGAAGGAAATCCCTTGGCCATATCCGGCTGGGATCCTTATCATGTACCCCAGCCCCCCAGTATATAAGGGGAGGCAGGGCGTCCCTCAGGGCAGGCAAGATCATTGATCACAAACCACCTCAGAGGAATAACACCTCAACTGGACGTAGGGTATTACCTCACATCGAGGGCCTGAACCAGTATAAATCTTCCTTGTGTTCCTCTGCAGTCCACCGAATTTACCTTCGCCAAGTAGCCCTATAGTTTTATTGCCGGTGCAAAGCATCGACACGATGCATCCACGAAATCCGACGCCCTTGGCATGGTTGGGGTTGAGGAGATTTGGAGGAAATGCTACTGGAGGTTTGGAATGGACAAGGAAGAGCGGAATCGCCCGAGTTCTGGTGGGGAAGAGCGAGAAATAGCAAACCCTAGTGGAGCGGGAGGCGAAATTTTGGCGCGGTGCTGGGAAGATGAAACGATTGGTCACTTGAGGAAGATGAGGAGTCTTTTCTCTCTCCCTCGGTTTTTATAGAGCCTGTGCCGACTTATGGGCCTGGGCTTGAACAGTCGGCACTGGGCCACCAAGATATGAGTTCCTACAGTAGCACGCTCAATATGGGCCACTCGCAGGATGGATTAAAATCACGGCGCTGGTGCTACCAACAGGAACCGATGAGGTAAACAGATATGCTTCATGAAGGCCTAATTGCTGAACACATGTGTTTGGGTATCTGTCTTATCCACCAAGTATCGAGGATATATCCTTATAAGGATCATAAGCTGGTCTTCATTAAAATTGGGGATGCATGTATCTTTCTCGAGTACACCTGACCACGCAATGGATTTATTTTCATAAAGTGGTACTCGGCCTACATGCTTGGCCAACAGTTGCCATGAGCAACACTATTCCAGCCGACATGACGCTGAAGAGTCTAACTTTCGAGTAGTGCACTACTTAGGAGAGACTATAAATATCTTTTCTGGCTGACATGATGCTGAGGAGTCTAACTTCCGAGTGGGACGCCACTCGGGAAAGACTATAAATCCCCCTTTTCCAGCTGACATGAAGATGAAGAGTCCCATATACGAGTGGCATGCTACTCGGCAAGACTATAAATCATATTCCGGTTGACATGATATCGAAGAGTCTTATATACCAGTAGTATACTACTCGGGAAAGACTACACAGGTTAAAGATCTTTTACTTTATGTTTAATTGCCTTCACAATTAAGCACAAAGTCGGGGGCTACACCTAATAGGTGCGCCTATTCGGCGCACACTATTCATATATCTACATGAAGCCCTTCATAGCCTCGCTGCCAGCTGACATGAAGCAGGACTCGGGAGGAAGATGTACTCGGACAAAGAGTACTCGGGAGCAATGCACTCGGGCGATCTTCATCGTGGAGGATGAGCACTCGGCATCAGCTGTGACTCAACTATGAAGGTCTCAGGGGCTACTGTGGAGATCATGGGCCCCAGGTACCTCATCACAAGCATATGGGCCACTCGGATGATGATGAGCCGAGACTTGTAGTTAGAGATATAGTAGCACCCGGCAGACCTTGCCTTGTATAATAAGGAATATGTAGTCTCGGTTGGGTAAGATATATATCTAAAGGGAAATCCCTTGGTCGAATGAGGCTGGGATTCCTTCCATGTACCCCTGTCCCCCAGTATATAAGGGGAGGCAGGGCGCCCTCCAAAGGGCACGAGATCATTGATCCACACACATCCTCAAAAGAAAAAACATCATAACTGGACGTAGGGTATTACCTCACATCGAGGGCCAAAACCAGTATAAAATCTCCTTGCGTTCCTCTGCAATCCACCGAGTTTCCCCTTACCGAGTAGCCCTATAGTTATATTGCCGGTGTAAAACATCAACATGTTAGAAATTGCTTGAAGTCTTCAAAGGCTTGCTGGGCTTCGGGAGTCCATTAGAAATTATCGGCTTTCTTCAATAGCTTAAAAAAGGGCATGCCCCATTCGCCCAGTCAGGAAATAAACCGGCTGAGTGCCGCCATGCAGCCTATCAGCTTCTGGACGTCCTTCTGGGTAGTCGGGGGTGCCATGTTCATGATTGAATTGACTTTCTCCGGTTGGCCTCGATGCCGCAATGTGAGACGATGAAACCGAGTAACTTGCCGGATGGCACACCGAAGGCCCACTTTTTTGGGTTCAACTTCATCTTGAATCTTCGAAGATTTTGGAAGGTTTCTTCCAGGTTAGCGATGAGGTCTTCTTTGGACTTGGTCTTGATCACCACATCATCGACGTAGGCCTCCACGTTGTGCCCGATCTGAGTGTGTAGACACCGCTGAATTGCGTGTTGATATGTTGCTCTAGCGTTTTTCAGACCGAATGGCATAGTGATGTAGCAGTACGCTCCAAACGGTGTGATAAAAGACGTCTTTAAGCAATCCTCCTCCTTCAGGCTGATTTAATGGTATCCCAAGTAACAGTCGAGAAAGCTGAGAAGTTTGCACCCTGCGGTCAAATCCATCACCTGATCTATTCTGGGTAGACCAAATGGGTCCTTGGGGCACGCCTTGTTGAGATCGGTGTAGTCAACGCACATGCGCCATTTACCGTTTTTCTTCCGGACTAGGACTGAGTTTGCCAGCCAATCCGGGTGATAGACCTCTTTGATGAACCCGGCTGCGAGAAGCTTGGTGATCTCCTCCTGAATAGCATCTTTTTGGTCCTGAGCGAAGCGCCGTAGCCGTTGCTTGACTGGCTTTGTCACAGCCCTAAATCTAATTTCTAGGTAATTAGTGTTATGCCCTACTGTCATTAGAATGCACAATTTAAATTCATGCATTTTCACTTCATGTAAATTAAAGATGGCAATATTAAACCCTAATCGGCAAAAACAAACCACTACTAAAAAGTGCATCAAGTTGAACAGAAACATATGTGGGAAAAATAATTTATTCAAATACTAGATTATTTATCATGAACTAATAAAGTTTTTCCAGACTTTAATTCACTAGTTTGGACCCATTAAAAATTCCAACTAACTTCAGCCAGTGTCCTTTTATTTGACATGTGCATTTGTATAATCTAAGGATTTTCTAAATATGATTGGTTGCACATAAAATCATGGAAAAATTCCTGTAAACACTATCCCACATAATCCATCCACTGTACATCTTACATGATTTTATCACTTCACTAAATACTTCAATAAAATCTCTCAAATCAACTAGACTAGGGAACTAGCTAGAAATGAATGGGTATACTTCTAAAATTCACCAAATGGAAATGAAGACTAATTAGACAGAGACCTTTTGCCACAGTGTGTGCCAACATGAACCCTACCACCAGTAATTTTGGCTCAATTTAATCCCCCAAAGAAAATACATAAAATGATAGGATCAATGCACTGGAGAAATAAATGAAGCTGCAGAAAAACTGGATCAACAACCCTACTTTGAAAATTCACCAAAAATAAACCAGATTACTTCTAGCAACCAAATTTGGTCAGCAGGTTAATCACACTCTTCTCTATCTCCAGTGATTTTTACCAAATTTTATCAATTCAATAAGTGTCCCAAACAAATGTTTAGGATTCACCAAGGCAGAGGATATTTCTCCCTGCAGACAGTCTATTTGACATTTTGCCAGAATTAATCCATCAATCACCTTCTCACCAAAATTTACCAGAACCTGGATTAGATTGTGAACTAATTACAGTAAAAATTTCAGTACAATATTCACAAATATTGAACATAAAATAATGGGACAAAGCTCACTGACTCAGACTAGTGCACAGCAGAAGCTGCTTTTTGGCCGAACTTTGCCATTTTCTCCAGAGAAATCCACAAGTCCCACAACTCTGAATTTTGGCACAGAGCTAGCCAATACCACCTACTGCCCACAGTAAGTTTCCCATAATTTATGCTCCTCATTAACTTAGTGAAACAGTAATGCAAAGACTGCATGTTGGACAGCTCACAAGACAGCCTCTAGAGACTTCTCTCATTTCTCACTTACAAGTGGGACCCACAAGACCCTGGCCCACCTGTAAGCCTCTGCAAGTCTTGGGATATAGTGTTTCACCCAAAATCCTACCATCCTCCTCAATGTCACCTAGAACATCACTACATGGACCCACTAAACATAGTCACAACCTAGCTAAATGTGTGTAGAAAAATAATGTCTTACATGTGGGACCCACCCTGGACACTGTGGAATGGAGCAGCTCAGCACTTGCATGAGCCAACGTGTCAGCACCCTGTTCTTCCTCTCCCTCACAGCACACAAAGGCATAGAGATGAGCTCAACCATTGGAGACCTCGACCATTTCGCTCCAAAACTCGCCAGCAGAACCCTCCTCTCATCCTCTCCACGCTCCCACCAAGAAAACCGACGGAGACCCCAAGGATCACCGGCGGTAGACTCCTCCACCCTGCTGCCAAAGGTGTTCGGTTGAGCCCAAGCTAGATCCAGTGAGCTCCACCCTTTCCCAACCACAGGAACACGATGAGCACATCCTAATCATTCCATTTTTGTATTGCAAAACCCTAGGATCGCTGGTCGAAGCAGCCGCGTCGCCGCCATGTTCTGTCTCTGCGCTCCAGCGCCGCCAACGGCGTCGCCTCGCCGTCCCGGCCGATCCAGTACACCACCGACCGAGCCCTTGCACCCACATCATTGCCACACCTCCAGGAGACCGCCAACCAGAGGAATTGAGCTGCAAAGCCCCGAGCAAGGAGATCGGCCGTCATCTTCTTCCTCTCCGGCCGTCCATCGCCGCCGTCGATTCACCTCAACCAGTGAGCCATCTTCCGATTCCTCGCTCTCTCACCATCCCTAGGAGGTCCCTAATGTTATAGACGTCTTACTTTGGTCTCAGATCAACCGAATCAAGCCACCGCCGTCGCTCAATGGTTTTCCGCCGCCGCCGAACTATTTTCACCGTCGCTGTTGCTATCCCAGCCTCGCCAAGACCAGCACAACCCTTAGTAAGCCTTCTGGTACCCCTAAAACACAAACGCATGCTTTGGCTCAGCTAGTTTAAGCCCGTAGGGCAATTTGCCTCGTCGACCCGAAGTGCTTCACCGCTTGCGCTGCCACTGTGCCTAGCTCTGGCCACCATCGGCAACGAGGCCACCACCTACAGCTTCGCCCGAGACTCCTCTTCACTTTCTCTTTTGGCTGCGCCGTCTGAAACGCCGGCGTTCGCCGTCGCCGGCGCCAAGAAGCTCGCTGGCCCAGTCTGCCTGCGCCCTGCTCTGCTTTGTCTCGCTGCCGTGTGGGCCAGGCTGGAGAGAAATAAGAAAAAGAAAAGAAAAGACAACCGATTTATTTTACAACAAAAAAATATGCAAATTTCAGAAATCCATAACTTTTTCATGTTAACTCCTTTTTGAGTGAAACCAATTTTGCTAGTTCTGTAATTTTGTGAAATTCAATACTATGAAATAAAATAATACCACTTCTGTACAGAAAATATCCATAAAATAATATGAAGCAAAAGTAACTTATTTTGTGCCTAGGAACTTGGAAAATTTCTATAAAATGCATTATAACTCCTTTTGAGGTGAACCAAATTTCTATGGATTCATAAAAATGTTCTCTTTAATTTTGTAAAATAAAAAATGAGAACTTATGTGTAGGATTTTTCTCTAAAAATGGAAATATCTATTATATACATCTTTATTACATAGAAGTTTATAAATTCCTAGAAATTTCATCCTAGCTGCTAAAAATACAAAATACGAAACCACTCTTGTTTAACTCAGAGAGTTGTAACCTTTGCTGTGAATAAAGTGTTTTTGACAAAACTACCTCCCAAAATAGACCTAAGTAATTTCTAACCCCTCTTTTTGATAAACTTCTAAAATTCACAACTAAATCAATTTAAATCAAAATCCGGTGAACCTAATTTGGTTAGAACCAGTAGGTTATGCTTTTATATAATAATACTTGCCTTCTTGAAATCTTAATAGAAAATGTCAGTCAAATATAATAACTTCAGGTTACAATACAAATAATTACAAAACTGCCATTTTCAGCCTTTTCATCTTGTTATTTTTGTAACTCATAAACCGTAAAAGATTTTGAGGTGATTCTTTCACTAAAATTCACTTTAGAATGTGGCCTACCTACTGTATTTATCTCAACATTTATTGATCATTTTTGCATGAGCATATTTAATTGATTCTTATTTGCATATCCGCTTTTATCGATAGATTCGGAGGTTTCGGAGTACGAGGAAACTAATCTAGAGGTTGAGAGTGAACCTTCTCTGCAGCAAGGCAAGCATCTAAACAAGCTACTAAGCAAGCATCTAAGCATATTGAACCCATATTTTCAATAAATTGATTTGTTTGTGAAAGCAATATCTATATGCATGTTACGGTCTATTTAAAATGGGAAAAACGGGTAGAGTCAAGATTGCCCAATTGTATGCATTTTCATTCCTTGGTTGTTGATTCCATGTTTATATCTTGTCACCCCTGGTTAAGGACTTTGGAATGCTTTTATTTTATCGAATGCTTAGCCATGCTTATTTATAGACTTAGAAAAGTCCGATAGATGGAGCTATCGGTTCAAAACTAGTTTAATACGCATGGATGGGTTAAAATCTGAAAAGAATAACTTCTAATTTATAATTAATAAGATGTTTGACTTGGACAGATGATAGGGCGATGACGGGATGGTGTTTCCTCGATGCACGTAGCTTCGTCTGGGTCGTTAAGGACCGAACATGTTGCCATCTATTCAAGCACCTTACGTACTTCCACACGCCGGGAATGGAACGGCTTAACTCAGTAGCACGGGAGGCTGTGGCCATCTATGCCCGTCCGTCAGTCGTGAGGAGGAATTTCCTTTGGAGGGCCTCGAGTGCGCCTAGCTTTGGCCGGAGGTGCCTCCCGCGACGGTGAGCCCGCCTCAGTCATCACACACGCACGACTAAGTCATCGGGGGCCCAGACGTGGTTTAGGTGATTGGGGCTAAGCGTGCAAAAGGTTTTGTTGTGACCTCTAGTCCACACTCAATGTGTAGAGTGTGGGTACAGATATGTACGGATCAAGCTAGAGTGTAGCCGTTTGGCTTCTATCACATCGTGTGGGTAAAGATGTACACCTCTGATCAGAGTAAGAACTATTCGAATAGCCGTGTCCACGGTCACAGGACGACCGCTTGATGTGTTAGTCACTCATGTTAGCATCCAACTTGGGATATGTGGAGGTGGAATTATGTTGTTATATCATGACTTAGGATAGTCATGAATGGATGGGTTTATATAAAAGGTTTTAATGATAAATATGATTTGGTTTTAGTCATGGATAATGATATGCTTGTGTAGCATAATTGTTTGGGCAATGGTGGCCCATGGATGATGATTAGAGCATGGTTTGTGCTCATTCTTACTTACATTTCAGAATTATAAGCTTGCTGTCCTAAATTTTCAGAATGAGCTATTTCGCAAATGCTTATGTTTTAAATGTATTACTTGCTCAATAAAATCAGCTTTATGCAAAATCGATCAACCTAGCCATACTCCTTGATGTAGAGACTAGCATTACTCCTTTGTACTATTATTATTGTATAAGTCTAGCTGAGTACTTGTTGTACTCACACTGCATCTTTCAGGTGAGGATATTGACTACTCTGATGTGATCTACTATTATCCCGCCGAGGGTGGCGAGGATAATGTGTAGTTGAAGTTAAGTTCTGCCCCAGTCGGTTTCCTTGTGGGATGGGTATGGCGCCACTGGTTTTACCCTTGATGTTTATTATTTTTCGCTGCTATCTTTTGTGTCACTTTGTGATGAATTAGGGTGTGAGCCCTCTATGTTATATATATATATAACCCTGCTGCTCGTTTATCCATATTTAGAGTACTTGTGATGTTTATCAATTGCTTGCGATGAAAGTGGGAGGCTAGTCACTTTCCTGGGGATTAGCTGAACATGAGTATGAGTTGTGTAGAATTGAGATGGTTGGGGGATAGCTATTGTGGTTCGAGTCCTCTGGGGTACGTATCGTGTTTGGTCGCCACCATCGAGTGGTTTGATGGGCATATGACGGGGAGGACTGGCAAGCTATCCTTATGATTATCTCTTTTGTACACTTCTCGGCATTTTGGATTTGTATTATGAACGGGTAAATATTACGGCAAGGCTGCGATGAGGATGGATGGTTACCGTACTTAATTGGGTTTTATTCGAGATCCTATCCATCTAGATATTTCGCGTTGTCATAATAATTACTCTCCATAATGCACTTCCGGGGTGCCCACAGGCATGGTGTCTATCTTCACATTGAGGGCATGCTCGATCACCTCCCTTGGTACGCCCAGCATGTTGGACAATTTCCATGCGAAGATATCCTTATTGGCCTGGAGGAAGGTGACAAGCGCGTCTTCCTATTTGGGGTCAAGTCTGGTCCTGACTAGAGCAGTCTTGGAGGGGTCGGAAGGGTCCGGGGGATCTTCTTCGTGTCAAAGTCCACTAAAATTCCCAACTTCGCAGCTTTTTTGGCCGGAACTTGATCGTCCTTGACTTCGGTTGTGACGGCTTGCCGAATGCTATTGCGTCTAACTGCCGCCTCTTGTGATTAAGCCAACTCGCAACTCTCCTTATCACAGGTGAAGGCTTGCTTGACGTCGCTGCGGAGGGAGAGGACTCCTGTTGGCCTAGGTGATCTTGAGCACCATGTAGGTATAGTGCGGTACCGCCATGAATTTGGCGAGCGCCGGTCGTCCGAGTATCGCGTGGTACGTAGTCTCGAAGTCGGCGACCTCGAAGCAGATGTTTTTTGTGTGTAAATTATCCCGCGTGCCGAAGGTGACCGGCAAGGTTATCTGCCTGAGTGGTGTTGAAGATAGGCTGGGGATTATTCCGTGGAAGGGCGCCGTACTCAGCCGCAGATTTGAACGAGGAATCTTCATCTCATCCAGGGTCTTGGCGAAGAGGATACTGAGCGCGCTACCTCTGTCTATGAGAACCTTCTTTAATTTGATGTTCTTGACGACCGGGTCCAGGACGAGTGGGTAGCGTCCCAGGTGTGAAACCCGATATGGATGATCTGCGCGGGTCAACGTGATGGCCATCTCTAACCAGCGCAGGTATTAGGGGGCGTCCGCTGTAGAGACTGCGTTGACGCCGCGTACTGTGAGCTTCTGCTTCCGCTTGGACTCATACGTGGACGGCCCTTCGAAGATGTGGTTGAGCTCGGCCTGGGGATCTTGAAAATCGTCAGCCGGGCCTTGATCTAGCTTATCTTTGTCCTTGTCGGAGCCAAATGATGAAGCCTGCTCAGAAGCAAACTTCTTGAGCATGAAGTAATCTTTGGCCGCGTGCTTGCCCTTGGGGTGGAAGGGGCATGGCCTGTTCATGACTTTCTGGTAGTCGTTGTTCCGTTGGGGCCACGACCAAGTTTGCTCCATGCTGGCCACCTCGTTGTCCGACTTTCGCTTGCGGCTGCCGGTCTTGTTTTGCAATGGCTTGTTGTCAGCTTTCGCCTTCTGGTCCTTCTGCCGGGGCTCTTTCATCTCGTCGAGGGCTTCTACGACCGCTTCAGCCGAGTCGGCGTATTTGTTTGCCATGTCGAAGAGTGCCTAGACAGAGGCTGGTGGCTTCCGAGTGAACTTTGAGATGAACGGGGCGTCCTTTACTCCCTTGCGGAAGGCGGCGATGACGGCCTCGTCCTTGATCATTGGGATCTGGTTGCGCTTCTCGGAGAATCTCTTGATAAATTCACGTAGAGACTCGTTCTTCTTTTGGTGCAGCTGATATAAATCGTGCTTGGAAGATGGCCTCTCGTAGGTCCCCTAAAAGTTAGCGATGAACCGCTCCCTGAGTTCTCCCCAGGAACCGATAGACCTCCTCGGGAGCCCTGTTAGCCATGTCCTAGCCGAGTCGGCTAGCGCGACTGGGAGGTAGTTAGCCATGGCTTTGTGATCACCTCCAGCAGCTCAAATTGCCAGGGAGTATACGGTGAGCTAGGACTCGGGGTTGGTTTTGCCGTCGTATTTCTCGATCCCCGTAGGCTTGAAGCCCGACGGCCAGTCGACGTCCTGTAGCTCGTGGGTGAAGGCTGGAACGCCTTCATCTTCGTGAGGGCTTCGGCTCTGACCGCGTCGGTTGAACTGCTCCTGGTGAAGGCCAAAATGCTTGTTCTCGTCCTCCAGTCGGCGGCGCTTGTCTTCTTCGCGCTGACGGCACCGGGAATTGATGTCGTATCGGAGGTCACGTTGTAGACGAACTCGGAGGTCTTGGTTGAATCGACGATCGTACTGGTGACACCGCCAATTGTTGTTGTTAGTGTCACCGTGTGATGTTTGCCACGATTCCTTGTGTGGCTGATTGAGCTAGCTGCACGGCGTCGTGCTGATGTAGATGAGCCTGCTGCCGAAAAACCCGACCAGTTGGCTGGTACAAGTGTATCACCCGACTGCTGTTGCTGCTGACAGGCAGTAGCTGTAATCACCGCCTTGATCTTGGCGATAGTCGGGGTGGCCTGGTGATCAGGCCCGAGCTAGAGCGTGTCCAGCAGGGTGGCGGTGGCCACGACGTTCTGGTGTGGTATGATGAAGACGTCGTGGTCGACGACTTTGGTCTGGAGGATCTGTTGCTAAGTAGTTCGCCCAGCCTTGCGTAGCCCGTCGTTGCGAGCCTCGCGGTCGGCTTCCTCCTATTGTCGTAGTCGGCACGCCTCCTCCTGTTGCTCTTCTTGTAGTCAGCGTACCTCTGGTGGAGGGGTTGAAGCCACGAAGATCTCGCGGGGTAGAAGGAAACTCGCCAAACTGGTGTCCGAACTAGCGTCCGAACTGTTGTCCGACTTGGAGTCGGAATCCGAGTAGTTGATCAGAGTGAGAATGACTCCAACCTCCCTGGATCCAATCTGGAACGGCTCTAGGCCACATCCAAACTAAACCGTGGGAGATTAGGTCTGCCACATAAGATGTAGATCCGCGGCGTTGAGGAGCCCGTGTGGGAGATTGACGATCTCTCCCCTTCCTAGCCCGACCCGGGCTGGCTCAAGGCCTAGCGTGAGTCGGACACCGAAGGAAAGAGTTGTCCCAAGGCCCGGCGAAGTGGAAGATTGCCGCGGCAGATTGATGACAGTGGCTGCGGTGTCTTGTTGGCTGACTGGCACAGAGTCGGCTGGTTCCTCGGTCGGTTGAATTGGATCTGCTATGGCCAAGGTGAGATTGCTGATCTGGTCGGCAACGAAATCGAGGCTTCCGAAGGTTATTGTGTCTCTAGGGGAGAATTTGTCGCCGTCGACTCTGCTTGTTGGATCCATCGAGATTGTGGATGTTGATCTCGCCGAAGGCCCCTACCTGGCACGCCAACTGTCGATATTTTACACTGGCAGTATGAATATGGAGCTACTCGGCGGATGGAAACTCGGTGGCTTGCAAAGGAACACAAGGAGATTTTATACTGGTTCAGGCCCTCGATGTAAGGTAATACCCTACATCCAGTTGTGGTGGTATTCCTTTGAGGATTTATGTTGGTCGATGACCTTCTGCCCTCAGGGGACACCCTGCCTCCCCTTATATACTGGGGGACAGGGGTACAAGGTAGGGGTCCCAGCCAGATACGGCCAAGGGATCTTCTCTTAGAGATACAATTTACCCGACTAGGACTGTATGTTCCTTATTGTACAAGGCAAAGTCTGCCGGGTGCTACTATATCTCTAATTACAATACTCGGCCCATCCTCTATCCGAGTGGCCCATATGCTTGTGATGAGGTACCTAGGGCCCATGGCCTCCACAACTCACGAAGAGACTTGTTCTTTCTTTGGTGCAACTGACAGAGATCGTGCTCAGAAGATAGCCTCTCGTAAGTTCCCTGGAAGTTGGCGATAAAGCGTTCCCAGAGTTCTCCCCAGGAGCTGATTGACTTCTTTGGGAGTCCTGTTAGCCATGTCCTCGCCGAGTCGGCCAGAGCAACTGGGAGGTAGTTAGCCATGGCTTTGTGATCTCCTCCAGCTGCTCGGATTGCTAGAGTGTAGACCGTGAGCTAGAACTCGAGATTGGTCTTCCCGTCGTATTTCTCAATTCTAGTCGGGTTAAATCCTGACGGCCAGTTGACCTATTGCAGCTCCTTGGTGAAGGCCGGTACGCCTTCATCTGCATGAGGACTCCAACTCCTACCGCGACGGTGAAACCGCTCGTGGTGGAGGCCGAAGCACTTGTTCTCATCTTCCAGTCGACGCTGCTCATCTTCCTCTCGTTCGCGGCACCGTGCGTTGATGTCTCGCCGAAGGTCATGCCATAGTCAGCCTCAGAGATCCTGGTTGTCCCGACGGTTGTTTTGACGCTGCCGGTCATTGTTGGGGTTGCTGAGTGACGTCTGGCGTGACTCTATGTGCGGCTGACTGGAGCCAGCCACTCGGCGTCGTGTCGAGGCGGATGAGACTGCCGTTGGAGAAGCCGACCGGTTGGTCGGTATGAGGGTATCGCCCGACTATTGGTGCTGCTGACATGCAGCAACGGTGATCATGGCTTTTATCCTAGCTATAGTCAGGGTGACCTGGTGGTCAGGCCCAAACTGGAGCGTGTCCAGTAGAGTTGCAGTGGCTATGATGTTTTGCTAAGGCGTTACGAAGATGTCATGGTTGCTGACTCTGGTTTGGAGGATTTGTTGCTGAGCAGTCCGCCCGGCCCTACACAGATCATCGTTGTGGGCGTGCAAGCATCTTGCTTCTTCCTCCTGTTGTTCTCGCAGTCGGTGGGCCTCCTCCTCTTGCTGCTCTCGTAGTCAACATGCATCCTGAGTAGGAGTAGAGCCTTTGGACGCCATGAAGACTTCGCGTGGTGGAGAGAAGCTTGCCGAACTGTTGTCTAATTTAGAGTCGGAATCAGAGTAGTTGATGGGGGTGATTACAACTCCGACCTCCCAAGATCCAATATCGAGCGCCTCTAGGCCGTATTCGAGTTGAACCCTAGGGGATCGGGTCTACCGCGTCAGATGCTGATTGCAGTTATCCGCGGTCTTGCTGAGTCCGAACGGGAGATTGACAATCTCCTCCTTTCTTAGCCCGATCTCGGCCGGCTCAAGACCAAGTCCGAGTCGAACACCGAAGGAAAGAGTTGTCCCGAGACCCGGGCATGTTGAGGATTGCCGTAGCATTTCATGGGCCGACTGGCACAGAGTCGGCTTGGTCCCTGGCCGATCGGATCAGGTCCGAATCGAACAGGGTAAGGTTGCCAAATTTGTCGACGATGAAGTCGAGGCTCCCGAAGGTGATTGTTTGTCCAGGGAAGATGTTGATGCCGTCGACTCCGGTGAGTGGATCCATCAGGCTTGTTGAAAATGATCTCGCTGATGCCCCTACCTGGCGCGCCAACTGTCGATGTTTTGTATCGGCAATAATAATATGGGGCTACTTATGAGACCTAAACTTGATGGATTGCAAAGAAACACGAAACAATTTATACTGGTTCAGGCCCTCCAGATGGGGTAATACCCTACGTCCAGTTGTGGTGTATTGCCTTTGAGGTTTCTCTGGTGAGATTTGCGCTATGATTCTGATTTGCCCTCAGGGGGCACCCTGCCTCTCCTTATATACCGGGGGACAGGGTTACAGAGTAGGAACCCCTGTCGGACTCCAACCAAGGGGTTTCCTTCTAGGAATACAATGTGCCCGACTAGGACTATGTCCTAACCGTGTCATACAAGGTTATGTATGCTGAATCCTATTGTATCCCTAATTACAAGGCTAGGCCCATCCTCTGTCCAAGTGGCCCAATAGCTTCTCATGAGGTACCCGGGCCCACGGCCTCCACAACCCCGGCAACAAATGAAGTACTAATCATCTCTCAAGATTGGCGGACTCCAATCATCAGGTTCCTCCTGGAAGACGAGCTCCTAGAAGATCGCAACGAGACCGAGCGGATCAAACATCGAACCAAAAGTTTCCTCATGGTCGGTGTGGAGGCCATGGGCCCTGGGTACCTCAAGGAAGGCAATTAAGGCCACTCAGACAAAGGGTGGGCCGGCTTCTACAATTGGAGATAGAGTAGGACTCGGCTTCATATTACCTTGCATGACAAGGAAAGGGATATAATTCTAGCTAGACTCTCTATATACTGATAAGGAAAGCCCTTGGTCGTATCCAACTGGGTTTCCTACCCTGTAACCCTCATCCCTCCAGTATATAAGGAGGGGTAGGGAGCCTCCTGGGGCATATCACAATCTCACAAGAGAAACCTCAAAGGCAATACACAACAACTGGAAGTAGGGTATTATCTCACCTCGAGGGCTTGAACCAGGATAAATCATTTTGTGCTCTTTTGCAATCCATTAAGCTCAGGTCTCACGAGTAGCCTCATATTATTATTGTCGATATAAAACATCGACAGTTGGCATGCCAGGTAGGGGCATCAGCGAGATCATCTACAACAAGCCTGATGGATCCAATCACCAGAGTCGACGGTGTCAAGTTCTTCCCCAGGCAAATAATCACCTTCGGGAGCCTCGACTTCGTCGCCGACGAATTCGGCAACCTTACCTGTAACGCCCTGAAAATCGTCTTAATTAAAAATTATCGTGGGTAAATGGAAATACAAGAATACACTAGAAAATTTTTGTTTGAGAAAAGAGTTTGAATAAAAATTTGAAATTTCCAATATTAAAAATCCCGAGTTTAAATCTTTAAATAAATACTTGGATGCTTTTATATTCCAGGAGTTTTGTCAGAGTATTTTAAGCGTTTAAGTATTTACAATAATAAATCCTTCGTGTTTCGTGGTGGTATTTACTTCTGGTAAATTCCCCGTGATTTAATAAACTCTCTGAAATTTTCTTGGATTTTTTGGAGCTACAAAATTAATTTTAATGCTATAAAGATCACTAAAGTAAAGTAATTAAATATAAATAAATTCCTTTTTCTTTTCCCCTGTTTGGGTCATTTCTGATTCAGTCCTTTGAAGTCTCTCCGTTCATCGTGAACTCTGACTCCCTTTTTCTCTAGGGTTTTGTGTCGTTCCTAGAACCCTAAAGTCACCTCAAAAACCTAAATTCGGAGTTACCGGATTTATTCATTTTTGAAACTCTAGAACTCTT
Source organism: Oryza meyeriana var. granulata (assembly GCA_003991445.1). NCBI lineage: Eukaryota > Viridiplantae > Streptophyta > Magnoliopsida > Poales > Poaceae > Oryza > Oryza meyeriana. The sequence continues at coordinate 252,221 of RYFJ01000704.1, forward strand.
TTGGACTCCTAATCCGAGATCCTTTGTATTCGAAATATCTATACGTCCCTTTGAGATAAATCCCAGATATTCCCTTAAACTCCTTTTTTGTCAAAATAACTCCAAATCCCCAATCGTCTAAAATTTCTCCAAATTCCAGTCCCAATAAAACACCTTTGTCAATTCCCTAATCCCAAAATATTTTATTCGGAATATTCCATTTTCCAGTTCCCGGGAAAATATTATAATTTCCCGCATCTCCAAAATATCCACATATCTTGGGAAGTTCAATTATGCTCGAATAATCCGAACTATTGATCTCTGCAAAATAATTTCCAATTTTATCGGATTCCCGAATTATTCCAAGATCCGGTTTCCCCAAATACTCCCTGATAAAATACCCTTTGTTTCCCGAACCTCTCAGAGTATATTCCGTTTCCTAATCTCCTCCAAGTATTCTCCAAATCCCACAATATATTCCGTCTCCCGGATCCCCACTACATATATTCTTTTTCTATTTACTTCCAAATACTGTTCGATTCCCAATATATATTTATACCTATGTATATATATGTATGAATGTATATACCCTCAATATTCAGAATAGTCGTTTCATCCTAAAACCCCTTGGTCTCCTCTATTCTAAATAAATATTCCGATTCTGAAAATGTCTCATTAATTCCGAGTTCCAAAAATAGTCTAGAAAACCCCGCTCCTTTTCCCCTTTCCTCTTTTATTTTCCCTTTATCCTTTTTCCCTTTTCCCTGTTTACCTTCTTGCTCCTTGCCTCCTCTTTCTTCTCGTCTCCTTCCTCTGTCTCTCTCTACGTCCAGCCCGAGCCGGCCTGCTCCAACCCCGAGCCGCCCGGGCCAAGCCCCTCCTCGGCCGAGCTCCTCCAGGCCCGGCCTGCGCTCAGCCTACCACCGCCGCTCCCTTGGCCCGCCGCCGCCACCGCCGCCCGGCCCAAGCCAGCGCCTGCGCCTCCTCTCCGCGCCTGCCGCCGCCGAATCCGCGCGCGCCGTCGCCCGTGCTGCCCCGAAATCCTCTCCCCTATAAGGCCAGCCGCCACGTGCTGTGCGTGCCCTAGCCGCCGCTGCCCTAGTCGCGCCGCCCCTCTGCTGCTCCCGTGGGCCGTCGCCGCTCTCCCCGCCAGCGCCGCGTCGCCGCTCCTGCTTCTGCACAGCGCCGCCTCGCCAGGCCGCTGTCGCCCCTGCACGCGCCCCTGCCCGCCGTGCCGCCGCCACAGGAAGCCGCCGCCGCCCTGCTCTGCTTTCCCCGAGCCGCTGCCCTGCTTCCAGTGCCCCGCCTGCAAGCCGTCCTGCTGTCCAGCGTCACCTTCACCGGGCAGCCGTCGCCATCGTCGCCTCTGTGGCCGAAGCCCGCCGCTGGTGAGCATCCTCATAGCCGCCTCCCTCCTCCTCTGCCTATTGTCGTCGTCGTCGTCTATCGCCCGTGCACCGTTCTCTCCAGTATCGTCGTCGCCGCCCTATGTCTTCCCCATCTGCCGCCGTTGCCTCTGCTCGTGCCTCCGCCGACTGCCTTTGCCGCTGCCGCCGAACACCGCCTCCTCCGGTCTCGGAGAGCCCCGAAGCTGCCGCCCCTCTTCCTCATCTCCCTCCACTCCGGCGTCCCTCGGCGTCTGCTGCCGTCCGTCGTCCCGAGGCCGATGCGCCCCTTCCTCGAAGTCATCGCCACTGCTGCCGAGGAGCCGCCATCGTCACGTCGCCTTGCTGCATGCCGCGACGCCATGCCTGAGCCGCCAACCGCTGTGCCTGCTCCACGCGCTGCCCCGTGCCGCCGCCGTTGCCAGACAATCATCGCCGTCATCATCTACACCGGCGCCTCGTCTTTTTCCCGTGTTCGTCGTTGTCGTCGCCGTCGGTTCCGCCATCGTCGTCTCCTCCCCGGCGCTGCCGCCCGTTGTGCCCTGCCCTAGGTCGCCACCCCTGTTCCCGTGCACCGCTGTCGTCTGGTTGTCGAATTCCGCCGTCCCGAGCCGTCGTCGTCTTGCCTGCCGCTGGCGAACCTGCTTGCCGGACTTGCACGCCGCATCCCCTCCTCTCCACTCCAGGCCGACGACACCATTGCATTGCCCCATCTCTCGTCGGTCTCGGCTCGCCAACGCATCGCCGTCGTGGCACTATCAATCGCCGTCATTGTCGAACCCCCCGGCCGTTGCCGGTGTGTCTCCCGTGCTGCGCCTTGGACAGTCGAGCTCGATTGGCTCCACGGCATGCCACTGCTGCATGGAACCCAGCGAATATATCTTCAAGCCATCCCGGTCATCTAACCTTTGAGACCTAATTCGGGCCGTCCAATCCACATAAAATTCTAAGCCGATCCCGGCCGTCGGGTTGGATCCATATGTCGCAATCCAGTACCATGTCAGCCCTATCCACCTCAGCATTCCATTGGCCCCTCCTATTCCTAAATCCATGAAGCAAGTCCACCGTATGCCTGGTCACTGACCATGGATCCCATATCTCAGCATTTATCTAAAATAATTATTCTAATCGAAAATCCAGAGAATATTCCCGAGAATATTCTTTTCGGATTCATTCTGAATTCAATATTCCGAAAGCCGTATCTTTTCCATCCGAACTCTGATTCGACCCGTTATTCTTCCTAAATTTATCTAAAATCATAATTCACTTGTTTATGTATTTTTATGTATTGTTTATTTGGAGTTTCTTAGGGTTTGTTATCGTTTTGCATGTAGTTGCGTACAATCGTCGTTTCGGAAGACTTCGGAGTCTGCGGAAGAGTTCGGAAGAGTATTTGAAGACTTTTGCGATTGCAAGGCAAGTCACACGACAATCTCCTTGAGCATGTTGATCCTAGTTGTGAAACCTATTTTATTTTAAAGTTATTGCATGAAATGTTTTCGAATGACATTATTGTGGGTATTTACTTATTATCCAATATCCATTGATAATTATGGCCATTTTGATGTTGATATCTGTACCTTGATTCCCCGGGGAATAATATTGACTAGCTAGATATTTAATTATTTATCTGGCTAGATTATTTAGGATTTTGCTTAGCCATGCCTAGAAACTATAGTGTCATTTTATGTGGGTAATTAATGACTCATTTATGACTAATTATGGATTAATGGCTATATTTTCATGACCGTGAGTCATGGTTGATTAATTAATTATGTCAACTAAAACTTGATTGATGGTGGGTTGTGAGCACCAGGTTGGAATGTTGCTAGCGGTGCTCTTGACAGTTAAGGACCGGTTCGTGGATTACCTATTGCGAAGCAATACTCATGCTAACCACAAGCCAGCATGGGTAATGGTAGGATCCAATGTGTAGTACGTTCAACCGGGGTCCACCATGGTGTGTTGTGGCTGTGTCAATAAGACCACCATGGCTACGTCAATAAGTCCATGTCTTGGGCGTTGGATCGTTTCCCAGACTCAGAACCCGATCAGTTCTGGCCGGAAACTGGTGGTCCAGCGGGTGGCTTCCTTGTTGTGCGGATTACATGGAGGGTCTTATCACAATCTCTATTCGGGTACTTTCGAGTATCACGACGCATGGCTGACATGATGTTGAGATTGTGTCTTGTGGGTAAATTGGTACATCTCTGGCCAGAGTAAAACTATTCGAATAGCCGTGCTCGCGGTTAATGAGCGGCCTAGCAATGTTTCTGTGATTAGTCCCACACAATTTAATAATGATGAGAAATGATGGAATATTGATAGCTCCTGGTTGGAGAGATATGGTTCGGGCCTGAACTGCGTTGGAGCGCTGTTCAGTGGTTGATTCAATACTGATTAATAATTAAACTATACTATTTTTAATGATTTCGAATGCAAATGTTTTAAATGCTGTTTTACGCAAATAAGCCATATTATGCCTTTCCTTTGGTATCCTGTTGCATTACATTGCATTTCCTAGTGTGGCTTGTTGAGTACGGTGGGTGGTACTCAGTCTTGCATTATTGCAATCTTTAGAGTGAAGCTTTGCGTGGAGGAGAAGATGGTGTTTGGCTTATACCCCAGTTGAGCTGCCTGTGGCTTGGAGCTGAAGCTACGCTAGTTGTCGTTCCGCTGCTGTTTTCTTCTGTGTGAGGACTAAGTGCCTCTGTTGTAAGTATTTATCGTTATTTCGTTTTGGTTATGTTTATCAAATTGTCAATTTGTGTACCTCGGCTGATTCCTGGACGAGGATTTATTGCACAAATTAGCTTTGGAAATTCTGGTGAATTTCTGGGTGTGACATTACCCTGTCCAACTCGGATCCAATCCGATCGGCCAGAGACCAAGCCGACTCCGTGCTGGTCGGCCTACACAACACTACAGTGATCTTCGGCGACATGTTGAGGCGATCTCCAACATACCCGAGTCTAGGGACAACTTTTTCTTTTGATGTTCGACTCGGACTCGGTCTTGAGCCGGTCGAAATCAGGCTAAGAGAGGAGGAGATCGTCAATCTCCCGTTCGGACTTAGCAACACCACGGATAACTTCAATCAACATCTGACGCGGCAAACCCGATCCCCTGGAGTTCAACTCGGATATGGCTCAGAGCCACTCGAGATTGGATCTAGGAAGGTTGGGGTCGTTATTACTCCCCTCAACCATTCCAACTCCAACTCTCAGTCGGACAGCACTTCAGCGAGCTTTTCTCCACCACGTGAAGTCTTTATGGCATCTAAAGGCTCAACTCCCACTCAGGTGGCATGCTGACTACGCAATTTACAAGAAGAGGAAGCCCGCCGACTACGTGAACAACAGGCCGAGCACGATGCTCACAATGACAATCGGCGCAAGGCTGGGTGGATTGCTCAACAAGAAATCCTCCAAACCCGAGTCAGCGACCACGACGTTTTCGTAAGTCCTCAACAAAACGTTGTGGCCACTGCAACTCTACTGGATACACTGCAGTTTGGGCCTGATCACAAGGCCACCCCGATGATAGCAAGGATTAAAGCCATGATCATCACTGCTGCATGCTAGCAGCGTCAACAGTCGGGTGACACTCTCATAGCGAGCAATAGGTCGGCTTCTCCAACGGCGGTCTCATCTGCCTCAACAAGATGCCGAGCGGCTGGCTCCAGTCAGCCGCACATGGAGTCATGCCACACGTCACTCGGCAACCACAATAATAACCGACGGCACCGAAATCAAGATGACCGTCGGGACAACCGGGATGTCTGAGTCCAACTACGATGAGATCTCCGGCAAGACATCAACACAAGATGCCACGAACACGAGGAAGATAAGCGTCGCCGACTAGAAGACGAGAATGAGCGCTTCGGCCTCCACCATGAGTGATTTCACCACCGTAGTCGGAGTCATAGTCCTCATACAGATGAAGTAGTACCAGCCTTCACCCATGAGCTACAACAATTCGACTGGCCATCAGGTTTCAAGCTGACTGGAATTGAAAAATACGACGGGAAAACCAACCCCGAGTCCTAGCTCACAGTTTACACTCTGGCGATCCGAGCAGCTGGAGGAGATCACAAGGCCATGGCTAACTACCTCCTAGTTGCTCTAGCCTACTCGGCGAGGACATGGCTAACAGGACTTTCTAAGAGAACAATCGGCTCCTGGGGAGAACTTTGGGAATGCTTCATCGCCAATTTCCAAGGGACGTACGAGAGGCTATCTTCCGAGTACGACCTGTATCAGTGCCATCAAAGGAAGAACAAGTCTCTTCATAATTTCATCAAGAGGTTTTCAAAGAAGAGGAATTCAATCCTGAAGATCAAGGATGAGGTCATCATCGCCACCTTTCGAAAATGAGTCAAGGACACCCCATTCATCGCTAAGTTCACTCAGAAGCCTCCAAATTCTGTCAAAGCTCTATTCAACATGATGAACAAATACGCCAACTCGGCCGATGCTGTTGCTAAGACCCTCAATGACAAAAAGGCACCCGGACAGAAAGAGTGGAAGGACACCGATGACGCGGCCCTAACTAAGGCTGGGAACCGCAAACGCAAGTCGGACGACTTCATTATGGCAGTCGGTCACAACCATCTTCGACCTCATAGAACTGAAGATTATCAGAACGACAAGTGACATGCTCGGGGGCTTAAAAGCTCAAATGCAAGAATGGCATCGCCACTCCCAACTTGTGCAATACCGAACAGCTAACTCACTTTCTGATAAATATTTTCTCCTTTATATGATATTCTTATCTAAATGGGCCAGGAGGCAACTCACTTCCCTATGGTTTGACTCGGATACGTCTTAGTGCTAGTTAGGATCGGATCTAGGGGATGAGATCGTCAATTCCTCACTCGGCCTCACCAATGCCGTAGCCGCTTATACCTAATAGGTGTACATACTGCGCATTCTCTGTTTTTGCTCTTAATGATTGCAAAAGTACTCGAGTAGCATAAATTCTGATCCGTGAAGCTTTGCTCCATGAAAGACGAACTCAAGTCACCCAAAACGCGTGTCTGGGAAAGAGCCATGAGCCAACTCCGGACGCTAGGGGCTATGACTAGTCGGGCAGAGTGTTTAAACGTAAGGGGTCAACTACTCGGGGAAATTAATATCAACAAGAGGAGGAACACATATTTACATCTATTGTAAGATACATAAATTTTCTTCAGGTGATTATTTTCTTCATCAGATGCTACTCATCCGATATGTTTATAATGCAGGGCCAGTTCCTGATACGCGTAACAGGAACTCATGGCTACGAGCCGGTCTCCTACGCTCGGGGGCTGGACCAGTTTGACAAGATACACTTGGAGTGCGTCGCTTCAAGAATCGCTCAGAATGCTCCACGAGAGCTACTGACCGATTACTCGCGCCAGTCAGGACATGGATGTCACCTTTATCTTGGTATGCCCCATGGGGGCTAATAACCGACCTCTGGCACTAGTCGGGGCTCGGGTATCACACTGCTGGGTATGGTATGCCCCATGAGGGTCGCCAGCTGAATCCTATGCTAATGCAAGGTTTGGGTACCTTATTCGGCTATAATTTTGCCTAGTTGGGTATGCCCCAAGAGGGTCGCCAGCCAAATCTTGTGCTAGCGCAGCGTTTGGGTACCTATTTGGCTAGAACAAGGAAACGAGCCACTATTGGAGCATTCAGTCGAAGGTAGCACCAAACCCGGAACCTACGGAGGTGCTCATTATTTTTCAAGACTGGAAGACCCTAATCATTTTATTTCTACCGGAAGATGAACTTCCTAAAGATTGCAATGAAGCTGAGTAAGTCAAGCGATGGAGCAAAAGCTTTATCATAGTCGGAGAAGACCAAAATTGTCAACGCGCATCCGGAGTTCTCATGCACTGTGTCACACCTGAGGAGGGCAAGCAGATCCTGCAATCTATCCACTCGGGCATCTGTGGCAACCATGCTGCATCTAGAACGTAAGTCAGAAAGGCTTGCAGACAAGGTTTCCTTTGGCCGACTGTGTTAACCAATGCCAATGACATTGTTTAGACATGCGAGGGAAGCTAATTTTGTGGGCTGTGCTGGATATGTCGGTTTGGGCTAACTTATTCAATAGTAGGCTAAAGATATGAGTTCTTAAATAACATGCCCTATTGAGTCACCCGCTGGTCGCATTAAAATCACGATGCATGTGCTATTTTACAAGAACCGATTAAATAATCAGATACGCTTCATGCTAAGCCTATACCAGGTGTATACATTCAGGTATCTTGATTATTTTAAGGTATTGAGGATATATCCTTATAAGGATCAATAGCTGGTCTCCATTAAAATTGGGGATGCAGGTATCTCTCAAGTACACCTCATCACACATTGGATTTACTCCATAGTGATACTCGGCTTGCATGCTTAGCCAAAATTGCCTTGAGCAAAAGTACTTCCAGCTGACATGATGCTGAAGAGTCTAATTTCTGGGTAGTGTACTACTCGGGAAAGGCTAAAAGGTTAAAGATCTTTGACTTTATGTTTAATTGTTTCACAATTAAGCACAAAGTCGGGGGCTACACTAATAGGTGCGCCTATTCGGCGCATACTATTCATGTTCTTCCATGAAGCCCTTCATAGCCTCGTTGCCAGCTAACATGAAGCAGGACTTAGGAGAAGAAGCACTCGAACAATGAGTACTCGGGAGCAAGCCTTTTGGGAATCTCTTCACCATGGAGGATGAGCACTCGGCATCAGTTGTGACTCAACTATGAAGGTCTCAGGGGCTACTGTGGAGGCCATGGGCCCCGTGTACCTCAAGGAAGGCAATTATGGCCACTCGGACAAAGGGTGGGCCAGCTCCTGCAATTGGAGATAGATTAGGACTTGGCTTCATATTACCTTGCATGACAAAGAAAGGGATATAATTCTAGCCGGACTCTCTATGTGCTGATAAGGAAAGCCCTTGGTCGTATCCGACTGGGTTTCCTACCCTGTAACCCTCATCCCTCCAGTATATAAGGAGGGGTAGGGAGCCCCCTAGGGCATATCACAATCTCACAAGAGAAACCTCAAAGGCAATACACAACAGCTGGAAGTAGGGTATTACCTCATCTCGAGAGCCTAAACCAGGATAAATTGTTTCATGTTCCTTTGCAATCCATCAAGTTTAGGTCTCACGAGTAGCCCCATATTATTATTGCCGATATAAAACATCAATAGTCGGTGAGGACCTTTATCAAAGAAGCGCATCCGGAGTCCTCATGTACTGCATCACTCCTGAGGAGGGCAAGCAGATACTGTAGTCCATCCACTCGGGTATTTGTGGCAACCACACTGCATCAAGGATGTTAGTCAGAAAGGCTTATAGACAAGGTTTTTTCTGGCCGACTACGGTTACAGACGCTAAAGACATAGTTCGGACATGCGAGGGATGCCAGTTCTTCGCCCGGCAAACACATCTTCCAGCTCAAAAACTACAAACAATCCCAATCTCTTGGCCCTTCGTACTTTGGGGGCTTGACATGGTCAGACCGTTCAACAAAGCGCCAAGAGGGTTCACACACTTGTTCGTCGCAGTGGAGAAATTCACAAAGTGGATCGAGGCGAAACCCGTTGCTACCATAACAACGGTAAGGGCAAAAGACTTCATCATGAGTATTATATACTGATTTAGAGTTCCCAACCGCATTATAATGGACAATGGCACTCAGTTCACCGCCGGCATTTTCCAAGATTTCTGTGACAACTTTGGCATCAAGATCTGTTATGCTTCTGTGGCACACACACGAAGCAATGGGCAGATTGAGCGTGCCAATGGCATAGTCTTACAAGGTATCAAGACTAGGGTGTTCGACCGACTACAACCATATGCAAGGTGATGGCTGCAAGAGCTTCCATGTGTTCTCTGGTCTTTAAGATTTCTGTTCACCATGAGTCTGGGCCCACTCATATGCAAAATCAACTGAAGACCGACTGGTTGAACTAGATCAGTTGGAGGAAGCAAGGGACATCACAACCATCCAGTCGGCAAGGTATCTTCAAGACCTGCGTCATTATCACAGTCGGAATGTTCGTGGCCGCGCCTTTTCGGTGGGAGATCTCGTCTTGAGAAAAATTCAAACCACCAAAGACAGGCATAAATTATCTCCCTTTTGGGAGGAGCCGTTCATTATCGCTGAGGTGACACGTCCGGGCGCCTACCGATTGAAGACAGAAGACGGCGTCCTAATCAACAACTCATGGAACATAGAACAGCTACATCCTTTCTATACCTGTGTTTTGTATTCCTTTTGTCCATATAAATAATGTTAGTTACTCTGACTCACTACATCGCTTGTTCCAACCGAGTAGTGAGTCAGGGGCTACATGTTAATACATACATGTTGTCGTTAATAAAGTCTGAGCTTGTTTTGTCTGAGTCATGAAGGTTTACAACAACTATGTTAGGTTTTCCAGAGTATAATCCTGAGAGGTCAACGATTTTTATTAAGTTAATCTCAATTCACTCGATGTAAACTATCTAGTTGGGTCAAGCTAATGATGGCTCAGAAGCAACAAGTACTCGGCAATACTTAATGACAAACAGCAAAAATATTTACAATATTCACATATTATTTTTGGTGAACACCAACTACATAAATGTTTTTGCCTACATCGACAGGTCCTTAGCTATAGCTTCTGCAGTTGCCCTAACCTGGCTGATCAGTTCCAAGCCCTGCTCTGGAGTAGTCCCTTCGGCAAAGCCTTCACCAACAGCCTCAATATCTACCCGGGGGTAGAGAGACTTGGTCATGGCCAGGGCCTGGGCAATCCTGACAGCGACGCGCTCATCCGAGTACTTCTTTAATAACTCTGGAGCTTCATTGAGGCGTTCCGCTACCTGAGCGATTGAGCTAGAGCTAGATCCGGCCTGGTGCCACTGCATGATGTCAAGCAAGGTCTTCATGGAGTCAACAATGATCTGCCGCGATTCCTTTATGACCTTTATCTCCTCTGCAAAAGCACCGAATTGGATCTACGAGTTAGGCTTTGAAGCTGTTTACACATAGACAAGAACATCAGCAAACCAAGACGCCTGACTGGGTTGAGCATGCAGTCGGATGAGTGACTTACTAGCGTAGTCGGCGTCCACCTTTGCCTTGGCCCTCTCGAGTTCCTTTAGCTCCTTTTTGAGGCGCTCGACCTCCTTGGTCTGGGCGCCAAGGTCTGACTCGAGAGCTGCAACACAAGACATTCAAGACACTCAAGGCAAAAGGGATTGTTACTTCTGATTGTCCTAGCCTGGGCCCAATTTTCATCACTGAGCTTATCCACCGATCCCCTCAGCCACTCCTCCCTCTCCTTGCTGGTCTCTCCGGGTTTTCCTTGGCAGTCCGGAGTTGTTGGAGTAGAGTAAGCTGAGAGGCGAGTTTGGACAGGACTTTGCCCATCTTCTCTGACTGATCGACCACCTTCTGCTCAAGAAGTATCAAAGTTAAGCAAGACAAACAACAAGGATGCAAAACTCTGAGGAATCACCAATCAGCAAACACGGCAAGATTGACTATGTACCTAGATCCCCTTCAACGCGGCGATGGCGATGTACATCAAGTTGACTCTTTCTCTCTGTGCCACTTGCTGTTCGTGCTCGAAGCTTTTAGCTACCCTTCTAGAGTAACCCAATAAAAATATCCGGGGAAAGTTCTACGGGAGCTTCGAGGGTCTAGGGAGATTGCCCTCATCAGAAGATGACGACGGCAAAGGCGATGGAATCCTAGGTCTTCGCTCGACTAGCGGCATGGCCTCCTGGACGGGCTCATGGACTGGGGCTTCAATCGTGACGTCCTGGCTGGCTAGCACTTGTGGCTCAGCTGGTGGGATCACTTCGGCTTCAGGGGCTGGGGTGATCTCCAGCTCAACCTGCAACGTTGCTGTTTCGGGCTCAGCTGGGGCAGGATCTGCCATGGTAGTTGTGGAGGCCATGGGCCCCGAGTACCTCATGAGAAGCATTTGGGCCACTCAGACAGAGGATGGGCCTAACCTTGTAATTAGGGATACGGTAGGACTCAGCATACATTACCTTGCACGACAAGAAAAGGATATAATCCTAGTCGGGCACGTTGTATTCCTAGAAGGAAATCCCTTGGTTGGAGTTCGACTGGGATTCCTACCCTGTAACCCTGTCCCCTGGTATATAAGGGGAGGTAGGGCGCCCCCTAAGGGTAGAGTATCAGAGCGCATACAATCTCACCAGAGAAACCTCAAAGGCAATACACCACAACTGGACGTAGGGTATTACCTCATCTCGAGGGCCTGAACCAGTATAAATTGTTCCGTGTTCCTTTGCAATCTATCAAGTTTAGGTCTCACGAGTAGCCCCATATTTTCATTGCCGATACAAAACATCGACAGTTGGCGCACTAGGTAGGGGCATTACGAGATCACCTTCAACAAGCCTGATGGATTCAACCACCGAAGTCGACGGCATCAACTTCTTCCCCGAGCAAACAATTACCTTCGGGAGCCTCGACTTCATCACCGACAAATTCGGCAACCTCACCTTGTCCGACTCAAATCCGATCCGATCGGCCAGGGACCAAGCCAACTCCGCGCCGGTCAGCCTACGTGACGCTGCAGCAATCCTCGTCGACATGCTACGGCAATCTTCAACATGCCTGGGTCACGGGACAACTCTTTCTTTCGGTGTTCGACTCGGATTCGGTCTTGAGCCGACCGAGATCGGTCTAAGAAAGGAGGAGATCATCAATCTCCCATTCGAACTCGGCAACGCCGCGGATATCTTCAATCGGCATCCAATGCGGCAAATCCTGTCCCCTGGAGTTCAACTCGGATACGGCCCAGAGCCGCTCAAGGTTGGATCTAGGGAGGTCGGAGTCGTCATTACCCTCATCAACTACTCTGATTCTGACTCTAAGTCGGACAGCAGTTCAGCAAGCTACTCTCCACCACACGTAGTCTTCATGGCGTCCAAGGGCTTGACTCCCACTCAAGAGGCATGCCGACTACGCGATCAGCAAGAAGAGGAGGCCCACCAACTGTGAGAACAACAGGAGGAAGATGCAAGACGCTCGTAGGCCAAGCACGATGCTCGCAACGACAATCTGCGCAAGGCTGGGCGCACTGCTCAACAGGAGATCCTCCAAACCCGAGTCGGTGACCACGACGTTTTTGTAACTCCTCAACAGAATGTTGTGGCCTCTATGACTCTAATGGATACACTGCAGTTTGGTCCTGATCACCAGGCCACCCCGACAATAGCAAGGATAAAAGCCTAGATCACCGCTGCTGCATGTCAGTAGCATCAATAGTTGGGAGACACTCTCATACCGACCAACAGGTCGGCTTCTCCAACGGCAGTCTCATCTACCTCACTACGACACAGAGCGGCTAGCTCTAGTCAGCCGTACTCAGAGTCACGCCACACGTCACTTGGCAACCGCAACAATGACCGACGGCACCGACATCAAGACGACTGTCGGGATAACCAGGATGTCCGAGGCCGACTACGACGTGATCTTCGGCGAGACATCAATGCATGGCGCCGTGAACGCGAGGAAGATGAGCGTTGTTGACTGGAAGACGAGAACGAGTGCTTCGGCCTCCACCATGAGCGGTTTCACCGCCGTAGCCAGAGTCAGAGTCCTCATGAAGATGAAGGAGTACCAGCCTTCACCTATGAGCTACAACAAGTCAACTGGCCACTAGGTTTCAAGCCGACTGGAATTGAAAAATACGATGGGAAGACCAACCCCGAGTCCTGGCTCACATTCTACACTCTGGCGATCTGAGCAACTGGAGGAGATCACAAGGCCATGGCTAACTACCTCCTAGTCGTTCTAGCTAACATGGCGAGGACATGGCTAACTGAACTTCCTAAGGGGTCAATTGGCTCCTGGGGAGAACTCCGGGAATGCTTCATCGCCAACTTCCAGGGAACATACGAGAGGCCATCTTCCGAGTTAGATCTGTATCAGTTGCATCAAAGGAAGAACGAGTCTCTTCGTGACTTCATCAAGAGGTTTTCTGAGAAGAGGAATTCAATCCTAATGATCAAGCATGAGGTCGTCATCGCCGCTTTCCGCAAGGGAGTCAGAGACGCCCCGTTTATTGCCAAGTTTACTCGGAAACCTCCCACTTCTGTCAAAGCTCTTTTCGACATGGTGAACAAATACGCCGACTCGGCCGACGCAGTTGCTAAGGCCCTCGACGACAAGAAACAGCCCCAACAGAAGGACAAGAAAGATAACGACGAGCCAGCACAGAACAAGTCCGACAACCACAAGCGGAAGTCGGACAATGTGGTGGCTGTTGTGGAGCATATTCGGCCGCGACCCCCGAGGACAGACGAGTACCAAAAAGTGATAAACAGGCTATGCCCCTTTCATCCAAAGGGCAAGCACAAAGCGAAGGACTGCTTCATGCTCAAAAAGTTTGCTTCCAAGCAGGCTTCAACATCTAGCAGCAACAAAAACAAAGACAAGCCAAATTCGGGCCTAGCCGGCGAGTACCAAGATCCCCAGGCTGAGCTCAACCACATCTCTGGAGGGCCGACTGCATATGAGTCCAAGAGGAAACAGAAGCTCACAGCACGCCAAGTCAACTCGGTTTCTGCAGACGCCCCCTAGTACCTACGTTGGTCAGAAACGCCAATCACATTTGACCGCGCAGATCACCCCGATCGGGTTACTCATCCAGGACGCTATCCACTCGTCCTAGACCAGGTCATCAGGAGCATCAAATTGAAGAAGGTTCTCATTGATGGAGGAAGGGCTCTCAATATTCTGTTCGCCAAGACGCTCGACGAGACGAAGATTCCTCGACCCGAGCTACGGCCAAGTACAGCGCCCTTCCACAGGGTAATCCCCAGTCTATCTTCTACTCCACTTGGGCAGATAACTCTGCCAGTCACTTTTGGCACGTGGGATAATTTCCGCACTGAGAATATCTGCTGTGAGGTTGCCGACTTCGAGACCGCGTATCACGCGATACTCGGACGGCCTGCACTAGCCAAATTCATGGCAGTGCCACATTATACATACATGATACTCAAGATGCTAGGACCAGCCGGAGTTCTTTCTCTTTGCAGTGATATCAAGCAAGCCTTTACCTGTGACAAGGAGAGCTGTGAGCTAGCCCAATCTCAAGAAGCAGCAGTCGGGCGCAACCACATCTGGCTAGCCGCTACAACAACAAGCGAGGACAATCAAGTTCCGGCAAGAAAAGCAGCTAAGTCAGGAATTTTAGCGGACTCTGAAACAAAAAAGATCCCCCAGGACCTTTCCAACCCTTCCAAAACTGCGCTTCTCGAGACCAGACTCGACCCCAAATAGGAAGACGAGCTTGTCACCTTCCTCCAGGCGAATAGGGATATATTTGCTTGAAAACCTTTCGACATGCCTGGTGTACCAAGGGAGGTGATCGAGCATTCCCTCAACGTCAAGCGGGACGCCAAGCCAGTCAAACAACGACTGCAGCGCTTCGCACAGGACCGCAAAGATGCTATTCGAGAGGAGATAACCAAGCTCCTTGTAGCCGGGTTCATCAAAGAGGTCTATCACCCGGATTGGCTGGCAAACCCAGTCTTGGTCCGGAAGAAGAACGATAAATGGCGCGTGTGCATCGACTACACCGACTTAAACAAGACGTGCCCCAAAGACCCATTTGGTCTACCCAGAATAGATCAGGTGGTTGATTCAACTGTGGGGGTGTGAACTTCTCAGCTTTCTCGATGGTTACTCGGGATATCACCAAGTCAACTTGAAGGAGGAGGACTGCCTGAAGACTTCTTTCATCATGCCGTTTGGAGCATATTGCTATGTCACTATGCCGTTCGGGTTGAAAAACATTGGTGCAACATATCAACGAGCAATTCAGTGTTTACACACTCAACTCGGGCACAACGTGGAGGTGTATGTCAATGACATGGTGATCTAGACAAAATCCAAGGAAGACCTCATCGCCGACTTGGAAGAAACTTTCCAAAGCCTTCGAGATTCAAGATGAAGTTGAATCCGGAAAAGTGTGCCTTCAGTGTACCGTCCGGAAAGCTACTCAACTTCATCGTGTCACATCAAGGCATCGAGACCAATCTAGAGAAAATCAATGCTATCATGAACATGGCACCCCCAACTAGCCAGAAGAACGTCCAAAAGCCAACAGGCTGCATGGTAGCACTCAGCCGATTCATCTCCTGACTTGGTGAACGGGGCATGCCCTTTTTCAAACTATTGAAGAAAGCAGACAATTTTCAATGGACACCCGAAGCCTAGCAAGCCTTCGAAAACTTCAAAAAATTTCTCGTATCACCACCAGTGTTGGCATCACCCATGCCCCAGGAACCACTAATGTTATACCTGGCAGCAACCACTCAGGTAGTCAGCACGGTGCTGGTAGTCGAGCGAGCAGAGCCAGGTCATATACAGAAAATACAATGGCTAGTCTACTTCATCAGCGAGGTCCTAGCCGACTCCAAGATGAGATATCCTCAAATCCAGAAGCTATTATATGGCCTACTCATCACTGTCTGGAAGCTGGTGCACTATTTTCAGTCACATCAAGTAACCGTTGTCACATCGTATCCACTCGGTGACGTCCTACACAACCATGAGGCCACTGGCCGAATCGTTAAATGGGTGCTCGAGTTGATGGTGTTTGACATCATCTTTCAACCACGGACAGCAATCAAGTCTCAAGCTCTAGCCGACTTCATGGCTGTCGATGTTTTATAACGGCAATAATAATATGGGGCTACTCGTGAGACCTAAATGTGATGGACTGCAAAGGAACACAAAGAAGTTATATTGGTTCAGGCCCTCAAGATGAGGTAATACCCTATGTCCAGTTGTGGTGTATTGCCTTTGAGGTTTCTCTAATGAGATTTTTCTTTTTGCCCTCAAGGGGCGCCCTGCCTCCCCTTATATACCGGGGGACAGGGTTACAGAGTAGGAATCCCAGTCGGACTCTGACCAAGGGATTTCCTTCTAGGAATACAACATGCCCGACTAGAACTATATCCTTTCCTTGTCATACAAGGTTATGTATACCGAGTCTTATTGTATCCCTAATTACAAGGTTAGGCCCATCCTCTGTCCGAGTGGCCCAAATACTTCTCATGAGGTACCCGGTGCCCATGACCTCCACAGCAGCCCCTGAGACCTTCATAGTTGAGTCACAGCTGATGCCGAGTGCTCATCCTCCATGGTGAAGAATTCCCGAGTGCATTGCTCCGGAGTACTCTTTGTCCGAGTGCTTCTTCTCTCTAGTCCTGCTTCATGTCAGCTGGCAACGAGGCTATAAAGGGCTTCATAGAAAAATATAAATAGTGTGCACCGAATAGACGCACCTATTAGGTGTACCCCCGACTTTGTGCTTAATTGTGAAACAATTAAACATAAAGTCAAAGATCTTTAATCTTGTAGTCTTTTCCGAGTAGTACACTACACAGTATGTAGGCTCTTCAGCATCATGTCAGCTGAAATAATTTTTGCTCAGGGCAATTGTTGGCTAAGCATGTAAGCCGAGTGCCACTTCATGGATTTTAACCCAATATGTGGTCAGGTGTACTTGAGAAATACCTACATCCCCAATTTTAATAGAGACCAGCTGTTGATCCTTATAAGAATATATTCTCAATACCTTAAAATAATCAAGATACCTAAATGTATACACCCGGCTATAGGCTTAGCATGAAGCGTATCTGATTATTTAATCGGTTCTTGTAAAATAGCACCTGCATGACGATTTTAACGTGACCAGCGGGCGACCCACTAGGGCATGCTATTTAAGAACTCATATCTTTGGCCTACTACTAAATAAGTCGGCCAAAACTGACCTACCCAATGCAGCCCTATAAAATCCAGAGATTTTGATCATTGTTTAACTTGCCCGTCGATTTGGGGGTGTACCACCGAAGCATAGTAGATTTTCATGCCGAAATCGTTGCAAAAAACTTTGAATATGCCGCCCATGAACCGAGTGCGTTATCCATAATGATGCAATTGAGGACGCCAGATCTGTAGTTCATACTCAGTATGCGTTGCACATATGATAGTCTGCAACTCCTGTGCCGGTAGGTGAGTTTGCCGAACGAAAAATCGACATTCCTTGTAGGACAGGACGAGTACTTCAGCGTCAGTAACCGCAATTTGCCAGAGGAATCCTTGTCTGCAAGCCTTTCCAACTTATGTTCTGGATGCAGCATGGTTGCCACAGATGCCCGAGTGGATATATTGCAGGATCTGCTTGCCCTCCTCAGGTGTGACACAGTGCATGAGAACTCTAGATGCGCTTTGATGATATAGGTCTTCTCTGACTACGGTAAAGGTTTTGCCGTCGCTCGATTTACTCAGCTTCATTGCAATCTTTAGGAAGTTCATCTTCCAGTAGGAATCGAATGATTGGGTCTTCCAGTCTTGAATAATGAGCACCTCCGTAGGTTCTGGTTTTGATGCTGCTCCCGACTGAAAGCTCCAGTAGTGGCTTGTTTCCCTGTTTTGGCCAAATAGGTACCCGAACGCTGCGCTAGCGTAGGATTCGGCTAGCAACCCTCTTGGGGCATACCCAACCTAGCAAAATTGTAGCCGAATAAGGTACCCGAACCTCGCATTAGCATAGGATTCAGCTGGCGACCCTCATGGGTTGTACCCTACCCAATAGAGTTGTAGCCGAATAAGGTACCCGGTCCTCGCATTAGCATAGAATTCGGCTGGCAACCCTCATGGGGCGTACCCTACCCAACAGAGTTGTGGCCAAATAAGGTACCCGAACCTAGCATTAGCATAGGATTCGGCTAGCGACCCTCATGGGGCGTACCCTACCCAACAGTGTGGTACCCGAGCCCCGACTGGTGCTGGAGGTTGGTTATTAGCTCAGATGGAGCGTACCAAAGTAAAGGTGACATTCGAGTCCCGACTGGCGTGAGTACATGGTCAATAGCCCTCGTGGAGCATTCCAAGTGATTCTTGAAACGTCGCACTCTAAGTGTATCATGGCATACTGGTCCAGCCCTCGAGCATAAGAGATAGGCTTGTAGCCTCGAGTTCCTGTTACGTGTATCCAGAACTGGCCTTGCATTATAAACATATCGGATGAGTAGCATCTGATGAAGAAAACAATCACCCGAAGACAATTGTTCTGTTTTACAATAGATGTAAATATGTGTTCCTCCTCTTATTGATATTAATTTCCCCGAGTAGTTGACCCCTTACGTTTAAACACTCAGCCCGACTAGTCATAGCCCCCTAGCGTCGGGAGTCGGCTCATGGCTCTTTCCCAAACACGCATTTTGGGTGACTTGAGTTCGTCTTTCATGGAGCAAAGTTTCACGAATCGGAATTTATGCTACTCGAGTACTTTTGCAATCATTAAGAGCAAAAACAAAAAATGTGCAGAATATACACCTATTAGGTGTAAGTGGCTGTGGCATTGGCGAGGCCAAGTGAGGAATTGACGATCTTAGCCCCTAGATTTGATCCCGGCTAGCACTAAGCCGTATCCGAGTCAAACCATAGGGAAGTGAGTTGCCTCCTGGCTCATTAAGATGAGAATATCATATAAAGAAAAAAATATTTATCAGAAAGTGACTTAGCTGTTTGTTACTGCACAAGTTGGGAGTAGGGATGCCATCCTTGCATTTGAGCTTTTGAGCCCCCGAGCATGTCACTTATCGTTCTAATAATCTTCAGTTATAGGAGGTCAAAGACGGTTGCGACCGACTGCCACACTGAAGTCGTCCGACTTGAGTTTGCGGTTCCCAGCTTTAGCCGGGGCCGCGTCATCAGTGTCCTTCCGCTCCTTCTATTGGGGTGCCTTTTTGTCATCGAGGGCCTCAACAACAGCGTCGGCCAAGTCGGTGTATTTGTTCGCCATGTCGAATAGAGCTTTGACAGAACTTGGAGGCTTTCGAGTGAACTTAGCGATGAACGAGGTATCCTTGACTCCTTTTCGAAAGGCGGTGATGATGACCTCGTCCTTGATCTTCGGGATTGAATTCCTCTTCTCAGAAAACCTTTTGATGAAATCACGAAGACTCTCGTTCCTTCTTTGATGGCACTGATATAGATCGTACTCGAAAGATGGTCTCTCGTACGTTCCTTGGAAATTGGCGATGAAGCGTTCTCAGAGTTCTCCCCAGGAGCTGATTGACCTCTTCGGAAGTCCAGTTAGCCATGTCCTCGCCGAGTTGGCTAGAGCAACTGGGAGGTAGTTAGCCATGGCCTTGTGATCTCCTCCAGCTGCTTGGATCACCAAAGTGTAAACTGTGAGCCAGGACTCGGGGTTGGTCTTCCCGTCATATTTTTTAATTCCAGTCGGCTTGAAACCTAACGGCCAGTCGACCTGTTGAAGCTCCTGGGTGAAGGCCGGTACTCCTTCATCTGCATGAGGACTTCGACTCCAACTGCGACGGTGAAACCGCTCGTGGTGGAGGCCGAAGTGCTCATTCTCGTCTTCCAGTCGGTGACACTCATCCTCCTCGCGTTCGCAGCGCCGTGCTTTGATGTCTCGCTAGAGATCATGTCGTAGTCGGCCTTGGAGATCCCGGTTGTCCCGACAGTTATCTTGATTTCAGTGCCGTCGGTCATTATTGTGGTTGTCGAGTGACGTGTGGCATGACTCTGTGTGCGGCTGACTAGAGCCAGCCGCTCGGCGTCGTGTTGAGGCAGATGAGACCACCATTGGAGAGGCCAACCTGTTGGTCGGTATGAGAGTGTCACCCGACTGTTGACGTTGCTGACATGCAGCAACAGTGATCACGGCTTTAATCCTTGCTATCATTGGGGTGGCCTGGTGATCAGGCCCAAATTGCAATGTATCCAGTAAGGTTGCAGCAGCCACAACGTTCTGTTGAGGGGTCACAAAGACGTCATGATCGCCGACTCGGGTTTAGAGGATCTCTCGTTGAGCAGTGCGCCCAGCCTTGCATAGATTGTCGTTGCGAACATCGCGCTCGGCCTGCAGGCGTCTTGCGTCTTCCTCCTATTGTTCACATAGTCAGCGGGCTTCCTCTTCTTACAAATCGCGTAGTCGGCGTGCCTCCTGAGTGGGAGTTGAGCCCTTGGACGCCATGAAGACTTCACATGGTGGAAAAAAGCTCGCCGAAGTGCTGTCCGACTGAGAGTCAGAGTCGGAATGGTTGAGGGGTGTGATGATGACCCTAATCTCCCTGGACCCAATCTCAAGCGGCTCTAGGCCGTATCCGAGTTGAATTCCAATGGATTGAGTCTGCCGCATCAGATTGGAATTGAAGATTGTTGCAGCATTGTCAAGTCCGAGTGGGAAATTGACGATCTCCTCCTCTCTTAGTCCAATCTCGGCCAACTCAAGACCAAGTCCGAGTCGAACACCGAAAGAAAGAGTTGTCCCTAGACTCGGGCATATTGGAGATCGCCGTAGCATGTCACCGAAGATTGCCGCAGCGTTGAGTAGGCCGACCGACGCGGAGTCGGCTTGGTCCTTGGCCGATCAGATCGGATCTGAGTCGGACAGGGTAAGATTGCCGAATTCGTCAGTGATGAAGTCGAGGCTCCCGAAGCTGATTGTTTGCCCGGGGAAGAAGTTGATGCGATCGACTCCCTTGATTGGATCCATCAGGCTTGATGAAGATGATCTCGACAAAGTCCCTACCTGGCACGCCAACTGTCGATGTTTTATATCGGCAATTATAATATGGGGCTACTCGTGAGACCTAAACTTGATAGACTGCAAAGGAACACAAACAAGTTATACTGGTTCAGGTCCTTGAGATGAGGTAATACCCTACATCCAGTTGTAGTGTATTGCCTTTGAGGTTTTTTTGGTGAGATTTTTCTTTTCGCCCGCAGGGGGCGCCCTGCCTCCCCTTATATACCAGGGGACAGGGTTATAGAGTAGGAATGAGGTAATACCCTATGTCCAGTTGTGGTGTATTGCCTTTAAGGTTTCTCTAGTGAGATTTTTCTTTTCGCCCTCAGGGGGTGCCCTGCCTCTCTTTATATACTGGGGGACATGGTTATAGAGTAGGAATCCTAGTCGGACTCCGACCAAGAGATTTCCTTCTAGGAATACAACGTGCCCAACTAGGACTATATCCTTTTCTTGTCGTACAAGGTTATGTATGCCGAGTCCTATTGTATCCCTAATTACAAGGTTAGACCCATCCTCTTTCCGAGTGGCCCAAATACTTCTCATGAGGTACCCGGGGCCCATGGCTGTCACACCCAGAAATTCACCAGAATTTCTAAAGCTAATTTGTGCAATAAATCCTCGTCCAGGAATCAGCCGAGGTACACAAATTGACAATTTGATAAACATAACCAAAACAAAATAACGATAAATACTTACAACAGAGGCACTTAGTCCTCACACAGAAGAAAACAGCAGCGGAACGACAACTAGCGTAGCTTCAGCTCCAAGCCACAGGCAGCTCAACTGGGGTATAAGCCAAACACCATCTTCTCCTCCACGCAAAGCTTCACTCTAAAGATTGCAATAATACAAGACTGAGTACCACCCACCGTACTCAACAAGCCACACTAGGGAATGCAATGTAATGCAACAGGATACGAAAGGAAAGGCATAATATGGCTTATTTGCATAAAACAGCATTTAAAACATTTGCATTCGAAATCATTAAAAACAATATAGTTTAATTATTAATCAGTATTGAATCAACCACTGAACAGCGCTCCAACGCAGTTCAGGCCCAAACCAAAACTCCTCCAAACAGGAGCTATCCATATTCCATCATTTATCATCATTATTAAACAGTGTGGGACTAATCACAGAAACATTGCTAGGCCGCTCATTAACCACGAGCACGGCTATTCGAATAGTTTTACTCTGGCCAGAGATGTACCAATTTACCCACAAGACACAATCTCAACATCATGTCAGCCATGCGTCGCGATACTCGAAAGTACCCGAATAGAGATTGTGATAAGACCCTCCATGTAACCCGCACAACAAGGAAGCCACCCGCTGGACCACCAGTCTCTGGTAGGATTGATCAGATACCTCGGCTGGGAGACGATCCAACGCCCAAGACATGGACTTATTGACGCAGCCATGGTGGTCTTATTGACACAGCCACAACACACCATGGTGGACCCCGGTTGAACGTACTACACATTGGATCCTACCATTACCCATGCTGGCTTGTGGTTAGTACGAGTATTGCTTCGCAACAAGTAGTCCGCGAACCGGTCCTTAACTGTCATGAGCACCGCTAGCAACAAACACAACCCTGGTGCTCACAACCCACCATTCAGTCAAGTTTTAGTTGACATAGTTAATTAATCAACCACGACTCACTGTCGTGAAAATATAGCCATTAATCCATAATTAGTCATAAATGAGTCATTAATTACCCACATAAAATGACACTATAGTTTCTAGGCATGGCTAAGCAAAACCTAAATAATCTAGCCAGATAAATAATTAAACATCTAGCTAGTCAATATTATTACCCGGGGTATCAAAGTACAGATATCAACATCAAAATGGCCATAATTATCAATGGATATTGGATAATAAGTAAATACCCACAATAATGTCATTCGAAAACATTTCATGCAATAACTTTAAAATAAAAAAGGTTTCACAACTGGGATCAACATGCTCAAGGAGATTGTCGTGTGACTTGCCTTGCAATCGCAAAAGTCTTCAAATACTCTTCCGAACTCTTCCGCAGACTCCGAAGTCTTCCGATCGACGATAGTACGCAACTACACGTAAAACGATAACAACCCTAAGAAACTCCAAATAAACAATACATAAAAATACATAAACAAGTGAATTATGATTTTAGATAATTTAGGAAGAATAACGGGTCGATTCGGACTTCAAACGGAAAAGATACGGCTTTCGGAATATTGAATTCAGAATGAATCCGAAAAGAATTGAAAAGGAATATTCTCTAGAATATTCACTGGATTTTCGGATTAGAATAATTATTTTAGATAAATGCTGAGATATGGGATCCATGATCAGTGACCAGGCGTACGGTGGACTGATGACTTGACGACATGTGGTGATGAGATGGCTGTCAGTAATCCGATGGTTCGAATTTGATCGGGATAGATCGAATGGACAAGGTGGACTCAGGGTTTTTAATGGAGATTCAATGGCTCGGCTTGACTTTGGGGATACGGATGACTGAAGTGTCACCGGATTAAAAGTGTGGGGCCCAGTCGTCATCGGCATAGAAGAGAGGAAAGCACCGAGCTCACAGAGCAGAGACTCATGGCTGGCTCGAACAGGAGCCCACGGCAATGCCGTGGCAGAAGAGAAGCTCGGCGGCGCGTCGATGTCGATGGCAGGGAGGATGGCGTGGCGCCGGGTCGGCGATGACAGACCGGTGGCGGCAGGCGGCGACGACAGCAGCGGCGGCAAGGGCGGCGGTTTCTGATACGAGGACGACGGTCCGACGACGACCGCCCAGATGGAAGAGGAGAAAAAAGGGCTGCCGGCTCGGGGAACGGCAGTTCGACGGCAACGCTCGATGGAGGCAGATGGGTGACCAGGACACAGATTGACGACGGCGTTGACGACGCACTGGCGATGCGCCAAAGGGAAACGGGTTCCGACTACAGAGAGGAGGGGAAAAGGGATAGAGTCGGCAGTGACGGCGGTCGGGCTCACCAGCGGCTGGAAGTTGACGATGCCGACGGCGGCTTTAGGCCTTCCAGCGATGGCCGACGATGGGACGACGTCGGAGTATGGGCAGCGGCGGCAGCAGCACCACCTGGAGAAGACGACATCGGGGCAGCACCACGGCGTCGGGACGACGGACGGCAGCGGACGCCGAGGGGCGCCGGAGGAGAAAAGAAGGTGGAAGCGTCGGGGACGACGGTGGATGCTCACCAGCGACGGGCGGTAGGCAGGGATGACGACGACCACGGCGACAACAGGCAGAGGAGGAGGGAGGCGGCTACGAGGATGCTCACCGTGAAGAGACGACGGCGACGACGGCTTGGGGTCTCCCAGTGACGGCCGGCGTCGGAGGAGACAGCGACGGTGGCAGATGAGAAACAGGGGCGGCTCCGCAGGCGACGGCGCTAGGAGCGGAAGAGGCAGCGGCTCCGGCGGAGGCAGCAGAGGCAGGGCGGCGACGGCTGGGAGCAGCGCAGGGCACCAGCGCGGCGGCAGGCGTAGACGGCGGCGCGGCACGACGGGGTGGCGGCGGCGCTCTGCCTCGGGGCGGCGGCAGCCTGGCGGCGGCACGGCGGGCAGGGGCGCGTGCAGGGGCGACGGCGGCCTGGCGAGGCGGCGCTGTGCAGAAGCGGGAGCGGCGGCGCGGCGCTGGCGGGGAGAGCGGCGACGGCGCACGGGAGCAGCAGAGGGGCGGCGCGACTAGGGCGGCGGCGGCTAGGGCACGCACAGCGCGTGGCGGCTGGCCTTATAGGGGAGAGGATTCCGGGGCGGCACGGGCGACGGCGCGCGCGGATTCGGCGGCGGCAGGCGCGGAGAGGAGGCGCAGGCGCTGGCTGGGAGAGCGGGCTGGGCCGGCGGCGGCGTGGGCCGAGGTCGGGCGCGGGAGGCGGCGCTGGGCCGGGGAGCGGCCTGGGCAGCTCGGCTGGACGCAGAGAGTGACAGAGGAGGGAGATGAGAGGAGAGAGGACAGAGGAGCAAGAAGATAAACAAGAAAAGAAAAGAAAAGGAACGAAGGGAAAATAAAAGAGGAAAGGGAAAAAGGAGCGGGGTTTTCTGAACTATTTTTAGAACTTAGGATTAATGAGATATTTTTGAAATCGGAATATTTATTTGGAATAGAGGAGACCAAGGGGTTTTAGGATGAAACGAGTATTCTGAATATTGAGGATATATACATTCATACTTATATATACATACGTATATATATATAGGTATAAATATATATATTGGGAATCGAACAGTATTTGGAAGTAAATAGAAAAAGAATATATGTAGTGGGGTTCGGAAGACGGAATATATTATGGGATTCAGAGAGTGAAGAATATTTTCCCGATGGAAATTTGGGGAGTAGAATATCAGAACATTCTAGGAATATTTGGGGAAACCGAATCTCAGAATAATTCGGGAATCCGATAAAATTGGGAATTATTTTGCAGAGATCAATAGTTTGGAATATTCGAGCATAGTTGAACTTTCCAAAATATGTGGATATTTTGGAGATGCGAGAAATTAGAATATTTTCCCGAGAACAGGAAAATAGAATATTCCGAATAAAATATTTCGGCATTAGGGAATTGACGAGGGTGTTTTATTGGAACTGGAATTTGGAGAAATCTCAGATGATTGGGGATTTCGATTTGTTTCGACGGAAAAGGAGTTTAAGGGAATATCTGAGATTTATCTCAAAGGGGCATATAGATATTTCGAATACAAAGGATCTCGAATTGGGAGTCCAAAAGAGTTCTAGGATTCCAAAATGAATAAATCCGAAAATTCCGAATTTAGGTTTTCGAGGTGACTTTAGGGTTCCAGGAACGACACAAAACCCTAGAGGTAAAAGGGAGTCAGAATTCCCGATGAACGGGGAGACATCAAAGGACCGAATTAGGAACAACCCAAACAGGGAAAAGAAAAAGGAATTTATTTTATATTTATTTAATTACTTTAGTGATCTTTATAGCATTAAAATTAATTCTGTAGCTCCAAAAAAAATCCGAGAAAATTTCAGAGAGTTTATTAAATCACAGGGAATTTACCAGAAGTAAATACCACCACGACACACAAAGAATTTAATATTGTAAATACTCAAATGCTTAAAATACTCCGACAAAACCCCTGGAATATAAAAGCATCCAAGTATTTATTTAAAGATTTAACCTTGGGATTTTTAATATTGGAAATTTCAAAATTTTATTCAAACTCTTTTCTCAAACAACAAATTTCTAGTGTATTCTTGTATTTCTATTTACCCACGATAATTTTTAATTAAGACAATTTTCAGGGCGTTACAATGGCCGAGTGGATAGACGTCACCATGACTACAAACACAGACAAGTTAGAGTACTAGACAATGTACTTCGACAGTTCTCTACGGATCGGCGGTATAGGGGCTGGTGTCGTGCTGATGTCACCCACTGGCGAAAAACACAAGTACGTTCTCCAGATTCATTTTCTGGCTTCCCACAATGTTGCCGAGTACGAGGCACTCATCCATGGGCTCCGCATTGCCATATCACTCAGCATCTACCGACTGGTCGTACACGGAGATTTTCAACTCGTGGTCAACCAAGTCATGAACGACTGGACATGTCTCAACGATAATATGGCAGCGTACTGTTAGGAGGTTCGAAAGCTGGAAAACAAGTTCGATAGGCTGGAGATAACCCACGTATTGCGACAATACAATGAAGCTGCAGACAAATTGGCCAACATGGGATCCAAACGAGAAGAGGTCCTGACTGGGATTTTTATCAAGCAACTACTGGACCATCAGTCAAGAAGAAACCAGTGCTTGAATGGTCGGGGGCTAAACCTACCCCTGCAACAAATGAAGTGCTAATCATCTCTCAAGACTGGCGGACTCTAATTCTCAAATTCCTCTTAGATAAAGAACTCCCAAAAGATCGCAATGAAGCTGAACGGATCAAACATTGAAACAAATGTTTCCTTGTAATCAGAGAAGACCTATACCATCGAAGCGCATCCAAAATCCTCATGCGCTGCGTCACACCCGAGGAGGGCAAGCAGATTCTGCAATTGATCCACTCGGGCATTTGTGGCAACTATGTTGCATCTAGGACATTAGTCGGAAAGGCTTACAGACAGTGTTTCTTCTGGCCCACTGCGGTAACAGATGCTAAAGATATTGTTCGCACATACGACGAATGTCAATTCTATGCAAGGCAAACACATCTTCCTACTCAAGAACTTCAAACAATTCCAATCTCTTGGCCCTTTGCAGTTTGGAGGCTTGACATGGTCGGGCCATTCAAAAAAGCACCAGGAGGGTTCACACAGTTGTTCGTCGTAGTGGATAAATTCATAAAGTGGATTGAGGCAAAACACGTTGCTACCATAACAGCGGCACGAGCAAAGGACTTCATCATGAGTATTTTATACCGATTTGGAGTTCCTAACCGTATCATAACAGACAACGGTACTCAGTTCACTGGCGGCGTATTTCAAGATTTCTGTGACGACTTCAGCATCAAGATCTGTTATGCTTCTGTGGCACACTCACGAAGCAATGGGTAGGTTGAGAGTGCCAATGGCATGGTCTTACAAGGTATCAAGACTAGGGTGTCCGATCGACTACAACCATATGCAGGGTGATGGGTGCAAGAGCTTCCATCTGTTCTCTGGTCTTTAAGAACCACGGTTAGTTGGGCAATAGGGCAATCCCCTTTCTTCCTAGTCTATGGTGCTGAGGCTATGTTACCAACCGAGTTGGAGTTCGGTTCACCATGAGACCAGGCCCACTCAGATGCAAAATCAACTGAAGACCGACTGGTCGAACTAGATTAGTTGGAGGAAGCAAGGGGCATCACAACCATCCAGTCGGCAAGGTATCTTCAAGGCCTACGTCATTATCATAGTCGGAATATTCGTGGCCGCGCCTTTTTGGTAGGAGATCTCGTCTTGAGAAAAATACAAACTACCAAAGACAGGCATAAACTATCTCCTTTGTTGGAAGGGCTGCTCATTATTGCTGAGGTGACACGTCCGGGCGCCTACCGACTGAAGACTAAAGATGGTGACCTCGTCAGCAACTCATGGAATAGGATAGCTACATCCTTTCTATACCTGAGTCTTGTATTTCCTCTATACATATGTATAATGTTTTTTCTCTGACTCACTACATCGCTTGTCCCAACCGAGTAGTGAGTCGGCAATCGAGTAGTGAATCAGGGGCTGCATGTATTATGTGTCTTGTTAATAAAATCCGAGCTTGTTCTATCAAAGTTATGAAGCTCTACAACGAGCCCTTTCACGATGGGTGACGGTGCTGGTGACGATGCTACATGATGTCTAGGAGAATGACATCATTTTTGCACCTGGGTGACGGTGCTGGAGCTAGTCCTAGGAAAATGAGGTTCCATGATGTCTAGGAGCCCTTTCACCGTTCGAGAAGGACTTCCCATGACTCCTTGACAATCTTGATTTCCTCCACGAAGGCGCTAAACTAGATCTGGGCGTTGGCTTTTGAAGCTGTCCAGATGCATCAACAAGCATATTTGTTAGCCGAGACATGCAGTCAAAGCAACAAGCAGTCGAGGCAAGATCATTGTCAAGCAGGAGACTTACTGGCATAATCAGCCTCCACCTTGGCTTCGGCCTTCTCTACTTCCTTCAGCTTTTTATCTTGATTTTCCCTCTCCTTCGCCTGGGCTTTCAGCTCGGCTTCGAAGGCTGCAAATTAAAACAGTCAAGAACTCAAGATTGCAGTCAAAACTCAACAAGGCAGTCGGGAATCAACAATGCAAGAGAAATCTACTCGGGATCTACTCGAGAGGATAACACAGAAGACTTACTTCTGATCTTTTTGGATAGGGCCCAGTTTTTGTCCCTGAGCTTATCAACCGATCCCCTCAGCCATGTTTCTCTCCCTTGGCTAGTCCGCTCCAGGTCGTCCTTGGCTACCTGGAGCTGGTTCAGTCATTGGAGCAGAGGGGCGAGCTCAGTCAGGACCTTATTCATCTTTTCTGAGTGATCGACGATCTTCTGCTCAGAACAGAACAGAGGAAAACAGGGTCAAATGGCAGAGTACCAGATCAATGGAAATTGTCAAGAATCCAATATGGCGAGATTCGTTACATACCTGGACTCCCCTGGACGCAGCGATTCCAGCATGTATAAGATTTTTGTGCTCCCTCGATGCTGCTCGCTCATCATGCTCATAGCTCTCTACAACTCCTTCGAGGGTGACCCAATGAAAAGTTCTTGGGAAGTTACGTGGAGGGGCTTCGAGCCTGGGGAGATCTTCTTCATCAGAAGACGATGATATTGTTGGTGATGGGGTCCTGGCCATGAACTTGGCAGCTGCAGGGGCCTCGGTGATTTGCTCGGGGGCTAGAGCAGAACCTTCAACATCCGCTCCTTGGTTAGCCGGTGCTGGTAACTCTGCTGTCAGGACTGCTTCAACTTCAGCAGCTGGGGCAGCCTCTGGCTCGGCAGGTGACATTACTAGTACTGGCTTGGTTAGGGTTGGCTCAGCGGTAGGAGCTGAGGGCATAGTCCCCTTGAGATCTATGTCGACTCGCTTCCTGCACAAGAAGTCAAATATCAAGACACTACCACATCCTTCAAGATTCTTAGAAGATTGAAGATTGCTTACCTCTTGGAAGTCTTGAACTTCCACAAGGGAGCTCCAGAAGTTGTCGACGAGGGGCTTGATAGCTTGCTCGGCGGTGGAGAGCTGCCGGCTGTCGGGCCAGTCGACACGGCAATGGAAGGTGGCTATTTGGCCCCAATTGGCTCTGTTCCTGATGCAGCCAACTAGGTCGTCGAGGCACTCAGCAATGCTGGCCTTGGGCTCGATGTTGCTGGGCTCGATGTTGCTGGCCTTGGGCTTGGAGACACCGGTCTTGAGCTTGGCGGCCTAGGAGCTAAACTGGCAGGATCCTTGATCTTCAGGCTCCCTCGCGCTGCACTCCGTGTGCTTGTCTTCTTCTTGCCCGGGTCTTCAAATGGTTTCTTCCCAGCCTTCTTGGAGCTAGGTTGGGCAGCAGAAGGACTGGCTGGCCGTTTCTTCGACCGGGTGGCCAGCTGGTTTTGGGAGTCATTATCAAACTCCACACAATCCTGCAAATATTTCGATGACATACATCATGCATCATAGAACAATCCAAGATGGAAACTCACAGACATTCATCATAGATGAATAACAATTCAATATTAGGTTTTTCAAGATTACCTGTGGCCGAGGCCTGTTCTGGCTATAAGGTGTGGGGGCGCGTTCTGTGTCCTCGGTCTCCAATACCCCATTGACAAAGAAGCCGAGCAAGGTATCAGTAACCTTGTTCTTGTCAGCTAAGTCAGGGTATTCACGGCTGGAATCATCCTTGCCCTGGTAATCCCAACCAAAGTGGCTCCTAGCCTTCAGAGGCCTAGTGCAACGGTTCAGGAAGCACCTCGCCACCCAGGGACCAGTCAGTCCCGAGTTCTTTAGGAGGTCTATCTTCTGCATCAACTGGTACACTTGCCCCATTTTCTCATAGTTTGGCACTGAAGACCAACTGGGCATAACTGTTGGTGGAGAACCAGTGAAAGGGGGCAAAGAAGGTTCGAGATTGGAGTAGTAGAACCATTCTCTGTGTCAGCCCTTGAGGGAGGTTTTTAGAGGAACATTGAGATAGGCTTTCTTCATCTTATTCCTAAGTTGGAGACCGGCTCCCCCAATGACTTAGATTTTATTTTTAGACGGCTGGGGCTTGATGTGGAAAAGATATTGGAAAAAATTGAAATGGGGCTTAACCCCCAGAAAGGCTTCGCACAAAGTGGTGAAGATGGAGATTGTAGAATCATTGTCATAATTAATATTTTGTGATGAACAATTAGCTTTGCAAATGATTTATTTAATAAGAGATTGGTTTGAAAATAATTGTGAATATTGGTGTGAGTATGTGTGACTAACGTGAGTCAAGTTGGAAAGAACTTGTGCTTAGATATGGTATCTTTGTTTTTGTATGTGTAGTTGAGTCTTGAGGCCTCGGAAGTATTGCCGGTGATGGATCGGGAGTCGACTTAGGAGAAGTTGATGTCCGGATGATCGGAAGATCACGTGGGATACTAAAGGCTAGAGATCAATACACGTGGAATTAAAGATTCCATATGGCATACAAGAGGAATTGTGTGCGTATGGATAGAGAAGTCGAGTCCTACTCAGATTAGGAGTAGAGTCCTACTCGGACTAGGAGTGAAGTCCTAGTAGGACTAGGAGTTGAGTCCTGGTAGGACTAGGAGTCGAGTTCTACTTGAATTAAAAGTAGAGTCCTAGTAGGACTAGGAGTCGATTCCTACTTGGACTAGGAGTTGAGTCCAAGTTGGCTATGGAAAGGAGGATTTGATTTGATAAATTGTAAATAGATTCTGTAATTGAGGGTTTGAGTCCAAGTTGACTATGGAAAGGAGAATTTGATTTGGTAAATTGTAAATAGATTTGGTAAGTGAGGGTTTGAGTCCTAGTGGGACTAGAAGTTCTACTCCTACTTTGTGTAGAAGTTTTTAGGTATAAATAGATGAGGGGTTGAGACCCTAGAGCATAACGTTTGGATGAGAGAAAAGCTAGGGTTTAGCCTTGAGAGAGAAAGGAGTGCTTTGTATGCACTTTGTAAACATATCTTGATGCAATAAACAGAATAATTCTTCAAGATTTGCATTGCCGTTCGGGAGTTTCGTCGAGATCATTTTCAATCTGTTTGCAGGTGGTCAGACCGGTAGCAAGGACACGGTCAGACCGGCGGCAAGGACAAGGTCGGACCGGCATCTTCTAGAAAGGTTGGAGATCTTGATTAAAGTAAAATTAACTTCATTGGTTCAGAGGTAACTTTTTATTCCACGAAAAGTTTGGTTTTTGGTAATCCTACAATTCACCCCCCTCTGGTAGGCTTAATTCTTGTCTTTCGATCCTACAGAGATGTGCAGAATGGAGTTGGGATTTAGGTTCACCAACTCTATTTGGTAAAAAGAAAGAAGTTGGCGAAGAAAATCTGAAGAAGAGAGGGCGAGACCATGATCGAAGAACGAGGTGAAGACGACGGTCTCACCAGATTTGGGCGCTGGCATGGATTCCCTTTCTACAGTGCGCCAATGGATGACATCTTGTCACTGCAGCAGCAATCGCTTCTCCACTAGCTTCAGCTTCAATGGACTACAGTCCGACATCGGCCAAACTCCGGCGGTTATCTCTGGGATCTCAAATGGGGCCTTCGGCATTGCTGGGGGTGAGAAGATTTGGGAGAAAGATTCGTGGAGGCTTGGAATGGATGTGGCGGAGCAGAATCGGGCAAGTCTTGGGTGGGGGATGCAAGCTATAGCGAACCCTAGCGAGGCGGAGCGCGAAATATTGGGCGCGGAAGCTAGAAGACGAAACAATAGGCGGATTAGAGAAGATGAGGGAATCTTTTCTCTCTCCCCTGCTTTTATAGAGCCTGTGCTGATAAGTGGGCTTGGGCCGACTAATTTAGTACTGGGCCACAAGACATGAGTTTCTAAATGGCATGCTCTATTAGGCTGATTGCTGGCTGTGTTAAAATCACAGTGCGGATGCTATTTATAGAAACCGATTAAATAATCAAATATGCTTCATGAAAGTCTAATTGCTAGACACATGTGTTCAAATATCTGAATTATTTACCAGGTATTGAGGATATATCCTTATAAGGATTGACAGCTGGTCTCCATTAAAATTGGGGATGCAGGTATCTCTCAAGTACACCTAACCATATATTGGGTTAAAATCCAAGGAGTGGTACTCGGCTTACATGCTTAGCCAACAATTGCCCTAAGCAAAAAATTCTTCCAGTTGATATGATGCTGAAGAGTCTAATTTTCGAGTAGTACACTACTCGAAAAAGACTAAAAGGTTAAAGATCTTTGACTTTATATTTAATTGTTTCACAATTAAGCACAAAGTCAGGGGCTACACCTAATATCGGACAAAGTACTCAGGAGCAATGCACTCGAGAATTCTTCATTGTGGAGGATGACCACTCGGCATCAGCTGTGACTCAACTATGAAGGTCTCAGGGGCTGCTGTGGAGACCATGGGCCCCGGGTAACTCATGAGAAGCATTTGGGCCACTCGGACAGAGGATGGGCCTAACCTTGTAATTAGAGATACAGTAGGACTCGGCATACATTACCTTGCACGACAAGGAAAGGGTATAGTCCTAGTCGGGCACGTTGTATTTCTAGAAGGAAATCCCTTGGTCGGAGTTCGACTGGGATTCCTACCCTGTAACCCTATCCCCCGGTATATAAGGGGAGGTAGGGTGCCCCCTGAGGGCAGAGTATCAGAGCACATATAATCTCACCAGAGAAACCTCAAAGGCAATACACCACAACTGGATGTAGGGTATTACCTCATCTCGAGGGCCTAAACCAGTATAAATTGTTCCTTGTTCCTTTGCAATCCATCAAGTTTAGGTCTCACGAGTAGCCCCATATTCTCATTGCTGATACAAAACATCGACAGTAGTTGGTGGTGCTATCCCTTTGGGGTCAGCGTCACTCGGCTTCCTGCAGAAAACATACAACCTTCAAGATATTGCAAGAATATTCAAGTCTCTTTGAAGATTGAAGATTTTCATACCTCTTGGAAGTTTTAAATTTCCACCCCGGAGCGCTGGGGGCGGAGGAAGTCGGCGAGGGGTTGGATAGCCTGCTCGGCGGCGGAGAACTATCGACTGTCGGGCTCATCAGTGCGACAGTCGGCAGGGGCAAGCTTGGCCCAGTCGGTGCCATGCAAGATGCGGCTGACTGGGGGGTGGCGGCACTCAGCTGTGCTGTCCGGGGGCTATAAGGCCTGGGGACGGTGCTGCTGGTGTCCCTAATTCTCAAGCTCCTAGGTGCCTTACTCGGCACATCCTTCTTTTTGCCTTGGTCAGTTGCTGGTTTTTTCCCAGCCCTTTTGGGGCTGGGTTGGGCGGCAGAAGGGCTGGCTGGTCTTGGGAATTATAATCAAATTCTTCACAGTCCTGCAAATGTTTGGATATTATCTATTATACAATGTAGAGCTAGACAACCTTCATGGCATTCATCACAGATGGATATCAAATTCACAGCAACATAGTAAGTTACCTTTGGCTAGGGGTAGGGCTTGGGGGCTCGTTCCTTGTCTTCGGTCTCTACAACTCCATTGACAAAGAAGCCCAACAAAGTATCAGTGACCTTGTTCTTGTCAACGAAGTAGGGATATTGCTGGCTCGGATCGTTTTTGCCCTGTAGTCGAATCCAAAATGGCTCCTGGCCTTCAGTGGTCGGGTTCGGCGATTTAGAAAAGACCTTGCCACCCAGGAACCAGTCAACCCTTTCCCCTTCAGCAGATCGATCTTTTCCAGCAGCTGGTAGACCTGCCCCATTTCCTCATGCAATGGCACAGAGGACCAGCTCTCCAGGACAATTGGAGGATTGCCTGTGAAAGGAGGGAGAGAGAGTTCCAGATTCAAGTAGTAGAACCACTCTCAATGTGTAACGCCCAGAAATTCGCACCAAAATTCTGAACATTAATGTGTAATAAATCCCTGCCCAGGAAAACCAGGGTACACAAACCAAGTTGCCATACAGAGTGTCTTACAAACAGAGTAAACTGTATATTACATAAATGCAGCGGAAAAAGGTAAAACGGAGTCTATAAACATCTGGCCAAGCAGCCGCTTCCATCCCACAGGCACCTTGACGGCGGAGCCAGCCTATTCCTCAGGATGATCTTCATCTGACGCGTCCTCCAACACTGGGGGGAAAATTGGAGCAAGGCTGAGTACCACCCACAGTACTCAACAAATCACACCCACAAATATGCATATGCACAGGGTACAAAGATGGGATAGGGTTTATTTGCGGAAAAGCAGTTGCAAAGGGAAGTAGTTCGCAAACAGTCAAAAGTTGATTTAATTAACAATATTAACTTCCACTGATTAACGTTACATCACGTTAACCAGGCCCAACCATTCCCAACCGATTGACGCTAAACCACGTCAAACAGTCTCCACTGATGAACGCTACACCACGTTCATCAGACACCTCCGGGTACCGTTACACCACGTTACCCGGACTCCACTGATTAACGCTACACCACGTTAACCAGTCACCACCGGACAACGTACCACGCTGACCAGTTTTTCCCGATCAACGCTACACCACGTTGACCAGGCCGCGCTGATGGAAGTTACACCACGACCACCAGGCGTAACTGATGAGAGTTACACCACACTCACCAGTCTCCACCGATTAGCGTTACACCATGCTAACCAGTCACCCCCGGTCAACTCAACCACGTCGACCGGACTCAACACCTTCCACAACACCAGTTTGATAAAACAGGATTAATTATCTAGGGTAAGACTAATCACGGTGAGTCTTGGCCAATGTGCGCATGACCGTGAGCGCGGCTATTCGAATAGTTTTACTCTGATCAGAGGTGTACAACTGTACCCACAAGACACAGCCCCCACACATGTTCCCGTGTGCCAGTACATCACCACGATGTCCTGTACGAGGCTGTGACAGGACCGTTCACGAAACCCCTCCCTAACCATCCACACCACGCTGAGGTTGCACCTGCCGACAGGGCACGCCATATTGGCCAGGCTACCCCCCTTGCGCCACGGTGAATCCGGCAGCCGATCAACCCTACCCCGGGCCGACCCAACTCCATCACGCCCACCCTCTTCTTCGGTGCCTAGGAGAGGGAGAAGAAACGCTTCAAACCCAGCCGTTGCCCACGCTGGCTTGTGGCAAGTACGGGAAGTTACCCAAGTGGTTCCCGCGAACCGGTCCTTAATTGCCATGGGTGTGACAAGCAAAACCATACACCCACAGCCCACCATTTAGGTCAAAATTTTAGGAATTTAACAACAGCCTATCCAAGGTTCCACTTTTCCGACATTGAGTCGAGTCATACAAAAGAAATAGTATTTAATTCCCATGTAAGCTACGTTGCTAAGCTTGGCTAAGCATTCCTAAGAATTGTAAACTAGTCACATTATTACCCAGGTGACAAGGGTTTAGTTATCAACACTAAGGCTGAATCCTAACATTGTATAGGCAATACCAATCCACATGAATTATTAAAATAATGCAATTTATTTAAGTAAACAAAGCAATTTTAGTGAAAAATGGGTACAAAGTGATCAAAGTAACAGTGCGACTTGCCTTGCTCCGGCTCAAGGTATTCGGCTACGATCTCGAAATACGCAGGAGAATTACCGGCGTCAGATTCTACAACAAACAATGCATAAACAATTAAAAACAGTACATGGGGCAATCAAACATGGGCTGAAAGTATTTTTTAATGGATTCTTGGCATTTTTCTGGATTTAATGAAATTTGAATGGACTTAATCAGAGTTCGTATGAAATAGTTATGATTTATTGAAGTTTTACTGCTATTTTCAGAGTAAATATAATTAACCAGTGATTTAATGCGCATTAACCGATTTATGACGTCACCAGACTGGGAAGCCGGCGCCGACAGGCGAGCTCCACCAGCCGGTGGCGTGCGAGAGGCAGGCGCATGGCGGACCAAGTCCACCGCGGCCGAGAGCGGGCGCACCACGTGGCGCCACCGCGGGCAACCACGCGGGCGAGCGAGCGGGCGGCCCCGATCTGCCACCCGGCAGATCGGACGGCCCAGGGGAGCGGCGGCCGAAGCCAGCCGTCCCGAGCGGGAGGCGGCGGCGCGCACGCGACCCGATGGTCGCCGGCGGCAACCACCCGGCGCGGCGACGACCACAGGGAGGGGCGGAAAGGAACGGGAAAACGGAGGGGGTTCTCACCGGCGGCTCGCGATGGCGAGTGACGGCGCGAAGACGACGGTGGCGACAAAAAAGCGGCGGCGGCCTCGGGACGACGTCGGCGACGGAGCTCCGACGGCGGGGAACGGGCGAGAGGCGGTTGCCGAGGTGTCCTGGAGGATGAGGAGGACGGGAGAGGAGTTAGAGCGGAGAATGGAGACACGGCGCGGCAGGAATTACCGGCCGGGGAGGAAACGGAGGACCGATACTCACCGTGCGTGCGGGCGAGGCGGTCCAGCGAGCTTCGGCTTCCACGGAGTGGCGGCCGAGATACGGCGCGGTGCGGCGGAGGTGCAGGCGGTGGCGGAGTAGCCTGGCGGCGTCCGGAATGGCGGCGAGCGGCGGCCGGAGGCGGCGAAAAACGGTGGAGCTCGGGTGCGCGGTGGCGACGGGGTTCTGGGGCACTGGAAAGCTCGGCGTGTTGGGGAAAAGATGGAGGAGAGGGTGGAGATGGTTTTTATACAGTCGTCCGGGAGAGATCGAGGCCGAACGGCTCCAATCGTGCACGGGAGAGTGGATGGCGGCGTGGGCATCGTGTGCGAGATTCTCGAGAGAGAGGGGACGTGGACGTCGGAGAACTCAGGGGAGTGGGACGGACTCGGTCCGCGACCGTTTGAACGAGTGGAGAGCGCGGGGGATGAGGCGGGAGGCGGCGCCGGATCGGACGGCTCCGGGAAATTTCCCCTCCGCCCGATTCGGACGGAGGAGGAAGATGATGCTGACAGGCGGGCCTGGCCTATCAGCGGGAGGTGCGTGGGCGCGGGTGCGAGCGAGGGCGCGGGCGCGAGGGCGAGGGCACGGGCACGGGCCCGAGCACGAGTGCGGGCGCAAGGGCGAGGGCGTGGGCGCGGGCGCGAGCACGAGTGCGGGCACGAGGGCGAGGGCGCGGCAGCAGGGGCACGGGCGCGAGGGCGCGGGGGCGCGGGCGTGAGGAGGAAAAGGCCAGGGAGGAAACCGGCCTGCGGCACAGTGCTAGGCCGGCGGCCCAGCGATGGAGAAAAAGAGAAAACATAAGGGAAAAGAAAAGGAAAAAGATTTCCAGGACGATTTAAATTCCAATAAGCGTATTTAATTTATTAAAAATAGTTCCTGTGCTCTGTAAATTCCACTAAAAATCCAGTTAATGTATTTTGGCACAGAGAATACAAGAAAAATATTCCCGGCCACGATAATTTATTATCTTGCATTTTACACCATCAATTAATTTCTCTATCCTTTTTAAATTTATTTTCTTGGGTATTTTTCACAGGTAATATTTAGTGTGGCTAAACTCAGGGTGTGACATAGTGCCACCCCTTGAGAGAAGTTTTTAGGGGGACGTTGAGATAGGCCCTCTTCATCTCATTCCTGAGCTGAAGGCCTGCCCCCCCCCCCCCCCCCCCGTTGGTTTGGATTTTGGATTTGGATGGCTGGGGCTTAATGTGGAAGAAGTATTTGAAGAGATTGAAGTGGGGCTTAACCCACAGAAAAGCTTCACAAAGAGTGGCAAAAATAGAAATTTGAAGAATGGATTTGGGATTAAGATTCACCAGTTCGACCTGGTAGAAAGCAAGGAGGCGGTAGAGAAAATCTGAGCACGGAAGAGGCAAATTGCGATCAAAGAACGAAGTGAAAACCACGGTTTCACCTGGGTTTGGAGCAGGGATGGACTTCCCCTTGGCTGGATGCCAGTTGATGATTTCTTGCTGTTGAAGAATCATTTGCTTCTCTAAAAGCCACAGCTTCACCGTACCGTAATCCGACACTGGCCAAACTCCGGAAGACATATCAGGGATCTCAAAGGGGGCCCTCGGCATTGCTAGAGAAGAGGAATTGGGTGAAGAAGCTCTAGGGCACTAGGAATCGACGCCGGGAGACGGATCTCAGTGGGTCTCAAGCCAGGAGCGCGAGTAGCAGTGAACCCTAGCAAGTGGAGGTGCGAAATTTCGGCACGGTTTCGGGAAGACGAAGGGATTCGGCAAATTGGGGGAGAAAGAGGAATCTTTTCTCTCTCCCACTGCTTTATAAGGCCTGCGCCGGGTTAGTGGGCTTGGGCGGATTAGCTTGGTAATGGGATGTAAGATATGAGTTTCTAAATAGCATATCCTATTGGGCCGACTGCTGGCTGTGTTAAAATCACGGTACAGATGTATGCCATTTTACAGAAACCAATCAGATTAATCAAATATGCTTCATGTTAAGCCTAATTGCTGAACACATGTGTTCAGATATCTGAATTATTCGACAGGTATTGAGGATATATCCTTATAAGGATCAATGGATGCTCTCCATTAAAATTAGGGATGCATATATCTCTCAAGTACACCTCACCACATATTGGGTAAAAATCCATGAAGTGGTACTCGAGTTACATGCTTAGCCAAAATTGCCTTGAGCAAAAATATCTCCAGCTGACATGATGCTGAAGAGTCTAATTTCTGAGAAATATACCACTCGGAAAAGACTTAAAGGTTAAAGATCTTTGACTTTATGTTTAATTGTTTCACAATTAAGCAAAAAGTCAGGGGCTACACCTAATGGGTGCGCCTGCTTAGCGCACGCTATTCATATTTTTCTATGAAGTCCTTCATAGCCTCGTTGCCAGCTGATATGAAGCGGGACTTGGAGAAGAGGTACTCAGACAATGGGTACTCGGGAGCAAGGCACTCGAGAAATCTTCACCAAGGAGTATGAGCACTCGGCACTAATTGTGACTCAACTATGAAGGTCTCAGGCGCTACTGTGGAGGCCATGGGCCCCGAGTACCTCATGAGAAGCTTTCTGGCCACTCGGACAGAGAATAGGCCTAATCCTGTAATTAGGGATGCAACAGAACTCAGTGAATATTACCTTGTACAAAAAGGAAATGATATAGTCCTAGTCGGGTATATTGTATTCCTAGAGGAAAATCCCTTGGTCAAGTCCGACGGGGATTCTTACCTTGTAACCTTGCCTGCTCGGTACATAAGGGGAGGCGAGGTGTTGTAACCTTGCCTGCTCGGTATATAAGGGGAGGCGAGGTGTCACGCCCATAAATTCACTAGAATTTCTAAAGCTAATTTGTGCAATAAATCCTCGTCCAAGAATCAGCTGAGATACATAAATCGACAATTTGATAAACATAACCAAAAATAATATAACAATAAATACTTACAACATAGGCACTTAGTCCTCACACCGAAGAAAAACAGCAGCGAAACAGCAACTAGCGTAGCTTCAGCACAAGCCACAGGCAACTCAACTAGGGTATAAGCTAAACACCAATTTCTCCTCCTCGCAAGGCTTCACTCTGATGATTGTGATATAGCAAGACTGAGTACCACCTACCGTACTCAACAAGTCATACTAGGAAATGCAATGTAATGCAACAAGATTCCAAAGGAAAGGCATAGTATGGCTCATTTGCATAAATAGCATTTAAAACTTTTGTATTTAAAACCATTAGAAATAGTGTAGTTAATTATTATCAGCATTGAACCAATCTCTAAACAACACTCCAATGCAGTTCAAGCTCAAACCATATTCCCTCCAAACTGGAGCTATTAAATTCCATCATTTATCAATATTATTAAGTAGTGTAGGACTAATCACAGAAAACATTGCTAGGCTCGCCCTTAACCGTGGACACGGCTATTCGAATAATTTTACTCTAGCTAGAGGCGTACCAATTTACCCACAAGTCATGACCCCACAACACATCACTATGCGCCTTAATACCACCACGGTACCTCGGAAAGAAGTTGTGATAAGATTATCCATGTAACTCGCACAATAGGAGAGCCTTCCGCCGAACCTCTAGTCTCCGGTAGGGGTGATCAAGTGCTTTCCTGTGAGACGGCCCGACACCCGAAGCATGGTCTTATTTGCACTACCATGTGTGGACTTATATCAGCCACAAACACGCCCTGGTGCCTCCTATTGAGCTTGGCACACTTCAAACTCCTGCTATCCCATTCTAGCTTGTGGTTAGCACGAGTGTTGCTTCGCAACAAGTAGTCCACGAACCGGTCCTTAACTGCCATGAGCACCACTAGCAACATTCACAATCTTGGCGCTCACAACCCATCATTCAGTCAAGTTTTAGTTGGCCTAATTAATTAACCAACCACGACCAACTGTCGTGAAACTATTGCCATTAATCATTAATTAATCAGAAGTGAATCGTAGTTTCCCCACATAAAATAACACTATAATTTCTAGGCACGGCTAAGCAAATCCTAAATAATCTAGCTAGATAAATAATTAAATATCCAGCTAGTCAACATTAATCACCCAGGATATCAAGGTATAGATAACAATAACAAAATAGCCATAAATATCAAGAAATATTGGTTATTAAATAATTACCCGTAATAATGTCACTCCAAAGCATTTCATGCAGTAACTTTAAAATAAAATAATTTTCACAAATGGAATCAACATGCTCAAGGGAATCGTGTGACTTGCCTTACAATAGAAAACGTCTTTCGCAAATCTTTCAAACTTTTTCGAAACCTTCGCTATTCTCTGAAACGGTGACAACGATTAACTACACGTAAAACGAGAAAAAACCCTAAGCAACTCTAAATAAACAATATATAAAAAGTACATAAACAGGTAAATCGTGATTTTTAGATGAATTTAGGAAGAAGAACGGGTGGAATCGGAGTTCAAATGGAAAAGAGATGGCCTCTGGAAAATTGAATTAAGAATAAATCCGAAAAGGAAAAGAGAATCAATATACTCCGGAATATCCCTTCAAAATTGATTGATAAAGAAATTATTTTTAAATAGATAAATGCATGGAACCCGCTGGTCATGGAACAGAAAAGGGTTTGGTACACTAATGACAAGGATGGTCATGTGGACAGAACCACTGAGGTGGCACCATGAGATGGCACGTAGGGCTAACTTAGCTCCGGATTAAGTTACAGAAAATCAAGGACTGGGATTAGATTTAGATGATCGGATGGTTCAGATCTACCCCGAGGCTTTATGGAAATCCAACGGCTCGGGGCTGATCCTAGATTAGATCAAATGGTCGAGATGTCTCAGAATAAAGACATGGGGCCCAGTCATCATCCACCGGAGAGAGAACCAACGGAGGGGCCCACATGTAATTCTCTAGGGGGTGCTGCAGACGGGTCCGCCGGCGGTGGCACAGAGGCGAGGCGAGCTCGCCATGGCGCTCGGCCGAGGAGGTCGGGGCGACGGCCGGCAACAGCGACGCAGGCGACGGCGATGACCGGTGCGGGACGGCGGCTGACGACGGGTGGCAGGCCGGCAGAGGGACCACAAGCCCGAGGTGACGTCTTGCCGACCAGGGAGAACGGGAGGCGGGGACGGCAGTGCCAGAGTTGGGGAAACAGAGACGGGTGTCGGCTTCGAGGCTCACCGTTGGCGGCGACGACCACGTCGGCGACGGCCACGGCGACTGCGGCCGAACGGCGGTGCGGGCTCCTCGTGCGGCAGTGGCAGCGGCACTGGATGGCGGCGGTAGGGAGCAGGGGCGGCTCAGGTGGCGGCACTCGGGATGTGGGCGTAGGGATGGAGCAACCGAGGCGCGGCGAGGGCAGCGAAGCCAGGCGGCGGCTGCTGTGGGAGAGGGGCGGCGGCGCTGGGCGCTGGCTAGGGCACCGAGGCTGGCGACAGCTCAGGCTTTATAGGGGAGGCTAGGGAGCAATGCAGGGCGGTGGCGGCCGGGATTTGCGGCGGTGGGTGCGGAGAGGAGGCGTAGGCGGCGGCGCGGCTGTGGGCTGGGCCGGGACCAGCCGGCGGTGGCGGGCCGAGAGCCAGGCTGAGGAGATGGCGCAGGCCGAGCTGGAGCAGGGGCGGGAGCAGGCCAGCTCGGGGCTGGCCATCCGAGAGAGAGAGAGAACCGAGAAGGAAGATGAACAGGGGAGAGAGGGGAAGAAAAAGAAAAGGAAAATAAAAGAAAAGATGGGAAAAAAAAGAAAAGAGAGGGGTTTTCTGGAAAAACCCAAAATTTGGAAATTGGAAGTTAGGAATTTAGAGAATATTTCTGAATTGAAAATTTGTAGAAATATTCGGAATTTTGGAAATATTCCGATACCCGGAATATTTGCATATATATACGTATATATATATACGTATATATATATACGTATATATATATACGTATATATATATATATATATATTGGGATTCGGACAAAAATGAGGACATTTAGGGTTTTAGGGGGAATGTTTTTGGAGCATCAGTAATTGTGAAAGCACTCGGAATTCTGGAACATCAAAATGTTGGGATTTAGAATATTCTGACTATCAGGTTATATATATATTCATATAGGTATGTGTGTATATATATATGGGAATCGGAGAATATTCGGAGGAGATTAGAAAATGGAAAATATTCTGAGGGGTTCGGAAAACAGAGGGTATTTTATCAAGGAATATTTGGGAAAGCCGGATCTCGGAATAATTCGGGAATCCGATAAAATTGGAAGTTATTTTGCAGAGATCAATGGAGCGGAATATTTGAGGCATAATTGAACTTCCCAAAACATATGGATATTTTGGAGATGTGGGAAATTAGAGTATTTTCTCAGGAACTGGAAAAATAGAATATTCCGAGTATTATAAATATTCCGGGATTAAGGAATTGACAAGAGTGGTTTGTTGGGACTAGAATTTGGAGAAATCTAAAACAATTGGAGATTTGGATTTGTTTCGACGTTAAGGGGTTTTGGAAAATACTAAACCTAGGAACTTTGGATTTGAGATTCCAAAGATGCTTTAGGGTTCTGAGAGTGACATAAAACCCTACAAGAAAACAGGAGTCAAAATTTGCGATGAATAGGGAGACTTCAATGGACTGAATCAGGCACAGACCCGAATAGGGGAAAAGAAAAGAAATTTATTTTATATTTATTTAATTACTAAAATGATCTTTGTCTTATTAAAATTAATTTTGAAGCTCCGAAAATTCCAAGAAAATTTCAAAGGGTTTATTAAATCATGAGAAATTTACCTGAGGCAAAAACACCATGAAACACGGAGAATTTATTATTGTAAACACTCAAACGCTTAAAATATTCCGACAAAACCCTAGGATTATAAAAGCATCCAAGTATTTATTTAAAATTTTCAACTTGGGATTTTTAATATTAGAAATTTTCAAAATTTTATTCAAACACTTTCACAATCAAATTCTCTGATAATTTCTTGTATTTCCATTTACTCAAAAATAATTTTTAATTAAAGCAATTTTCAGGGTGTGACACAAGGAGCCCCCTAGGGCAAGAGAAAAACATTATACACAATCTCACCAAAGAAACCTTAAAGGCAATACACAACAGCTGGAAGTAGTGTATTACCTCACCTCGAGGGCCTAAATCAGGATAAATTGTTTCGTGTTCCTTTGCAGTCCATCAAATTTAGGTCTCATGAGTAGCCCCATATTATTATTGCCGATATAAAACATCGACAACGATTTATCGGTCGATGGCAAAGGCATTGATGATAGATAATCTCGTACGAATTGACCGATAAACATTTGAAGGTTTTGGAAGCAACTGAAAGAGATAAAAGAAGAGTAGCCAAAGCCTATAACAAGAGAGTTAAAGCAAATTCGTTTCAGATCAGAGACTTTATTGTGGAAAACGATTTTGCCATTGG
Organism: Oryza meyeriana var. granulata; assembly: GCA_003991445.1. Taxonomy (NCBI): domain Eukaryota; kingdom Viridiplantae; phylum Streptophyta; class Magnoliopsida; order Poales; family Poaceae; genus Oryza; species Oryza meyeriana. The sequence continues at coordinate 296,577 of RYFJ01000704.1, forward strand.
GTTCCAAAAGTAAGGAATTCAGTAAATAGTCACTTAGTTGGGAAGGTCCTTACCGGATAGTCAAAATCGTTTATGGGAATACATATTTTGTTGAAACATTGCAAGGAGGATGATTTCAAAGAGCTATTAATAGGAAGTACCTCAAGAAATATTTCTAAGTGTTTGGCGAGACTCTTAGGACGTTTATATGGCCGATAATGGTTTATCGCCCTAGGACCTATGTTTTCGGGTCTTTTGGCTCTCAAGTTTGCCAAAAAAAATAGGGGGCATGTGTTGACATACGAATTTGGCACTATGGGAAAATATATAGTAAAAGAAACCAAATTTGGAAAAGATCCGAGTCTTCTTCAGAAGGCCGGTCAGACTGCCTTTAGGGGGACCGGTCGGACCAGCGGGGTAACGGCGGTCAAACCAGCATAAGCTCGACGGTCAGGCCGGTGGCCCGAGTCCAAGTGCAATTACGACAGTTCTCGTGTTGCTTCGGTATGCACGGGGTTTGATGAGTCCTAATTGGTCTCTAACCCGAATAGGACGTGGAAAAAGCTCAAGGAACATAAGTCCAACCCCTTTATAAGGGCTATGGCCGGTTCAATTAACAATCTCTCGATCAATCAACAACACGACATCAATTAGTCAATTGAATTATTCTTTCAGCTTTACATCAACTTTTTATTTACTTTTTGCCTAGTTCTTGCCTAGTTCATCCATGTTTGTCAATTTGCGTTGTAAATCATCCGTCGTTGCTACGAGACTGTGAGTTAACCCTTTGTAGGTTTGTCCCATAAACCTTTGTTCCACCCACAAGACGAGTTATTATCTCAATCTATCGGAATCGACTCTGCTAGTCGGTTTTGATTGCAAAACCCACCTTAATCTAGGTTAAGGTAGTTAGCAACTCTCTACACCGTAAAGCATTAGATGATTCTCATCGTGTGACCAAAAAAGCATTAACAACCTTCTCAGGGATGGATGAGGTGTCAACCCGGGCTAGTTGGGGTGATAATTAAGCCAAAATTGTTATATTTGAGACACAATTTGAACTCTAGAAATTGTTATATTTTAGGACGAAGGGAATAAAAACTATTCACAAATTTGGGTTTTTGAGGAGTATCTAGCTTTTTTTTTTCAATGATATATTAGAATTTGACTTAGAGCAGCTTTGTGTACTGGTAACTACATTCACGAATTTGTGCGGTTGAACCAGCAAACTAGAATATGGGGTGGAAATGATTTTATTGTTCACCAAATTATTTTCTTGGTATATCAATTTTGTTCAAAAATCATTGTTAGTAAGTACCTAAGACTTCACACAGCAACGAACAGGGATGATGAGTCAAAGGTAGAAATATGATAATACGTCTCTAGTACGGTAGCATTGTAAATTTTAGCTAATCTGGTTCTTGCTTCCCTCCTCTATTTTTTTCACCTTTACGTTCCCATGGCCACCATCAATTAAAGATGAAGCTGCTTTTCTTAGTATACAGAGTTTTCATGCGTTACGTCACACCTGAGAAGGGTAAACAGACCTTGTATTCTATCCACTAGGGTATCCGTAGCAACCACACTGCTTCCAGAACATTAGTGGGAAAGGCTTATATACAAAGATTCTTCTGGTCAACTATGGTTACCGACATTGAAGCACTCATCCGGTCATGTAAGGAATGTTAATCTTTTACTCGGCAAACACATCTACCAACACAAGAATGGCAGACTATCCCAATATCATGGCGTTTTGTAGTCTAGGAGCTCGACATGGTCGGGCCATTCAAGAAGGTTCCAAGAGGGTTTACGCATCTTTTTGTTGCGGTGAACAAGTTCACAAGGTGGATTGGGGTGAGACTTGTTGCTACCATAACTATGGCCTAGGTGAAAGATTTCATACTGAGTATAATCTACAGATCTGGAGTCCCCAATCGCATCATTACGAACAACACACTCAATTCACAGGTGGCATATTTAAAGATTTCTATGATAATTTGAGCATCAAAATCTGCTACGCTTCGATAGTACACCCCCAGAGCAATAGGTAGATTGAGCAATGATCAAAATCTCTAGATTTTATAGGGCTGCGCTGGGTAAGTCGGTTTGAGCCGGCTTATTCGGTAGTAGGTTAAAGATATGAGTTGTTAAATAGTATGCCCTATTGGGTCGCTCGCTGGTTGCGTGAAAATCACGATGCAGACGCTATTTTACAAGAACCAATTAAATAATCAGATACGCTTTATACTAACTCAACTACCGAGTGTACTACATTGGGGTATGTTGATACGCTTCATACCTAGGTCATATTCGATTGGGTTTTCTATCCTATAAGCCTCATCCCTCTAGTATATAAGGAGGAATAGGGAGCTCCCTAGAGTAGAAGATTATTCCATATATTATGAAAGTAATAGGGTATTACCTCATTTTAAGAGTTTGAACCAGTATAGATCGTGTTAGTAATAAATTGTCTTTGTAAGATACCGAGCCAGTATCAATCTTTCTGTTTCGGTCCGAGGAAGAGTAACCCGGACACCGCCTCCCCCTATGCCCACCGCCACACCGCTAGGCCATCAGCTCCAGGGGCGGATTTGCCACCGGGGCGGGGGGGGGGGGGGGGGCTCAAGCCCCTCCTACCCTGGCCGCGCCTGTAGAGCCCCCCTCAGCCCCCCTTGAAAATCTATGGCAATGGAGGTAGGGAAGGAGGGGCTGGAGAGGAAACGAAGGTTGAAGACGAGGCGTGAGGGCGTGCCGTGCGCTGGGCGCGGGGCACGGGCGGGTGGGCGGCTGCGGGGCGCGGGGCACGGGGCACTGGGCACGGGCAGGCGGGCGGCTGCGGGGCGCGGGGCACGGGGCACGGGGCTGTTTCTCTGTCTCTATTTTTCCCAAGCCCAAATAGAGAAAAGAGGCAGACTATGGGCCTTTCTTCTTTCCCCTCGAGGCCTCGGCAGTTCGACTCTTCGACTCCCTAGTTCGCCTTCGGCTTCGACACGCGGGAGCGAGAGCGGCGGCCGGCGGGTCTCTAGGGTTTCGCGTAGGCGGGGCTTGGGCCGCGGGCGGTGGCAGGCCACACGCCACAGGCCGGCGAGGGGCGAGCCACGAGCGACATCGGGTGGCCGGCGAGCAGCACCGAGCGGCCGGCAGTTGGCCGGCGGGGCGCGAGCGGCGGCAGGCCACAGGCCAGCGTCCAGCGACTCCGGGCGGGCGGGCGGGCGGGCGGCTACTGGCCGGTGGGGCACGGGGCACGGGCGGTGGGCGACTGGCGCACAGCAGGTCAGCAGCAGCCAGCAGGCAGGCCAGCCGCCAGGGGGCACCGCACATGTAGGACGGTACCGTAGGCGCACGGCAGCAGCAGAGCAACAGCCAGAAGGTAGTTTAGGTAAATTTCTCATTTTTTGTTCTTTAGATTTAATTTTTTTTTCAAAATTTGATTAAGGACATTGCAGATTGTTCAAAATGTCCAAAAGAACATTGCACACGTATTTTTCTAGTTCAAATGGTACATCGACAACAACTCCCGGCACTAATGACAACACAAATCAACCAAAGATACGTAGATTGGAGTTTAGTCAATCCGATATAGTTGGTGATCCAGGAAATCGGAAACCAATTGAAGAATATGCACACAAAATTAGAGACCAAGTAAGAAGGGCATATGCTTTGAGTGGTCCAACCCAACCTCGTAATCTTACCTTTGGTCGTAAATGGCAAAGTGGTGAATGGAGATCATTTCAACCAACTTGGTTTGACGAGTTTGATTGGCTAGAGTACAGTGAGTCCAAGGATGCAGCTTATTGCTTATATTGTTATCTTTTCTTTCATCCGGGAAAGCATGAAAAATTTGGTAGTTCTGTCTTTACAAGGGATGGTTATGTTAATTGGAAAAAAGCTAAGGAAACTTTTAATCGTCACACTACTTGCAAGACTCACAATGATGCTAGGCTAAAGTGTGATGACTTTATGAACCAAAGAACAAATGTGGCTAGAAAAATTGAAGCAATTAGCAAGGAGGAAGAGAAAAGATATGAGATTCACTTGACATCTTCTTTAGATGTAGCAAGATTTCTCATAATGCAAGGTGATGCTTTCCGTGGACATGATGAGTCCTCTACTTCTAACAACAAGGGTACATACAGAGAGATGGTTGATTGGTACAAAGATAAAGTTGAGATGGTTAAGGATGCATATGATAAAGGTGCAAAAAATTGCAAAATGATATCTCATCATATACAGAAGGACCTTACAAAAGCTTGTGCAGAGGAAGTCATGTCAGTGATTATGGATGAGATTGGAGATAAAAAGTTCTCCGTATTGATTGATGAGTCTCGAGATGTATCAATAAAGGAACAAATGGTTGTAATTCTGAGGTTAGTAGATGAGATTGGAGATAAAAAGTTCTCTTTTTGTACCTTGACTTTTACTTCTACTTGTACACTTGTACTAACATGAAATAAAATATGATGTGCAGGTTTGTGAATGATGAAGGGAAGGTGATGGAGAGGTTTCTTGGACTTTAACATATCGAGAGATGTACAGCTGCTGCATTGAAAGAAGCTTTGGCCAGTATGCTTAACAGTTATAAGCTACCAATCTCTAGGCTTCATGGACAAGGTTATGACAGAGCTTCCAATATAAGAGGTGAATTTAATGGTGCGTAAAAATTGATTCGGGATGAAAATCCTTATGCTTTCTATATACATTGTTTTGCCCATCAATTGTAATTAGTGGTTGTTACTGTTTCAACTTCTTCTCCAGCCATTGCAGATTTTTTTAACTATGTTCCTCTAATAGTCAACACTGTCGGTGCATCTTGTATGAGAAAGGATGCCTTGCTTGCAAAGTATCATGATGTGTTGTTAGAAAAGTTAGAGAATGGGGAGATTATCACTGGAAAAGGTTTGAACCAGGAATGTAGCCTAGCAAGGCCTGGAGATAATAGATGGAGTTCACATCTTAAAACTTTACTTCGTATTTTGGTGATGTGGGAAGCTGTCTTAGACATTCTTGAGATAGTAAAAAAAAGATTCTGTTAAACCAAAAAGTAATGGTGGAGCATTTGGTTTAATTGGTAAAATGGAGAGCTTTGATTTTGTGTTCATAATGCATTTAATGATAGCATTGTTGAGCATCACAGATGGTCTGTCATGTGCTTTGCAAAGGAAGGATCAAGACATTATTGAAACAATGCATTTGATCATAGATGTGAAAGAGCAGTTGCAAGATATGAGGAACAACGGATGGGATCCACTATTCAAAAGAGTGAAAACATTCTGTGATAAGAATGAGATTGAAGTGCCAGATATGGATAAGGAAATAAATGCTAGAGGGACATCTGCACGTAGAAAGCAAAAGGTAACAAATATGCATTTCTACCATTTTGAGGTTTTCCTTGCTGCCATAAATGCCATTTTGTCTGAGATGAATTATTGATTTAGTGAAGTTAGTTCAGAATTATTAGTATGCATGGCTTGTCTTAACCCAAGGAACTCCTTCTCTAATTTTGATGTGGATAAGCTTGTGACACTTGCTGAAATTTATGCTGAGGATTTTGATATTAGTGACCTTATTGTTTTACCAAATGAATTTAAAGCCTTTGTCAGTCGCGTTAGAAGAACTCAAGAATTTCTTAGATGTACGGAGCTTGAAAAAGTTGCTGAAATTATGGTCAAGACTAAAATGGACATATCTTATCGATTGGTGTATCGGCTATTGAATTAACATTAATACTTTCGGTGGTAACAGCTTCAGTTGAGAGGATATTTTCTGCTATGTCTATTGTAAAGACAGATTTGCGTAATAAAATGGGTGATGAATGGCTCAATGACTTAATGATATGCTACACTGAGAAAGAGATATTTAGAAGCATCAAGAGTGACAAAATCATAAAACGATTTGAAGACATGAAAACCCGGCGTATGTTAGTACCTCGGAACAATTTAGTGATATGATATATGTTCTCTTCTACCTTCAAAATTTTGAAGTTAAATACTTCAACTTTATGTTACTAATTTATTTTTTCTTGTATATAGATTGCTCCTAATGATTCATAAAAAATATGGCAGCGTGAATGCATCGTCACTGATCTTTTGTTGGTTAGTTATAAAAATTGTATCTTTTATTCCTTCTTATGAATTATGATGCACTTTCAATTGTTTATCTAAATCATCGTGTAAAAGGCTTAAACTGGTATATATTAGTTTTGTATAAGATATAACTGAGTTAAGTTAGTTTAGCTCACTTTGAACCAGCCCCTCCAAATATTTTTTCAAGATCCGCCACTGGCCATCGCCATGCGGGCCTCTGGATCTCCTCCCTCCTCCGATCGGTCCACCGCCATCGTCAAGGGCGAGTACCCTAGTCCCCCGATCCATGCTCTGCCGTCGTCCATCCCCGGCCTCCGACGTCGGCTACCTCGACCACGTGCCCGGGGCGGCGGTCCTCACTGGCCTTCTTCACCGCAGAGGAGTGCCGGCGCCTAAGTAGTGGCGGTGGCTGGATCTGGCGGCAAAGAGAGCCGCTCCTCACCTGCGCAGCGGCGACAGGTGGATCCCTCCACCCCGCTAGCCCAAGGTCGAGAAGGCGCCCTCGACGACCAGTTACCTCAGGTCTCCATGCCCTTTATCCCTGGCACCTCTACCAGTGATCTACTATATATTGTTGCTATTGATTTCTATGACAATCTTATCAGGGATTAATCTGATCGGTCCTTGAATAATTTGAGGATTTATCTGGTTGGTGCTTGAATAATTGCTCACATGCATATTCCAGTGAATCGTACATACACTAAAAAGCATACTATCTTTCGGATGGGTGGTTCCAAAGTTTGATAGGTTAGACAATATGCCCCATGAATCCGCATGGTAATTGTTGCTTATTGCTCCATATTTGCATGGTAATTGCAAGGTAATCATTGTAAGCTGTAACTAATTCGTGTTGATACCCTGACATGGCCATGGTTTCCTATCTGGAACTTTGCTTATAAGATGATCTGAACACTGGTCTCACTTATGAGGACCTTGGTCCAAATGCGAGAGGAGGTGATTTTGCACTCTGTAGATTTGTTACAACAGATTGAAATGTCCCGATGCTGTCCTCTGTTTGTCTTCAGAGGATCATTCTAATGAAGCTCCTATACTATGATAATGTCACAGTAAGTTCAACATTTTCTTGTTAGTTATTGAAAGCCGAGCCACCAATATAGATAAACTTTTTTCTCTGGACATATAACTGATTCAGCCTTTTTTTGGTATGTACATAACTTTGCTAGTTGAATCTGAAACAGTTTAATTTGTTGTATTATTTGCAGCCTGAGGATTACGGGCCACCCTTTTTCAAGTGTTGTGCTGATAATGAGGCTGTAAATATATGGAACAAGAACCCCTTGAAGATGGAAGTTGAAATGTCAATACCAGTTGCAATAAACATTCATGGCTAGCCCAACAGGTATAGTCCTTGAGTACACATGTTTTTAGGCTCCGTTCTTTTCTGCTTCTAGATTTTAGATTTTTCATTTGCATGCTTCCTAAGCTCCTAAATGGTGTGTTTTGTGCAAAAATATTCTATATAAAAGTTCCTCATCTCACCTTATTAAAATAAAATTTTGAACTTTATAGTAGTTAATTCAATCCTTTATACCCTCAAATAGCTACGACGAAATCAGAAAATCTAGATAATCTGAAAATATAAGCACTTAAGAACACAGCCTTAGTGCATAAGATATATGCAGGCAAACATGCTAGATGCATTAGGAGGGGGCTATATGGAACTGGTGAGTCAATTATATGCAGGAGAGGCTTGTTGTTTTGTCATAAATGTTACTTTATATTAAGTATTACAATCTTAGGTAAATCATGTTTTTTGAGACAGACTTTGGTAACAAAACCACCAGTATTTAATTTACCAAATGGTGTGTATTTGGTCATTTTGGTGTGTTTAGTTTGGAAGAGGAGAACTTTCATGGGTTCAAGCCTATGGTTGTTTCTTAGGCGAGGCTTTGGACCTATTCCATAGCCACGCGCGCCCTACACCCCTACCCTTGTGCCCGCCGCCTGACTTCCCGGCGTGTTCTCACGCCCGCTGGCTCCTCTTCCTCCCCCTGGTGGGAGGAGTGGAGGGCTCCCGGCAGTGGGTCAACTGGGCGGGGGGACTAAACCATGCTAAGAAGGGTGATGCCTCTGGGTTCTACATCAACGACAATGTCCTGGCCATCCTCGGCCTCCTTAAGTTCCACAGGGTATGCGTATCATTATTCCCGCATTTACTTTTACACTTCATCAGAGATGCTTGACTTGGTTGTGTCATGTAACTTGTTGTGAGATCAGAGGAGGATCATTATGATTTGGGGGTCGTTGTCTAGATTTAGACGTGAATTGTAGTGGTTGATGGATGCAAACTTTTCAGCGCATTGGGTTTGTGTTTTGGTTTGGTTTTTACTACACATGAAGTCAAAGAAGGTAGTACCTGATTAAGTGACTTGACCCTCGGTCTTGTGTACTATATTTTCCATATTTTCCTGATGAACCTTCTAAATTTCAAATTAGAATCATTTTTAATTATTTCTTTATTTCTACGCACCATTTTGCCCTAAAGACACAGAATCACAAGAAAATGTTTACACTAATGTACCAGTACCATGTTGTCATGGGGATGATCCAGACATGAAGACTGCCAAGCCATCTCCTGATATATTTCTTGCTGCTATGAGGAGGTTTGAGGTATTGCCATATAAGTGCTATTTCCTTTAGATTAATATTGTTTGGACTAAACACAAAATTATAATTTCACCTAATGCAAGTGCATTGCATGCTGATCAGGGAAATGTAGAAGTAGGTAAGTGCTTGATATTTCAAGATGCACTTTCTGTTGTAGCACCTTGGATGGTTTTATGATTGCCTATTATTCTTTAGAATAAATCAGTTTCAAACATGTCATCTGGCTGGAGCAGATAAGTTTTGCTTTGTGAGGTAAAGCTTATAAAGATTAGAGAAATCCTTACGCCATCTTTTTTTCTACTTTTTTAATTGTAATTGCTTTGGAAAATGATTGTTGGATTGGCAACAGTAGAAAAGAGGAAGATGGCAAATCAGTGATGTTACTGTTGCCCAAAGATGTTTGACAAAATGCTTCTTAGTCAAACTTTTATTTCAAGCTGATTTTTCTTTGCAAGTGAGTTCCTTATGTCCCCTCTATTTATCTTGAATCACATCATGACGCACATTCCTTTCATTTAGCTTGTTTGTTGTACTCTTACTTCAGTTCTCACTTTGTTTTGTAGATGCGATTCATGTGCGCTGTTCCTGTAAGTTCCAGGTCATTTCAAATGGCAGTCTTTTTTTTGAATGATAACAATGCAATGCCAATCATGTTTTGTCTCCTTTCAGTTTCAATAGGTATTTGTCAATGCTTTGATACTGTCCTGATTCAGCAATGCCATTCTCCCTAATGGATCTAATACAAGACCTTATACAATAGATAAGTACTACCACAATGCATTTATTTTGACAATGTCTTTTTTGAGTAAAGCCACATTTGGATCTACAGTTCCACTGAGCTAACTAAAGAATTCCAAATGTAATAGCAGTTTTAGGTGAATTTGCTCTGGATGCGCTTTCTGTCTAAAGCACAGTTAAGCTACTGAAGCCAGCAATCCTCTCATGGAGTTCCTATACGCCTTTCATTTGTTAACTACCCAAATTTTTAGGACTAGAAGGTAATTCAATTTTCAAAGGGCTCGAGCAGAATTTCTTTGTCCTGTTTCTCTACGTTTTTTTAACAAGAGAGCTATGTGGCCTTTTAGTATTGATAAGTCGGTCTTTAAATTTCTCAATTTGTTTCAAATTTATCAATTATTGATGTTTGTTCACAATATCCCTACTAAGAAAAAGGAAATTCCTTCAAACACAGGAATTGATCAATTATTGATGTTTGTCAAAAAAAAAAGTGTTATAGTGTATACAGCCATATAGATTGATTAGCAAATGCAGGAATTGAATTAATATTGTTGACAGACTAGCTGTTTTTTTTAACATGTTGATGTTCTTATCCAAATTTTCCCATGTTGTCCCTCCTTGACTTATCAAAACCCCGTGTAATAGGATGGCTTGGTCTCTTGCACCGCACCTGTCTGGTGCACCAGCTGCTTGATGAAATATCTTAAGGTAAAATTTGCTTGATGAAATATGATACCATGTAGAGAATGAAAATAGGCAACACCACACCCAATCAAGGGGGTGATCATATATATTTATATTGACAATTACACCAGATTAGGAAGGTACATCAATCCTCAATTGGAGGAGCTAATCTAGCAATTGTACAGATATACAATATCTCTAACAGAAATATCTTTAAGGTAAAATTTAGTGATGGCTCTCTGGATGTAACTCAATATTATTTGATCAGTGTTGAGTTATCTTAATGTGCACTGCACATTAATTAATTAATTAATATATATTTTCTAATATAATTCTTACTTGTAGGTCAAATCCAATCCACTGAGCAAGAACAGTAAATTTATGTTTATGTATTTTTTTCTACAGAATTAATTTGTTTGTTAGATCCAATCAACTCAGAAAGAGGAATGACATATTTAGAGGTACCAAATTGTAACTTAGCTCTAATATTTCAGATATATTTCATTTATTTGTTTCTTATATTAGAGTACAAAAGGTTGATATTAAAAGTTATCAGATGAAGTTTCAGCTTTGTTGGTTTTTGTGGCTATCAGGTAACTGGAATAAGAGAATGTATTGAAGGACAAGAATAGTTCGATGCTATGTAATGCCTGTAATATGTAAATCTCTGTCTCCTTTCATCGCAGATCTTTCCTCACTCATCACCAGTTGTTCATTGTGTAGCTTGTACGATAGAAACCGTGCAAGTATTACAGTAATGTCGCCATTAACTCTTCTGGAGTTTAGGTCAGCTCAGTAAGTTGTGAGATTGATCAGAATGACCACTTATTGCAAGATTAATTCGATGATATGAATTAGCCTTCAAGATAACTTGGGCACAGGCTGGCAACATGCTTTGAATAATAGCTTTGAAGGCAAAAAAAAATTCTTCATATATTTTCATGGTGGTGGATTCAGTGGTTGGTGAATGGAAGACTGTTGAAATTTGGTGTAGAGAGCTTGTTATTTTAGACTTTTGAGTGTTACATATTTACGGTGATCGAATGACAACTTGTTATTTCAGACTTATGAATATTATGGCATTACCAGTAGACTTATGGTTTATTTTGGAAGAAAGGTATATTCTAATGATTGTACTATTATCTTGTCCTCTTATTTCAAAAATAATTGACTAGGAGATCATCAAATTAATTAGCTGGACGAATAGTATTACAACAGATAAGGTGATAAAAATTCTAGACACACTGTCTTGCTAACAACTTACCCCAAACAATATGTAGTATCAGGCATTTGTGAGTAGAGAGAATGAGAGATACAGGAAGGCTCCTAGCTCCTCAATGCATCTCTTCTGACAATGGTTTCCTGTGTTGTGGCTTTGTCCGACAATGGCTGCATGTGTTGTGGCTGTCGTCTTGATGCGGAATAGTAGATATTTGCGGAATAGTAGATATTTGGTTAAATATTATAGATTGTATTATGTGTATTATCAGAAAATTTTAAAAAGCATATTCAATAAGATGTAGATATTTTAAAAGAAAACAGATTCTACTTCTATTGGTCATGACGTGTTTTGCACATGTATGATTACTAATGAATACTCAATGGCATGACTAGACTAGAGGTTGATCCGTGAGTGTAGCATTGAGTTGGGTTAATTTTTACACCTCGAATGCATGTGCACTCGTTTGCTTCTCATTCCTCAAAATATCGATCTAATGGCTATAAAAAATTTTACAACATTGCTGTACTAAGCGTCTTACTATCTTCGCAAAATCAATTCCAGAGTCAATTTACACGGCTGCTTCTAAAAATCGTGCCAAGGTTCAAGCGGCGCCAATTCAATTAGCTTTTTTTTTTTTTTGGCGATGACCAATGCAATTTGTTTATTGTGATGATACCCATGTTACACTGAACTACTACATTTTAATACAACAAATCCTAGCTAGAGACAGATCAATCCATCAGACGTCATCCTTGGAAATACTAATCCTATTCGTACCTGTGCTGTCCGGTGGCCAAAATAATAATCTTGATCGATCCATTAATCTGAGACCCAGAGGAGAGATCAACTGCAGCGGTGGATTCATGATCGGTAGCTTGAGCTAGGAGGCAGGGGAAGTAAAGTAAACAAACTGGAGACGGCATGGAGGAGGAGGTGGAGGCCCATGGCATCGTCATCGTCGGCGGCGGCATCTGCGGCCTTGCCTCCGCTCTCGCCCTTCACCGTTACACACACCAATGTCTCACTCGACCGTTTCTTCGATTTCTACAGTAGAGACAAGTAGGAGTTGGTTTTGAGATTTTGTTCATGCCTCTCGTCGTTGTCATCGCTGTCCGTCCTAGATTTAGATCAACTCGTGCCTAGATAGCATCGAACAATATTAATTCATCTGATGTATATGTAAAATCTGAGTTGTGAACTAGTAGTGTTGTGAGGAGGAAGAAGACGAGGAACTTAATTGATCTGTGGTGGTGTGAGTGCAGGAAAGGGATAAGCAGCCTTGTGCTGGAGAGGTCCGAGGTGCTCCGAGCAGACGGCGTGGCCATCGGCGTCCACGCCAACGGATGGCGAGCGCTGGAGCAGCTTGGTGTCGCTGCGGAGCTCAGGGAGACCACCAACGCCATCACCGCGTAACTGACCAACCTAGCTCCCCAAGAAGCTGCAGGTCGTTGCAGGATCGCTGAATCATGTGAATTGTGGCTGCGTTTCAGGTATCGCAGCGTGTTGCAGCTGCAGAACAAGACCACCCTGCTGCCTGCCAGGTCGGTTTGCAGTTTGCACATATACATACATGGCACTACTTATTTAGAACAACTCCAATGGAGCTCTCAAATTTAACCCCCTATTGTCTAGAATAGGAGCTCTCTCATCTATATTCAACCTCCTATTTCACTACACACTCTAACCAATTCCTCATATTGCCTAGAATAGGAGCTCCTGCGGGAGGTGAGGCGGGGGGGGGGGGGCTGACGCAGGCGGGAGACGCTGACGGGCGAAGAGAAGCCAATGGCAGGGGTCGCGCGTGCGTGTGCGCCCGCGTCGCGTTCCCCGCAAGCTCGAGCACCTAAAAAAGAAAGGGGAGAATCCTTGACGGAGGGGATGAGGGCCTTGACGGAGACGAAGAAGTGGGAGATGGCGCGGACCTTGACGTGATGGCGGCGGTGAGGAGGAGCTGCATGGAGAGGATGATGTAGATCTTGCAGATGAGTGCCCACCATATCTCCGGCAGCTCCGTCATCCCCGTGTAGAGCTCCCGCGCCCCCGTGGCGCCGCCGGGCGTGCCCGAGGTCCCCACCTCGACGTCCCCGCCCTTCTGGTACCGGAACATCTCGCCCCGCCTCTCTCAAGTCACCCCCACTGCTCGGCTAGGGTTACGGCCTCCGCGGCGGCGGCCGCGGTGGCAAGTGCACTGCGACGGAGAAGACGAAGGCGAAGACGACTCCAACCACTGCGACGGAGAGGATGAGGACGCAGGCGGGAGACGCCGGCGGCGGGAGGGCCGATGCAGGGGGAGGGGGTGGTCGGGAGAGGGACGGAGAGGGCACGCTCAGAGAAGCCGGCTAGAGGCAGGGTGGTTTGAGGCGAGGCGAGGGGATGAGGGGTTCCTATATCTAGGGGGTTGCCTCTCCCGATGAGGGCCCCCTCCAGATGAGAGCTAGGATAGGAATTCGGTTGGAGACATTTTTTAACTCAGAAACTCCTAAATTTGAGATAAGGGCTAGTTTAAGAGATCGATTGGGCTTCTTAGTCAAGTTAAGTTACCAAACTATCGAATGCTAGCTCGATCACTGAACTCTGAAGTTTTGCATCCACCCCCGTCGATGCATGCATATGTGCAATTTTGCATTTGCTAGGAAGGAGCTCCGGTGCATGACAAGAAAGGATTTGGTGGAGACACTGGCCAAGAACCTCCCTGCCGGGACAATCCGCTTCGGCTGTCGGGTCGTGGCCGTCCACGAAGATTCCGGCAGCCACTGCTCCGTTCTTACCACAGAGGATGGAAACACCATCAAGGCCAAGGTGATTGCACTGCGGCGTCTCAAATCTCAATACTCCATCCATTCCTGAAACTAGTTACAGTTTGTCAATCCATCTCTTAAGTTATCAGCTGCAAAAGTCTTTCTAGGAAATTGGAATTGAACCAGTGAATGATCCATCGATATGGTTGATCCTAACAGATGCTGATTGGTTGCGACGGCGCCAACTCTGTGGTGGCTAGATACTTGGGATTAGGGAATCCGCCGGAGAGTCCTCGTTTGGTCGTACTTGGGATTACCAGCTACCCGCATGGCCATCCGTTTGAACCGAGTTCCTCACCATTGCCGGCGATGATCTCGGCGTCGGACGGCTGCCCATCAACGACCATCTCGTCCATTTCTTCCTCAGCCGGCGCAGGCCTTCCACAGGTATTCACTGAAAAAGTTCCATTACCATTTGAATTTCAGATGCGAGATCTATATATGAACTGAAACTGCAATTAATTTGGAAGTGAAGAACCAATTACTAATGTCTGGGAATTGGGACGAACATGTGATCCAGACATGGCACGGGACGCGGGTACGGCGCGGGAGTACGTGCTGGAGAAGCTGCAGGAGTGCCCCGCCGAGGTGGTCGACATGGTGCGGCGGTGCGACCCGGCGTCGTCGATGTGGACCATGACGAAGGTGTGGTACAGGCCCCCCTGGCAGGTGGCGCTCGGTGGCTTCCAGAGGAGGGGCGGAGCCGCCGTGACGGTCGCCGGCGACGCGATGCACGTCATGGGCCCGTTCATCGGCCAGGGCGGCTCCGCGGCGCTGGAGGACGCCGTTGTGCTCGCACGCTCGCTGTCGCTGCCGTCGCGTACCACCGACACCGTAGTGCCGAACAGCGCCGGCGGCGTCGAGCTGCAGGCCGGGGAGATGGGGGGCGCGATAGGGAGGTACGTGAGGGAGAGGAGGCTGAGGGTGCTAAGGCTGTCGCTCGAGTCCTTCACCATGGGGACCTTGCTAAGAACCAAGTCGGCCATGGGAAAGCTTGTGTGCGCCGTCGTCATGGCACTCCTAGGCACCAGGTCACGCCGGCACGCGGACTACGACTGCGGTAGCTTACTTTCTTCAACTATTCTGCTACTAGACCACTCAATTAATTCTGTAAACTACAGCAATTCTCTCAATAAAAGCCGGGCATGCGAATATGTGATCATGTGATGGAATCGAAAAGAAAAAAAAAACATATACGGACAGAATTTAATGTGAGATATAGCATTGATGTATAACCTGTAGGATCAAAACATGGAATCAAACCTTCTAGAGAGGGGATGAATCGAATTTTGAAAGACCAAAACTCACCCTGAACCTCAAAAACCAAAAAGACCCACGTATGACTGTATCCGATCTACTTTCTGGTTTGCCCATAGAGTTTATGTAAAACATGTTTTCTCTAAAACCAATCATTGGATCAACCTCAAATTTGGTTAGAATAAAGTAGATGAACGAATGAACTAACTCAATCGGAGGGATTTGCAAAATAATTAGCGGATTAAGAGAAAAAAATCCTCGAAATGCAGCTATCTTAGAAATTCAGCAAATCTCAACAAAACCTAAAATTTGGGCAAATTTAAATCTGGCAAAAACAAATGAACAAAACTTTCCAGATCTGAACCATGAAGTACTAGAAAGGTTTTGGATGGAACAACTCAAACAAAATCGCAACAAAACAAAGAATCACGAGCTAAAGCCAAAACGAGCTAAAATGTAAAATTTACAAATGGAAAGCGATCGCCGATGTCTTCATGTTTGAATATGATCTTTATTGTTTACAAGGTGCAGCCATAGCACCCCTCAAGAAATTCTCACAAGACCCTAATACAAAGAGTTCTAAATTCTCAAATCTCTTAATTATGGCTTGACCTCAAAAACTAGCTGTCACACCCTGAGTATCCCCTTAAATAGAACCACATAAAATATATCTGAGAAGCCTCAAAGAAATTATTTTTTAAAAAGCCAAGGGAATTAATTAAATAAGTAAAACACGAAATAATAAATTATCTTGGCTGAGAATATTTTTCCTATATTCTTCTTGCCAAAACCAAAATATAAGAACAGGATTTTTATTGGAATTTTTAGAGCACTAGAGGTATTTTTAATAAACCAAAACAAATTATCGGAATTAAAATCTTTCTGAAAATTCTCTTTTTCCTTTTTCTTTCCTTCCTTTTCTATTTTCCTTTTTCTTTCCTCCCGCTAGGCTGCGGCCCAGTTCTGTGTCTCGGCCTGCCGCAGCCCGTGCGCCCACGCCCCTCCCTGCGGGTCCCACCCATCAGTCAGCGTCTCCTCGCCTGCGTTATTTTCCTCACTGCTCCCGCTGACCTGTGGGACTAAGGCCTCACATGTCAGCTTCATCCTCAACCTCTAGCCGAATCGGTCGGAGGTGATCGAGTTGCCTCGTCCGTCGGATTTTACCGTTCCCGCTCCCCCGCGCCTCAGCCCTTGATTCAAACGCCGCGGACTGAGTCCCCGCCCTTTCCCCCACCTTCTCTGCCCCTCTCGCCCACGACCGCAGTTGAATCGCGCCCACTAGCCGCCGCGGCCACTGCCCCACGTCCCCGAGAAATTCGGCCAACTCGGTCATGAACTCTCGTAGCCGAGTACATATAAACCTTCCCCATGCCCTGCTCTCACTTTCCCCTCAGTTGCCCACGCCTGTCGAGTACCCAAACCTCCTCTGCGCCGAGCTTCCGAATCATCGCCGCACTCCG
The DNA here is from genome assembly GCA_003991445.1 of Oryza meyeriana var. granulata. Taxonomy (NCBI): domain Eukaryota; kingdom Viridiplantae; phylum Streptophyta; class Magnoliopsida; order Poales; family Poaceae; genus Oryza; species Oryza meyeriana. Next base: position 313,426 of record RYFJ01000704.1, read on the forward strand.
CCGATTCTAGTCGCACATTGCCGTCGCCAACTACCGCACTCGCGCTCGCTAGCTTCGCCACACCCCGCTGCGTCTTGTTCCGCCATCGGTCGCCTCGGATTCTCACCGGAACTCCATTCTCTCCATCGCCCCGTTCGGGAAGCCTCTCCGCTGGTAGTCGGCCGCGGGTTTCCGTCGACCCACTTGGTCTTCTTCCCTCCTAACACGTTCTACACCTTCGCCAGGTCCTTCCGCACCTCGTTCGTGCCTCTGTCGTCGCTTTGAGCCACCGGAACATCGTCTCCGTCGACATCCCGAGCCTCGTTGCCACCAATCCTTTCTGCTCGCCGCCGTTCACCGCACTCTGTCGGTTGCCGCACCTCGGTGAGCACTCGGCTACATTCCTCACCTCCTCCGTCGCTCACCGCTACCCTCCGCCATGCCGGATGGTCACTAGCGGCGACCATCGGGCCACGTGCGCCGTCGCCGTGACACGCGCGCCGGCAGGGCTTGCTCTCAACTAGGTTTGAGCCGTCCGATTTGCCTCGGTAGATCGGGGCCCGCTCGTGTACCTATATTTGCAGTTGCCGCACGCGCGTGGACTGCGTCCACCGTGTGCCGTACCCTTATGCGCCATTAACCCATGGGTCTCGCTTGTCGGCGCTAGTTCCCCGTGATCCGCTGACGCATTAAATCCTTGTTAATGCGTAATAAATCGTTTAGAAGTTGTTTTTGCATAGGAAAATCACAGTAAAGCTTCTAAAACTCATAACTAATTCACTCGAGCTCCGATTAATTCCATTCAAATTTCATTAAACCCAGAAAAATGCCAAGAATCCATTAAAAATACTTTCAGCCCATGTTTCCATATCCACATGTACTTTTTTAATTGTTTGTGCGTTGTTTGCTATAGAAACCGACGCCGTCGACTTTCCAGTTTACTACGAAGTCGTTGCTGAATTCGCCGAGCCAGAGCAAGGCAAGTCGCATCGTTTCCTCGATCATTTTGAACCCATTTATTGCAAATGATTTGTTTTAAAATAATAAACATACATTATTTTATTATTTTATGTGGGAAGGGTGACCTATATAAATGCAATTTTAATTACTATGACCTGTTTTCTTCCTGTATACCTTTGTAGCTGGATAATAATATGACTAGAGGATATGATTAGAATGCTTAGCCATGCTTAGAGACTATTAGCTCACATGGGGATTTAAATACTTTAATTTATATTTATGGTTCGACTCAATGTCAAGAAATGTAACTTTGAATGTGTCAATGTTAAACTACTAAATTTTGAGTTGAATGGTGGGCTGTGGGTGCATGGTTATGTTGGTTGCATCCATGGTAGTTAAAGACCGGTTCGTGGGAACCCCTTGAACAAATTCTCGTATTTTTCACAAGCCAGCGTGGGCAACGGCTGGGCTTGTAGCGTCTCGTCTCCCTCTCCTAGGCACCGGTGGTGAGGATGGACATGATGGAGTTGGGTCGGCCCGGGATAGGGTTGATCGGCTTCCAGATCCATTGTGGTGCAAGGGGAGTAGTTTGGCCGATGTAGGGTGTCCTGGCGGCAGGTGCAATCTCAGCGTGGTGTAGATGGTTTGGAAGAGGTTGCGTGAATGGTCCTGTCACAGCCTCTCATGGGGTGTCGTGGTGACACGCCAACATACGGGAACGTGTGTGGGGTTGTGTCTTGTGGGTACAATTGTACACCTCTGATCAGAGCAAATCTATTCAAATAGCCGTGCCCGCGGATATGGGCAATTGGTTAAGACTCACCGTGATTAGTCTCACCTTTACTTAATTAACTTGACTTAATGGAACTGGTATAGTTCAGGTGGATGGTTGGGCCTGGTTAACGTGGTGTAACGTTGATCAGTAAAGGATTAATATTGTTCAATTAATCAACTTTTTACTATTTGCGAAACTACTGTTTGCAACTGCTTTTACGCAAATAAACCTTGAGTCTATCTTTGTCTCCCGTGCATTATGCATATTTGTGAGTGTGATTTGTTGAGTACTGTGGGTGGTACTCAGTCTTGCTTCTTTTCCCCCTCTTAGTGGTGGAGTATCTGTCCGACGAGGATCAACAAGAGGACTAGGCTGGCTCCGCTGTCCATAGTTATTAGGACCGGACCGGACATTGAACCGGCAAGGCCATCGGTTCACTCGTTCAACCGTTAAGAACCGGTTGAACCACTGGTTCGATAGTTTTAGACTAGATGAATTGAACCAGTCATGAAATATATTGAATCGGAGCAATATATATACATATACAGTCAATTTATAGAAAAAAATAAGCACATAAATATTTTGATTGTATAATCATAGTAGCTACACTAAAAAATTATTGTGACATGCGAACTGAATTGGATTAATTCCAGCTAACCTCTGCCGCCGCGGGCCTGCACCGCCGTCGCCGCCATGCGCCTGCGCGGCCGCCGCTGCCGCCGTGCGCCTACGCCTCCAAGGCCGCCGCCGTGCGCCTATGCCGCCGCCTCTACCGCCGCCGCTGCCGACGCCTCTGGCTCGCCGATCTGATGGGGATCGAATCCAGCACAGGCAATGAGGCAACCCTAAAAAAAACTAAACATTTACAATTTTGCCCATACCTTTATGTGTGTGATCCAAAAAAATAGGGGTAACAACGTCTACAAGCAAAAACCAGCCGGTTCCAATAAAACCGCCCGGTTCAACGGTTTCATAAAAAACAGCTGGTTCAACCGGTTTTTAGCGGTTCGATTGCATGGACGGTCTTTTAAGTGAACTGAGCCGTTGTAGCCTCCAGTTCTGGTTTTTTTCAGTCCGACCGCCGGTCCGATCCGGTCCTAATAACTGTGCCGTCGTCAAGATGCCTGTGGAATGGAAGCTTTCGCTTGGCTAGCTGTATATAGGCTTTACTTATCTTTACCGCTGCATTTATGTAAGACTATTTTATTCTGTTTGTAATATGCACTCTATATGACAACTTGGTATTATGTACCCTGATTTTTCTGGACAGGGATTTAATACATAGAAATGTTCAGAATTCTGGTTATGAATTTTTGGGCGTTACACTAGCCTCCCTCTCTATTTATACCTAAGGATGTGGCCGCTCATAACCACGAATTCAACTAGAGCTATGACTACTAATTCTATAGGAATCCTCCCAAACAGGAATATAACTTATTCCTTTACAAATTCAGACCCCAATTCTACTCAAATTTAGATACCTCCCAAATTTCACTCTTTTCTATACACATACATAACCCTGTGTATGTCATTTGGAAAGTTCACCTCTATATGCATTGTTCTTAGCCTGAGTGTCCTGCATGATGTCATTGACCGTCTAGACCTTAACTTCCCCCAAATTTAGTCTAGATCCTACCACCGCCAATAATCTTGTAGCTTCAAGTAACACCTACACATATAGAAACAAAGAAACTATATCCAAACACAAGTTCTTCCCAAGTTGACTCACATTAGTATAAACACAATTCATATGGCGTATATGAAACAACTAGTAGTCATAAACATTAAGCATCAAACATAAAGCTCAAATTCACTCCGAAATCGACTCCCTACTGGAGTCTACCGGCCTAACCGCTTGCCTCATAGCGGTTAGACCGTCCATGTACCACTGGTCTAACTGGCCATGTAACCGCTAGGCCGCCTATGCTGTGACACTTCGCGAATTCAAACACCACTTCACAACTCATTTATCACAAACACTTGATCAACATCTTTGCCAATTGTTTGTCACAAAATCAAAATCATCACCATGATTTCACAAAACCCACCTTCAAGTTTCAGTAATCACCACCCTATGTTTAGAAAATGTAATTTTTTTGAGAGAGAATTTAAAAGCTTGTGAATTGAGCGTAGCTCAGCTGGTTAGGTTACTTAATCCTTAGTCTCCGATTCAGTACGGGTGCTTGTATTTATGGCTAATTAGTGGTAGGTGATGTGTTCATCGATACGTGGCGCCCGTGGTGACTTTGTTGCCCATGGTGACTTTGTTATTCTCAAGATATGCCGGTTCAGTTTCTCAAAGGTGCTTTTGGAAGTAGTGTGTATATGTTTATAGGGGTAAGTGTACGTATATGTATATAGGCGTCTGTATTTGTATTGTGTTTAAAAATAAAAGAATGTAAAAGTTTGGTAGGGAATAGTGTGGGAATAAATGATGATTTTTGTGGTAGTGGTGTGAGTAGTGTTTACCATATCATTTTGTGGTGTTACTGTCCCCCACGGTATGGCGGTTACCGCGGTAACCGCCCAAAACAGCACGAAATTCATCACCAAAAATTTGAATTCAAAAATTTCAAATCTCACGGTAAGGTTGTGGTTACCGTGGTCGTCCAAAACCGCACGAAATTCATCTCCAAAAATTTGAATTCAAAAATTCAAATCTCACGGTAAAGTTGCGGTTACCGCGGTAAGGTCGCAGTTACCGCACGATATCGCACTAACCGTGGTATGTTGAAGCTAAAAAGAAAAAAATACGAAAAAAATTGTAAAACATAGTAAAAATTCTAAAAAAATGTAGAAAATTCAAGAAAAAATTGTGGATATCACTAAAAAAACAATGTAATATTACATAATTTTTTTGCATAACCATTGCTATTGTTTTTGCACTTAAATAAAATAAAAATATATCCCAACCCATTTCTTATTTTTTTTAATTTTGATGGAGCTCCAAAATATGAAGTAAATTTTGTTATTTTCACAAATTTTCTTCACCCCAGTGATCCATAATTCAAGTGCTATCTACTAGAATTTTTTAGATTTTTTTATTTTTTAAAAAATTTAAATTCGGATGAAATTTATTCAAACTAAACCACCGATAACTGATACCATATCCCAACGATTTGGATGGTAACCACGTGGTTACCGCCGGTTTGGCACACCCTGGGTGTGAGTGCATGTTCTGTTCGTTAAAAACATACATCTCCCATGTGCCCGGGCACAGAAATATGGCCAGGTTGAAAGTGCATTTGGAGGGCTTGACAATGAGGCACCAAAAGGGAACTGAACATCCACTCAAAGCTTCCTTGTGTTGGCCGCTTTGACAAACATCCGCACGCAGTTACAATATACAAGGATATGCTTCTTTTTTTTTAATAAATGATGCTGTTAATTTTTATATAAAATTTGATAATTTATCTTAATAAAAAATTTAGAACAAACATGCAAAAATATAAATCACGTTTAAACTTTCTTTAATGATAAAACAAGTCTCAACAAAATAAACCATACTTATATAAATTTTTTAAATAAAACAAATAGTCTAATATTATATTAAAAATCAACTGGAGGAGTAATATAGAATGAGAGATCGGCACGAGATCCCCCATGCGGTTTTCCTTGTCCCCTGGCTGGCCCTCGATCATCACCTCCGGGGCATTCCAGAGTTCCTTTCATCCACCTACTGATCTACAGCTACAGGACTATACAAGGCGAGAACGACCCGCCTTTCACGCCTGAATCCCAAACTCGCTACCCTAGCAGCGATCATTTCTGCATCATTTCACGCCTGACGTGGCCCAGTTTATGGTTGCTGTGTTGTGCTTACCTTAAATAAGTTACCATTAAAATTAAAATTTGTAACAGTACTTTTTTACTGCTCGAATTACGATTAAATAAAAAACGTTTTCCCACTTTAATAGGTCCCCTTGTTGTTTTATATTTTTAGATCGCAATAATATCATCATTTGCACATATATTAAAAGAAAATCAATTTGCCAAACACCGAAATTTGTATAAGCTATCAGACCCAATGAGATTAATTGGAATCCTGCGCAATGCCTAAGGAAGCCTTGCGCAACGCACAGTGCGTGACAACTGACAAGGCCTCCGCGCGGAATAGCGTTGCATATCTCATCAGGCAGGCATTGGGTTACATGTTCACATGGCAACCATAGATTTGAGTCCCCCAGACGAGGTAGAGACCGAATGAATATTACAGAATAAAATGGTGAAAACTCAGGAGGCTTCTTATGCCTATAGGGATTTACTATGATTTACGACGATGGCAAGAACAAAATTATAAATACAACAAATGACGCTAAACTGACTTTGGTACTTTACAAAAGGCGAAAAACTGCAGATCCTACCCACACTTGCATGGAGAAAAATAGCAAGCTGCAACTTCCGATGTGCTCTTCAAAAACAGGCATCAGTCTCGGCAAGAGAATTCTGACCGCGCGACCCGCACCATCACAACTGCGCTGGAACGTCCAACAGATGCTCGATCCCAGGGAACAGGCGAGCTCACTTGGCGATGCTTTGCTTTGCACCTGAAGCATTGTTCGGCAAATCCGTGAGAGTAACCAGCTTAACTGCATCAACAGCAGACAGATCATCACTATCTGTTACGAGCGCAGTAACATCTGAAGATACTCCAGTGCTCAGCCGGACAGTATTGGAATGCTGTCCACTGCTAACTTCTACAGCATTTGCCATATCGTGGGCCATGGAACTGGATGTTTCGCTTAATTCATCTGCATCCAGGAATAGGCAGACCACAGCACAGTCATCAATTTTAGAAGTGGGGAAACGTGCACGCCAGGCACGGTGAGCTGATTCAACTAGCAACCGTGCTGCAGAGGCCCGAGAAGTAGCTCTGTTGACAATGCTAACAACTTCAGTGTTTGACAGCACATCCCAAACCTACAAATCAACACATAAAATTATGTATCATATAACACAAACATTCCAGCTTATGAATATTCAGGAAATGATATGGTGCAACTCAAGATCTGCTTACCCCATCAGTCGCCAACACAACAAATTCATCCTTTTCTGTGATACGGTGATAGGAGACTTCAGGCATAGAGATTAGACCATAATCCTTTAGACAGAAGTCTCCAAATGCCCTAGCCATGGCCAGTCCAGGAGAGTTGTACTTCGGAAGCCAAACACGAGCAACCTCTGGCTCCTCAGGAAGTGCAAATATTCTACCCCTGCGTTGCCTGATTCTCTGTGCTTCACCTGAAAAAGAACCATGGTATTACATTCATCGTAACTGGCATGAAGGGATTATAGTGATCTTGATATAACAAAATGAGGAGATATGGCATGCATTTCACAAATTTTGCTGCTATCCATTATGGATTTAACTGTTTACTGATTAAGTTGCTTGCATGAAGCTCTGATAACTTTGCTCAATCAACTTGGAACAAAAGATTCAGCAGTATTTGCTACCACAGTAACATTAAATACTTGTCATCATATACTAATATCTGTATAGCTGAAATAACATTTATAAATTGTAAAAGGGATACCAGAGGAAACTTCAAAAAACAAAAATAACCATCTACAGGATGATACCAATGAACATCTCTAGACACTCATCCAAAGTCAGAAGTATTCCTTACATAATTTATAAATATTAGAAGGTTCAAATTCCTCGGTACTCAGTAGCAAGTCAGAAAGTAACATTTCTGTCACTAACAGGTGGGCCTAGGACCCACTTGTCAACCTCACATAGGATAATACTTTTCCAAATTGCATATATTTAGTTGCTAAGCATTTCTTTTTGTCATAGAAATACACCTGAGACCAAAATACTTAGCCTTGTTATTAACTTTTAGGTTGTCTTTAGGGTGCAAATCTGAACTTTATTTTGTTGTAACATGACATAAAAAATCCAGGAGCATTTTGTCACTTAATTTTATGCCTAGCTTGGGAAAGAAAGAAAGATGTATGGCTTCATATGAATGCTGGAACAAATATTTCATGAACAAACAATATACGCAAGCATTATAGAACAATGAGGCACTAACATGCTTCTTCAGACGTATAAAAAAGTAAAAAACCATAGGCAAGCATATTGGAGAACAAATGTGAAAATGATGCTAGCTACCCCATAGCTTAATATCTGGGAAGATTGCATAGTCCAGACTACAGAGGTACATAAGGGTCCACCAAGGGCCTGCAGTCACAACAAATCACCTAACCTAAACCACAGACATGTCATGAATAAAACAGGATGACACAAGGGTGACAAATAAATATATCTACAAGATAGTTATGGTAAAGAGAAACAGCAGAGACAAAAAAAAAGGTAGGAAGAAAATATAAAACATACTTGGAATGTTAGGTTTGAGATCAACTGTCAATTGAACAGCCATAAGCTGATTATCTTTATCTCTTGTGCCTAAGATAGCTCTCGAGTCCCCCAGGTTGCCAATTATAAGATCCCGTCCCTGCATTTAACAAGAATATAAGAGTGAACAATGGATATACCAGCATGCACTTTGAGCAGCTTTTCGACTGAATGGAACCAACAACAGAGATTTCTGTAAAAGAAAACCAATTATGGGTTCCATTCAATTACCTGCTTGAGCACTGCCACTGCTGTAGTTCCACTGAAAAAACAATCTATATTTTTATGTAACTTGAGATCTCTATCCATGACATGGAACGCCCTCAAGAATGAAGTTCTCAAAGCTGTGAAGATCTCTGGGTACTCCCCATTCTGCTCAGCATCTCTGTCCATGTTTTCAGGGGATCCTATTTCATCTCCATTGCTTCTGATGTTGCTAGTGGATGTCTGTCTTCCTTCATCTGTCCCCAAATCCACACCAAGCTTTATTGGCAGAAGATCTCTTACCCTCTTAGCAACTAAATGGCCATATGGTCCATGGCCATCAAAAACACCACAAAAAATAGTATCCTCTCTTGAGCAGAAGTTCTGTAACCAAGTAAAATATCTGTTTAATATAAATCATATCCTCCATGGAAACATAAGAAGTACATTTTAACATGGTAAACATTTGATTAAAAGGGATACAAGTGACTGATAATTAGTGTGAAATTAGCATCTCATATTACCATTTCTTTAAAAAAAATATGTGGCATACCAAGGAGAAATTTGGGATTGATGGTATTAAGAAGAAGCAACAGGTGTTATGCCTACCCAGCACATAATTTGGGGGAAGAGTGAGAGCACCTGTGCCGAGCAGGGCTCAAATGCAGGCATGAATACAGCGCGCCAAGCCACCAATTACACTACGCACACATCTTGATATTACCCATTTTACATGTAGCATAAAAAAGGCCAGTTTGCATTTTTTGTAAGAGGCTCGTATAGTTGTCAAATCATGTGTCTAAGTTCAGAAAAATGCCTAGGAAATTCTCACAAGGAATGAATTCCACAAAAAATGAGACATAAACAGTATATGTGGCACTCACTTGATCTGCAGCCATATTGTAATCAAACATATGGAAAGGGAAGTGAGGGTCAAGCAGATAAGATCATCCAGCAAGGAGAGGGAAATAAAAAGGAACTATGGATGGATAAGGATGAAAATCATGTGGAGCCCCTACAACCCCCAGCAAGTATTCCAACTCAATACCAATCATTACGCTTGAATTAAACAACCACAATAGAAACTCTCTACCAGTAACATCCAATGACAATCCATGTCACAGAATTATAAAATTTCAGTCAAAGTTTAATTCTTGCAAGCTTCAATATATGGGTAAGGTGCTTCCACATGTTGCGTAATTTATGAGGGATGTGCTCCAATCAGCAGCCAGTTGAGGCTAACATCAAGAACAACTCATTTACGATAAGTCTTAAACAAAAAAAAAATCCTTAATTCCGACAGAACAAATCTAGATCGAAGGACGAGGGGGTAAATATATGTTGAATCAAGTTGGTTCCAGCTTACGAAGATCAAATCAAGTAATAGTAACGGCAACATAGTACGAATTGCATGTCAGCAGAATTGCAAGAAAGCGAATTGTGAAAAAATTTGCAAGAAAAAGTACAGAAAGGAAAACAAGAAGTGATGGTGATTTTACCTCCCAGACGATCATGGCGTCTTGGTTGACGCCTTTCTTGCCCTGCAGCGTGTAGAGCGACGCGACGGCGCAGGCCCCATTGCCCGCGATCCGGCCGGGGATCCCCCTCAGCTCAGCGGCGACGCGGCGGCCGTCCGCCCCAGGCGCGGGCCCTCGCGGCGGCTGCGGCGCGAGGCGCGGCTGCCTCTGCGGCCGTGTGGCCCACGTGACGCCGAGCGCGCGCAGCATGCCGAGCAGGCACCCGAGGATGTCCTCGATGCAGCTCCCGCCTCCCCCCACCGCGGGAGCGGGCGTGGGCGCGACCATGACGACGCGGGCGGCCACCGCGACCGCGACCAGGCGCTGGTGCTGCTGCTGTTGCCGCCGCCGCTCGCCCCCGCCGCTAGGCCGCCGACGGTTGGTCCCCGACCGGCGCCCCGCGGCGGCCTCCACCATGCACCCGCGGCCGATCCGCGCCCGGCGCCGCGCGCCGCCCCCCTTCTTCTCGAAGGCCTCCTCCTCCTCTCCGCCGATTACCTCTCTTTCCCGGCTAGCCCCGCCTTCCCTGCCCGTTCTTGGTACAAGGGAGGTGGATGGAGTGCGACGGGTGGCGCTTCTATTATTGCAAATCCCGCAATGCAACGGGACCGGCCAAGAAGGAGACGGGGAAGGCGACGAATGGCCTCCCAAACCAAGGCAGCCAATGAGGTGGTGGTTAAGAAACAAGAGGCCCGCGTGCTCTCAACGGCGACGCGATTAATCAAATCGGCTAATCACGGAGCAGCAGGGTTAGAGGATGAGGATGGCGGATGACGACGCCCGCCTCTGCCGTCAAAATCTCTCTCTATCACTCTCTCTAATTGCGGCAAGTCCGCCTCCGTCCCCGTGGCCGGACGTGTGGTGGTGGTGGACGGGCGGCGCAGCGGAGGGGGAAGACGAGGCGTTGCGCGGTGGGCGTCGAATCTGAGGAGGAGGAAAAAGGGCAAGAAAAAGGGAAGGAGAGGGAGTCGTTGCGTTGCAGGTAATAATGTTCTTTTCCCCGTGAGGGGGAGAAGCCTGTGTTTGTGTGGCTCGCGTGAAAAAGATGCGGGATTTGTTGCTGCCCTTCCTTACTGACGGCGTCAAAGAGGACGATGACGATGGGTCGCTCCCCGGAAGGCCGCGACGGCTTAAGCCGGAGAAGGGCAACCACTGAAGCATCACGTTTTCTCTGTCTGTGACCATCACGTTTTCTGATTTCTATTTTTGCCGCTTCACTGCAATAATTTGTTGTCGTCTGTTGCGGCGATGGAAAACTGACAGTATCCTATGTACGAAGTTTGTGAGGGTAGGAGCAGGGCAGCCACCAAAGCTTTACGTTTTCCCTGCGATTATGTTGTTGCTGTGGTCGCTGATGTGGTTTCTATTTTGCCAGCTCACTATAATAAATTTGTTATTGTTTTTTGCAGCGAAAAACTAGTAAAATCATGTGTATGGAGTTTGTGAGGCGCAGAAGAGATCAGCCATTGAACCATTTCGTTTCCTTTATAATCATATTGTGTTCGTCTTTCTGATTTTATTTTGCCAGCTCACTGCTATGATATGCTGTTGTCTGTGCGGCAAATATTAGCAAAATTATATTTATAGAGTTTATGTACTTCATATATTTATTTTGTTCTATCCACTAAAAATATAATAAATCGTTTCGCCAAGGCTCCTTCGCCAACTCTTTCTTAAGAGTACCCCACATTCTTCTATGTTATCTCTCTTACCTTCAATAAATACTGCAATTACTGCTTCTTCATATCTAGTTCCACCACTGGCCCCTAAGCCATCAGATATCTCGTGTAACCATGCGACAAAAAACTATCAGAATTCTGTGTATGGAGTTTGTGAGTGTAGGAGCAGGGCAGCCACCAAAGTTTTATGTTTCCCCTGTGACCATGCTATTGTTGTGCTCGCTATTCTGATTTCTATTTTGCCACCTTACTACAATAATATGCTATTGTTGCGACAAAAAACTGGCAAAATCCCATGTATGGAGTTTGTGAGGGACAGAAAGAGGCCAGCCACTGAACATTACATTTACTTTATGATCGTAGTGTGCTCGCCGTTCAGATTTTTATTTTGCCAGCTAATTGCAATGATATGCTATTGTCTGTTGTGGCAAAAAGTAATGAAATTCTATGTATGGGATAGTGTACTTCATACATTCCATCGTATCCACTAAGATAATTATAAATTGTTCTTCCTCACCAGTCATTTTCCCAACTATGCCCCACATTGCTCTTGTGGTATCTCCCTTGTCTTCAATAAATATCGCATTACCACTTGTTCATCTTTAGTTCTACCCCTATCTGCTAAGCCACCACATGTCCCCTGCGACCATGTCGTGCTCACCATTTTTTTCTAGTCTTACTGGTTCACATAATATTTTTTTTAAAAAAGGAGTATGATATTGTCTTCAAGGGCAAGGGGATATTGGCAATATCCTACCTAATAAGTTCATTTGTCATTAGGCATGAGTTTATGAGTAAATCATCTTGCTATTGTTACCCCCACCATCTGTTCCTCGAGTGTACCCAACACCTCTCTTGTAGTTACCTTGATCCTTTGCCGTGACATCTATTATCCATCTCCAATACTGCCACTAGCAATCGTCATGCTTATTATGTGCACTCATGCTTTCTCGTTCAAGTACCTTTAGTGGCACTACTATCACTTTGGGCCACTATTTCTATCGACCGAAAGTACTACAAAACCCAGTTTTGCAAACGCTCCCTCCTCCCCGGACTACACAGTCAGACCAAAATATAGGCCGCCTGTGATAAGTTTGGCCTAGGGGGGACACGGGCCACCCGTGAAAAATAATCTTCACAGGCGGGCCCTTATATCGGTCGCCTGCGAAAATGGTTGTATTTTCGCAGGCGGCCGTCATAAGGCAATTACCTACGATAATATCACAAGCGTAGGTAGCTTCCTATGTGGCCCGCTTGTGAAAACGCAACCATTTTCACAGGCGGGCTAAGGGCCTGCCGATTATTTTTCACGGGCACCTTGTTAAGTTGACCGCCTGCGAAAATGTCGCCCATTATATGTCTTCTAGCTCGAGTTGCACGGTTCTAGCCCAAAGTTTCTCTCTCTAAAAAACATGAAAATAGAGGAGGGAAGGTTTTGACCTCGAATTCTTTGGTAGGGTTGACTTTCTAAGGTTAGAGGTTTGTTTTCCTATATCTTTTTGAAGTTTAATGTGATGGATTTAGCTATATCATGGTTTTAATAATTCTAGATCTAGAATTATTAATTTGCAATTTGGAGCTTAAATTGAACCAATGTTTATAGGCAATCTTTGTGCAACGGTTTTTTCTCATCTGTCAATGATGAAAATTGATTTATTTAGCACTAAAAATTGGTAGTTGTACATGCAGGTCAATTTCTATATCTAGTTTGGAGAGAGAGAGATATAGGTAATTTTTTTTCCTTTTTTCTAGATCTAGGTAATTTTTAGCTTGTTATTTAGGCTAATGCTTGTAATGTTTTTAATCTATATGTTGTTTGCTTATATTTTTGATGCAAAGTACTTTTTGCATACGTATTAAAATTTTGAATTAACTATGTTTTGCATTAATTTTTTGCATACTTTTAATCTATATGTAATTAATCTTTTTGAATTAATTATATATGTTTGGCATTGAATTTATAGACAGATAGCGCTTGGATGTACGATACGCCAAGATTTCATTAATCGTACATTGTAGAAGTTTCTAAATTTATTGAAGCCGCCAAAACACATGGCTCGATTAAGAAGGCAAAGGAAATTCATTGTCCATGCATTAACTGCAAAAATTAGAAAATGTGGGTTAATCTAGAAGTACTTAGATCTTATTTGGTGACACATGAATTTGTTAAAAACTACACAACTTAGTCCCATCACGGCAAGAATGATGTATCTGAAGGAAACGGAGATGAAAGCTCTGACTACCAGGGGACTATAATCATGATTTCATAGATGGTGATGATTTTGTTATAGTAGATGAATATGATAATGTTGTGTTGGATGATGATGATCATGTTATAATGGATGATGCTGATGGATCTGGTGATAATGATGTTTATTTCGAGGAGATGCTGTGCCGCGCTGAATCGGAAGTCCTAATGGTTTCGGCGAGAGGTTTAAATAATTTTGAGGTGTTACAGAAGGTAGCGGAAGATCTTTTGTATGATATGTCAAAGGGATATGATAAGAAGTTCACAATATTATGTTCGGTGCTTTCACTTCTCAGATTGAAGGCCAGTAACGGTTGGTCCAATAGGAGCTTTAACAATTTGCTGGGTCTATTGAATGGCTTGCTTCCGAAGCCTAACTCCTTGCTAACAAACACATATCGGGTGACGAAGCTTATCTGTCCGTTGCCGCTGGGTGCACAAAAGATACATGTTTGTCCCAACCACTGCATCCTGTAGATACTTTACTCCTACTTAATCAATACTTGACTAACCAACATTTTACGCTATTTGTGTAGCGACCACTTTATTTGTTTCCTATTGTATCTGAAGCATGGAGAAGTGGTTGTACTGGACCCACTCGACTACCCGTATAAGGCCTACAATGAATTCCTCGCTATCTTAGATTAGCAAGCATAACTAGCTCAACCACACACACACACACATATCATGCACTCTCATTCCTGAGTTTTATACATTTATGACTTATAAACTCAATCGATTTATTCGAACAACACCAACATGCACTACTATAGAAATGGAGGAGAACGGATCATAAAAAGAGATTAGTTGTTGGTCTGTAATAAGTGGCTAGTTGTGGAGGCCATGGGCCCTGGGTACCTCTGTTGACACCGAAAATCACCGATCAGCGCTGAAGACGAGTTGATGATCTGGTTTGGTGCACTATACACGCGAAGGCCTGGGAGATCTGCTTAGCTCTAGTGCAGGTCCTAAATAGTTGAGGTTCGTGGGCGTGCCAGTCAATTTGACTCCGTAATTGATAAGGAGATAAAAAAAATTAGATCATTGATCCAATCGACCGACAGGCCGATACAGACTCCTTTCAGCCGATTGCCGATGGCACTTATACATCAGCTAGAGAACCGATAATATAGAAAGATAGAAAACCAGCTGACTTCCCTCGAGCCAACTGCCTAACTACCGACAGCACTTGTGTATCGGCTAGGAAACCGATAATGATATAAATAAATAAATCAGCCGACTACCAATAGAACATGTACATCGGCTGGAAAGCCGATAATAGTGTAGATAATCAAAATAATAATCAAGACAATGCAGTCGGCTTTATCTAGTAAAAGACAACTTATTGGCTATACATCCTGATAAGATGCTTGCATAAAATCTATCAACCTAGCAGGAATAACTTATCGCAGGCAGTTTAATAGGTCGGACCTAACCGATGCAGCACAAACTGATGATAAATTATCCCCAGTAAGCCGATAAAATCTATGCACGTGTGATGTGATATATCCACTCGGTCTAAGAGATCAAACTTAACTGATGCAGTCGTAGACAGAATAGATACACCATGGTAAGCCGACTACCGTAGATCAGTTAGAATATCGGACCTAACCGAGGAAGTCCTAGCCGATAAGGTAGTCGGGGTAACGAGACTTACTCTCTCGCAGGAGTTCGGACCTAACCGATGCAGCCTGGCTCGAGAAGCAAGAACCCGTCGAAAAGGGTGGCGATGCGCCGAATTTGTATTGATCTGAGAGATAGTTTACATGGTCCCCGGGCATATGTATTTATACCCCGAGTTGATACAGTCCTGATTGGATACGAAACAGGAGTTTCCTAACTATAAAAGAAAAATTAACAAGCCCTGATCGAACACAAGATCAGGTTTTCCTAAAAATTATTAAAGCTACCTAATTTATAGATAAAATAGTGAACTGCCATGCTATGGTCTTCACGATTCCTTCCTGAATTCGGCTTCTTCTGGATTAGCTTCCATCGATTGATATAGCTTCTTTCCTTAACCGAACATGATAACGAACCGTACCAAATTTTGGTGTAAACAACCTCAAAGGAAAGCAAATACAACCACTCGGACAGAGTATGAGCTGGCCCCATATAATTAGGAATAGAGTAGGACTTGGCTTCATGTTACCATACATGGTAAGAAAAGGGATATAATCCTAACCAGACTCTTTATGTACAACTGATAAGGAATACCCTAGGTCATATCCGACTAGGTTTCCTACCCTGTAACTCTCAACCCTCCGCATATATAAGGAGGGGAAGGGAGCCCCCTGAGGCAGATTATTCCACATACAGCGAAAGCAATATACCACAACTGGAGTAGGGTATTACCTCACATTGAGGGCTTGAACCAGTATAAACCTTCGTGTTCTTTCAAATCCATTGAGTTTAGATCCGACGCAAAGCCCCATATAATTATTGCTGATATAACACATCGGCAGTTGGTGCGCCAGGTAGGGGCAGCATCGAGATCATCGTCAACAGGCCCAATGGATCCAATCACTGGAGTTGCCGGCATCGCCTTCTCTCCCGGACAAGCCATCAACTTCGGGAGCCTTGAATTCATCGCCGATGACTTCGGCAATCTTACTCTATCTGACTCGGTTTCAACCCGATTGGGGCAAGATCAAGCCAACCTCGCGCTGGTTGGCCCCCTCGATGCTACGGCACTCTTCAACAACTTGCTTCAGCGGCATCCAAGACCAACGAGCCCTGGGGCAACTCTCTTTTCTAGTGTTTAACTCTAACACGACCCTGAGCCAGTCGAGATCAGATCTAGAGGAGATGAGATCGTTAACCCCCCACTTAGACTCGCAAACGCCGTAGCCGTCTTCAACTCTAGCATGACATGGCATCTCCAATCCCCTGGACTTCGACTCGGATACGGCCCAGAGCCAGTCTAGTTCGGATCTAGGGAGGTTGGAGTCATCATTGTAGGATCGAAATACAAGAATCAAGTCTACCAGAGGGGGGGTGAATGGTAGGATTACCAAAAACCAAACTTTTCGCGGAATAAAAAGTTATCTATGAATCAATGAAGTTAATTTTACTTTAATCAAGATCTCCAACCTTTCTGGAAGACGCCGGTCCGACCTTGTCCTTGCTACCGGTCTGACCGCCGATTATCTCCCGGTCTGACTGCCTGCAAACAGACTGAAAACGACGAAACTCCCGAACGACAATGCAAATCTTAAAGAATTATTCTCTTTTTGCATCAAGATGTGTTTACAAAGTGCATACAAAGCACTCCTTTCTCTCTCAAGACTAAACCCTATCTTTTCTCTCTTCCAAACGTTATACTCTAGGGTCTTAACCCCTCATCTATTTATACCTAAAACCTTCTACACAAAGTAGGAGTAGGACTTCTAGTCCCACTAGGACTCAACCCTCACTTACCAAATCTATTTACAATTTACCAAATCAAATTCTCCTTTCCATAGTCAACTTGGACTCAAACCCTCAATTACCAAATATATTTACAATTCACCAAATCAAATCCTCCTTTCCATAGCCAACTTGGACTCAACTCCTAGTCCAAGTAGGACTTGACTCCTAGTCCTACTAGGACTCCACTTTTAATCCGAGTAGAACTCGACTCCTAGTCCTACCAGGACTCAACTCCTAGTCCAAGTAGGACTCGACTCCTAATCCGAGTAGGACTCTACTTCTCTATCTATACGCACACAATTCCTCTTGTATGCCATATGGAATATTTAATTCTATGTGTATTGATCTCTAGCCTTTAGTATCCCGCGTGATCTCCTGGTCATCCGGACAACAACTTCTCCTAAGTCGACTCCCGATCCATCACCGGCAATACTTCCGAGGCCTCAAGACTCACCTACACATGCAAAAACAAAGATACCATATCCAAGCACAAGTTCTTCCCAACTTGACTCACGTTAGTCACACACACTCACACCAATATTCACAATTATTTTCAAACCAATCTCTTATTAAATAAATCATTTCCAAAGCTAATTGTTCATAACAAAATATTAATCATGACAATGATTCTACAATCATCACCCCACTTCAGTACTCGGACTCTGACTCCTAGTCGGAGGACAATTCTGGCAGCTTTTTACCTCCACGCGAAGTTTTTATGGCGTCCAAAGGGAATACCCCAAGTCAAGGTGCACACCGACTACGTGAACAACAAGAAGAAGAGGTTTGCCGACTGTGTGAGGAAAAGGAGGAAGAAGACATATGCCTACAAGCCGAACAGGATAATCACAACCGTCAACTACGCAAAACCGGAAGGCAAGCACAGCATGATATCCTCCAAATGTGGGTGAGCGACTATGATGTCTTCATCACCCCTCAACAGAATGTCGTGGCCGCATCAACATTGCTGGACTCCCTGTAGCTGGGAACCGATCACCAGGCAATGCTAATGATCTCGGAGATCAAGGCCATGATAATTGCTACAGCAGTACAACAGCGCCAGGAGTCTACCGACACTTTGGTCCTCTCATGTAGGTCAACTTCTGACAGTGCAACCTCATCAACTGAGGGCAAACGCCAGGCATCAGCATACAACTAAAGGCACTTGGAGTCTCTCCACGGATCACAACATAACCATGACGAAGATCACCAGTGACACCATGATGACTACGGACGGCGCAACAACAGCGACGCCAGAGACCAACTACAATGATATTACATCAAGACATACTTGCTCGCTGCCATGAACACGAGGAGGACGAACGATGACGACTGGAAGACGAATATGACTGCTTCGGCCTCCACCACGAGCGATTCAGTCACCGTAGTTGGAGTCAGAGCCCACATCATGGAAGCCACTCAGACGAAGGAGTCCCTGCCTTCACACGTGAACTACGCCAAGTTGACTGGTTGTCAGGCTTCAAACCGACTGGCATTGACAAATACGATGGCAAGACAGATCCCAAATCCTAGTTAACAGTCTACACCCTGGCAATCCGAGCAGCTGGAGGTGACTATAAGGCAATGGCTAACTATCTCCTAGTTGCCCTAGCCGAGTTGGCGCGGACTTGGTTAACGGGCTTCTGAGAGGGTCAATTGATTCCTGGGGAGAACTCTGCGACCGGTTCATGGCAAACTTCCAGGGAACCTGCGAGAGGCCAGCAACCGAGTTCAACTTCTATCAAATCCACCAAAAGAAGAACGAATCACTCTAGGACTTCATCAAGTACTTTTCCGAGAAGAGAAACACTATCCCCAAGATCAAAGACAAGACACTTATCGCCGCCTTCCGCAAGGGAGTTAAAGACACACCGTTCATCACCAAGTTCACTCAAAAAACACCAACTACAGTCAAAGCTCTTTTTGACATAGCCAATAAATACTCCACCTTGGCAGACGCTGTAGCCGAGGCACAAGAAGACAAGCCCTGACAGAGAGACCGACGAGGGACCATATAAAACAATAGACCACAAGAGACAATCGGAGTACCTTGTCATAGCAGTCAAGCACAGTCATCCTCAACCTCTCAGAACCGAAGATTATTAGAAGGACAAGTGACATGCCCGTGGGGATCAAAAGCTCAAACACGAGGATGGCACTCTTCATTCCCAACCTGTGGAATACCGAACAACTAAGTCACTTTCTGATAAATATTTTCTCCTTGATATGATGTTCTTATTCAAAGGGGGTTGGAGGGAACTCACTTCCTTATGGTTTGACTCAGATATGGTTTAGTGTCAGTCGGGATCAGATCTAGGGGGTGAGATTGTCAATTCCTTACTCGGCTTCGCCAAAGCCACAACCACTTACACCTAATAGATGCATATGTTGTATTTTCTGTTTTTGCTCTTAGTGGTTGCAAAAGTACTCGAGTAGCATAAATTCCAATCCATGAAGCTTTGCTCCATAAAAGACGAACTCAAGTCACCCAAAATGCGTGTCTGGGAAAGAGCCATAAGCCGACTCTCGGTGGTTGGGGGCTATGACTAGTCAGGCAGAGCGTTTAAACGTAAGGAGTCAACTACTTGGGGAAATTAAAATCAAAAAGAGAAGGAACATATATTTACATACATTGTAAAATATTTAGATTTTCTTCGGGTGATTGTTCTCTACATCAGATGCTTCTTATCCAATATGTTTATAATACAGGGCCCAGATCCGGATACGCGTAACAGGAACTCATGGCTATGAGCCTATCTCCTAAGCTCAGCGCTATACCAGTCTGCCAAGATATACTTGGAGTACGACGCTTCAAGAATCACTCGGTATGCTCCATGAGGGCTACTAACCGAGTACTCATGCCAGTCGGGACATGGATGTCATCTTTACATTGGTATGCCCCATGAGGGTTGCCAACTGACCTCCAGCGCCAGTTGGGGCTCGGGTACCATTCTGCTGGGTAGGGTACGCCCCATGAGGGTTGCCAGCCGAAACCTATGCTAATGCGAGGATCGGGTACCTTATTCGGCCCCAATTTTGCCAGTTGGTTACGCCCCATGAGGGTCACCAGCCGAATCCTGCGCTAGCACAGCGTTCGGGTACCTATTTGGCGAACAAGAAAAGAAGAAACTACTGGAGCTCCTAGTCAAGAAGAAGCAAGAACCGTTTAGTTAGAGGCTTCATGAAACCTGCAACCTATGGAGGTGCTCATTATTTTTCAAGTCTAAAGGATCCCAAGCATTCAGTTCCTACTGGAAGATGAACTCCCTGAAGATCGCAATGAAGCCGAGCGAGCAAGCAATGGAGCAAAAGCTTTATTGTACTTGGAGAAGACCTATACCGTCGAAGTGCATCTAGATTTATCATGTGTTATGTTACATCTGAGGAGGGCAAGCAAATTTTGCAATCTATCCACTCGAGCATCTATGGCAACCATGTTGTATTCGGAACATTAGTCGGAAAGGCTTACAGACAAGGATTCTTCTAGCTGACTTTGGTTACTGATGTTGAAGCACTCGTCCGGTCATGCAAGGGATATTAATTTTTCGCTCGGCAAACACATGTACCAGCACACGAGTTGCAGACTATCCCAATATCGTGGCCTACAGCTGGGTGTATACATTCGTATATCTTGATTATTTTCAAGTATTGAGGATATATCCTTACAAGGACCAACAACTGGTCTCCAATAAAATTGACGATACAAATATCTCTTAAGTACACCTCATCACGCAATGGGCTAGAGTCCATAGTGATAAAAGACTTATATACTTAGCCAAATTACCATGAGCAAAATTTCAATTAATAATTGGCTGAAAAGTCCAATTTCTGAGAAACATATCGCTCGGAAAAGACTTAAAGGTTAAAGATCTTTGATTTTATATTTAATTGTTTTGCAATTAAGCACAAAGTAGGGGTTACACCTAATAGGTGCGCCTATTCGGTGTACACTATTTATTTGTTTCCATGAAACCCTTTATAGTCTCGTTGCTAGCTGACATGAAGCAGGACTGGGGACAAGAAGCAATCAGACAATGAGTACTCGGAAGCAAAGCACTCAGGGATTTCTTCACCGTGGAGGATGAGCACTCAGCGTAAGCTATAACTCAACTATAAAGATCTCAGGGGCTATTGAGGAGGCCATGGGCCCCGGGTACCTCAAGGAAGGTAAATACGACCACTGGGATAGAAGGTGAACTGGTCCATATAATTATGAATAGAGTAGGACTCGGTTTTATATTACCTTACATGATAAGAAAAATGATATAATACTAACCGAACTCTCTATGTACTACTGATTAGGAATACCCTAGGTCATATCCAACTGGGTTTCCTATCCTGTAACCTTTATCCCTCTGCATATATAAGGAGGGTAGGGATCCCTTGCGGCAGATTATTTCACATACAGCGAAAGCAATACACTACAACTAGAGTAGGGTATTACCTCACATTGAGGGCCTAAACCAGTATAAACCTTCATGTTCTTTCGAATCTATTGAGTTTAGGTCTGACGCATAGCCCCATGTAATTATTATCGATATAAAACATCGACACCAGTAATATACTATCCATTTCACAAATATTTATCTTGTTTGTGTATACGCATAAGTAATTTAAATTGTATTTTATGTCTTACAAAGTATCACAAGCAACCAAAAGGCAGCATCCTATGTGAATATTATGTTTGCGAGTACCTTCGAGTAGAAGGGAGGTATTTCAAGAACCTTGAAGATGTAAATTAATCAACTATATGTTGTTACAATTATTCATACATAACAGTAATTAACACCTTTTTACCATGTTCTCGATGTAGCTGCCTAGAATTCCAAAATTGGACCGAATGATGGACGATAAATCCATTTAAAATATATAGCAGGACATGTGCCCCTTCATCCATCACAAGTGCTGTCACAAGTTACGGCGTTTGTTTGACAAAGAAGACATTCTCATCACGGACGAGAAATATTCAAATCTAATTGACTGGATGAAAACTCCGATATAAATTCTGTGTAGTGTTATAAATATTTCATCACATATGCTACATGAGACAGTTATATGTATGCATATGTATAACAATACAAATATCTTCTCTTTTAAATTAATATTAAATATAATGCTCCAATATATCCATGCCATTTAAAATAGGCTACCACGGAGTCAAATCAATCACCAATTGATTGCTCAATAATCCTCAATGATTATGTATATAGGCATGAAAAATTTTGGTGGGAAAAATTAAAAATTGGTGCAAATATCATCACAAAGCAGGAAAATTTAAAATTGGCACAAATATCATCACAGGTAGACAGCCGGGCACATTGGAATTAACCCATCTATGAGAATGGATTATACAGGCGGCTGCCTTATGTCGGCCACTTTCGATAATCGGTTTTCACAGGCGGACAATCGCTCGCCTGCGAAAACCATCCATTCTCACAGGCCTTTAATCGCAGGCGATGGCGCCGCCCGCCTGTGAAGATGGATTTTGGCCGCCTGCAAAATCGCTTTTCATGCATTATCAAACCATTGTTGCCTCAACTTTCCTCTAAACCATGTGCCGTCAGTGATGTCATTTGTGACATATAACCCTAACTCTAGTTTTGTCGCCTATTAGCTAGAGTATCTATACTCGTTAGAGTTGGAGAAAGTGGATACACATGGCATGAATCTTCAAGCAAATGGTAAGATTAGAAATTCAGTAGACTCTTTCAAACAAATCATGCATAATATATGATATTTCTGTCGTCAATATACATTTTTTTGACATTTTTCGTGCACACTTTCTTCTCTTCTCTTGTGTATTTTATGCATAGCTACTGAAGTCATTTGACCTCTCCCCTACATTTATAACCCGTGGTTATATGAATGGTGACATTGTTGGGCTAGATTTGACCGCAACAAACCAAAGAAAGAGCATCAGTTTTGGTGTCGCAAAATAGGGCTTTGCAGCAAGGAGAGTTCCCATCTTGGCGGTGTAGCGTGGGGATTAGGGGTAGTACAAGTGGCCCCATAACATGAGCAATAGGGTTTGGTGACAAGTGATAATGTTGTGTACACAAGTAACTATTGAGGGTTCCAACAACACCATTGCCAGCTAGAGCTAAAAGAAGGCTGATAAAAGAGGTTAAGAGGAAGATATAATCCTGCCCGCCTATCGGACACGTTCTTTTTAGCTTTATGGCTACTAACTTATTATGTGCATGCTTTTTTAAACTGCTAAACGATACGATTTTTTAAAAAACTTTCTATATAAAAGTTTCTTTAAATATACAAACAAATTTATTTTTCAAGTTTGTAATAGTTAATACTAAATCAACCGCATGCTAATTACATATCTTCTCGGAGAAGGTAACCGACTAATCAGCCCAAACTCTCAAAAGAACCCTGCCTTGTCGCATTGCACGCCCACTATCCCATTGTCCTTTGTTAGATTTAATTGAGTATTAGCACATTTAAATTAATTAAATTAAATAAATTAATTCCAAGACTTATTATGTTGAGAGTTACATGTGTTCAATTCATCATGGGATCCGAGAATTGACTAATGGAATGGTAACCAATGATCACTTACATCTAATTGATGGTTGATTGATAGTGGAGTAGTGGAGTATGGTCGATGGCTGGTTGATGACGATCAATTACTCTCTTCCTCTTTCTCTTCCATGAGTCCCTTCCTCTTCATCTTCCATTTCTTCTATAAAAGGAGGATGGATTTGATTTTCCATGTGTAAGAGAATAAGAGAGCACACAAACACACACTTCATTTCAGTTGCTACTTTAGTTTTCCTATCCCCGCGTCTGTGTGCACGGTTGTTGGGAGAGCAGTCCTCCAGAACTTCCGCCTTCCTAATCATGCATCGGGAGAAGAAGGCGAATTAGGCTTTTGGGGATCACATCGCACGACTGCTCGATCGATCGACTACATCCACGACTGATCGACTACATTGATTACATCCACCATGGGTGACGGCGTCAACGGGAACGTTTTTGGAAGTGAGAACAACAACGGCTCTGCATCTACTACTACTGTTGCAGCACCATATATTCTTCTGCTCTTGTATTTTTATTTGATGTTTCTGCTATAATATGCAATTGAGATAGACATCCTTGTTACTCCTATTTTTATCTGATGTATGTCTATTTATGCTATCATAATAGTTTACGTTATCCTCATCATGATTTACGTTGTTTATTTTTAAATTATTTTTAATAAAAAATTACTAATATTTTCAACGGTTAGCACGGGATCCGGGATGCCTCGTGAAACGCAGAAATCAACGGTAGCTAGACTTGTAGTAGCCTTGTACGCAGTGCTCTAGGTACTCTAGACCCATCCTGACAAAAGCATGCATACACAGATGCATGCTGCGGATGGATCGCGGCCCCAAATCAAATCAATTAGGTGCAGTAACCACAGCGCTCTTTTTCCCCTGGGTGCGGCCATGCGCTAGCTCTGGCGCCGACGCCGCAGGCGTCCATGCTGGTCGGTGCACGCACAGAGGGCATGGCCCCCCTGGGGGTGCCGTCCATGATGTGAGGTATACTTAGGTCTAAGGTAATTAAGTATCAAATATTAGATTGTATCTATTTTTTGTCTGATAGTATTATAGGATTGGAGTTCTATCGTAACACTAGGATACTAAGTAAATATATATATTTTTATATAGTATTTGCAATATATTATATAAATTGAAGCTTATAATATTGATTTTAATAATTTTAATTGATATTTTGTAAATTTGAGTGAACTTATTGATATTATTTTTAATTTACCTTATTTTAAATAATATTTTCGTAGGATCATAGGGATCATAGGATCGGGATACTACGTTTCATCTGGTAGGATTGTATGAAAGTAAATATTAGTATCGGGATATTAGGAAACATCAGCATTGTTTTGAGGATATTTGATACATTTCGAGATTTTAACAATCTTGCTTAGGTCACGTCACGTCGCGGCATGCGTGCATGCGCGCCTTCCTGCGTCGTCTGGGCTCTCGTGGGCGCGCGCCGCGCAGGACGGGTACGCGGACGAGAGCGTGTACGTGGGCGTACATAAGCTGCGTGACGGCGACGGCGACGCGGGCATACATGCGCGCGGTCCTTGTCTTCGATGACGCGCGCGACCGGCGTACCACACGCTAACTACTATAGTAGTACTGGTACTAGTAGCTTATTCGCGCTCGTGTCTCACGTTGCTGAGCTATCAATCTGTCCGACGACGACCCTGCCTGCTGTTCTAACGGTGAGCGCCCACCGATCGCATCTGGCCAACGAGACGCAGGAACACAACCATGTGGCCAGGAGTATGGTACCGTCCGATCCCCTTGCATCCCTCCCCCAATCTCATGCGTGTGCTTAGTTTGGGATTGATCCCATGATCCCATCCATCTTGGATTGGTCCAGCATGCCGAGGAGAACGGTGTGTGTCATCCAATGTTTTCTGAGGATAGGAATTACGTACGAGTGGCTCGGTACTATAGGGGACCCTAATGTGGAAAAGACAGGGTCGGCGACTGATCGACGTGCTGGTGATCTCTTGATCTAAACCAAACGACGCGCATACGTATGATTTTTGGATCGCGATCGTCAAGCTACGATCCCATGACGCAAAACCAAATTAACCTTGCTGTTAAAATGTTGCCTGCTCTCTTTCGTTTTCCCAGTTTTTTGGTCATTCGTTTTTTTCCAAAGATGTTTAGCAAAACGAATTAGCTTGTGGTTAGAGGCGCTCCAGGTAGCATAGAGTAAGACTATCTTGAAGTTACAGATTAAGATGGTGTTTGAATCTGCTTGTGCCTTAAGCTTCTTATCTCGTTTTCCGTAATCACGCTTCCCAAAATATTAAATGAGATGTTTTTTTTACAAAAAATTTCTATATAGAAATTTCTTTAAAAAAATAAATCTATTTTTTAAGTTTGTAATAACTAATACTTAATTAATTATGCGCTAATAACGTTTTTCATTTTGCGTATGGTTTATAAGCTACTTCCATAAGCCTAAACGAACGGGGGCTGCTTGCTTTAGCTTCTAGCTAAAACTTATCAGCCGTACACGAAACGAGGTAGATCATTAGTGTATGATTAATTAAGTACTAACACTACTATAGAAGTGCACATACATACCGTCCTATCAGTCCTGGATTAAAAAACATGGCACTGATAGGGTTAAAACCCAGCACCGCGCCCTCCTAATTAACGACCCAGCACTGATGCCAGACCATCAGCGCCAGGTCTTTCCCCCAACCAAGACCGATGAGGGGGCCCCTCTTCTGTCCCGGGTCTTGCCTCCAACTGTCACTAGTACATTCCATATCAGTGCTGGTTGGGGGCAAGACCGGGTATTGATGATGTCTCGGGGTGACCTTTTGACAGGAGACTAATCAGTGCCGGGTCTAGCCCCCAACTGGTACTGATATTGGTTATCAGTGTCAGTTGGCACCACCAACCGGCACAGATGATGGGGCTACATAATAGCCCCACCCTCTCACCAATCTCAAGCAGCTCGAGCAGAACAGGCAGGGAACCCTATTCTGCTCAGATCAAGCTCGGGGGGGGGGGGGGGGGGGGATTTTGCATTTTTTTCTTACGTTTTGGAGATCTTTGAGCTCTTCTGTCGATATATAATCAAGAAAAGGTTAGTGAATTAGTAGATTTTGTCACTCTTAGTGTTAATTCGCTTTATTTGTTATGTCTAGTGTACATAATTAATTGTTTGCTTAGAGCTTTATTTAATTTGTTCTCTCTCCATTAGGCGTTCAATTAGGCGTCGTAGTAATATGTGGAAATTGGTTAATTAGCGTCGACGTGATTCTTACATGTCTTATTTACGCATGGACATCAACCTAGGTAAATTAGTGACTCATTGTAGATTCCCTCACTCTTAGTGTTAATTCATTTATATGTTGTAGCTAGTGCACATAATTAATTGTTCACATAGAACTTAATTTAATTTGTTCTCTCAATTAGGCATTCAATTAGTACCGGGTTACAATTGCAATATTGTGGAAACTTAGTTAATTAGCGTCAACGTGATTTTTACATGTCTTATTTACGCATGCACATCAACCTACGTAAATTAGTGATTTAGTATAGATTCTCACACGATTAGTGTTAATATATTTTATTTGTTATGTCTAGTGCACATAATTAGTTGTTCATATAGAGCTTTATTATTATGTGAAAAATAATCATTGCAAGTTTTATCCTCTCTCTAGTGTACATACGTTTAGATATTGCCTTTTTATTTTTGAAGTATGTAACTAGATTACAAGGAGAATTTTTTTTTGATGGCACATATGAAATATTTTCATTAATTTTTTAAATTGTACAGATGGTTGACGGTGAATGTACAATTTGAAACGTGCCTCCATAGAGTACATTATAGGATTGGCTACATTTCTGAGTGCCGAGGAGGAATTCAAAGTCCGAGTAAATGCAGATTTTATAGTATGCCCGTGTGTTGATTGCAAGAACGAGAGGGGACTTTCTATACAAGACATCCATCAAGACTTAATGATACGTGGTTTTATGCCTGGATATTTTTGTTAGACCAAGCACGGTAAAACTAAAGATGAGATGCTTGCTGGAGCAACCATGGTGGGTAACGACATGCTCAATGAGGCTAGACATGAGTTTGTTGATGATAGTCCATCCTTGGCTGACGATCTCCCTGTTTAAGATGATCTAGAATGGATGTTAGGCGACAGGGAGGGGGATGAGTATAAGGCTAATGATAGGGATAAATAGAAGTTTGACTACATGCGTAGGGACAACGAGACACTGCTATTCCCTGGCTCCAGCGAGACAAAGCTACATGCGGTGATGTCACTGCTCCCTCTCAAGACAAGCGATGGATGGTCAGACAAGAGCATCATGGAACTATTGTCTCTATTGGAGGAGATTTTTCCAGAGGATCATGTTCTGCCAGAGACTATGTACCCGGCCAAGCAAGTCATCTGTCTACTCGGGCTAGATGTCCAAAAGATACATGCAGATCCAAATGATTGCATCCTTTATCGTAAACAATATGCAAATCTGGATGCATGCCCTGTGTGTCAGGCATCACGGTACAAGCAAAGAGATGACGATGATCAAGATGACAACATGGAGAAGCGCATGAAACAAATCCCCGTTAAGTTGGTGTGGTATGTCCCTATAATCCCTCGGCCGAAGCGTCTATACACTAACAAACCACGCGAAGATGATGCGATGGCATGCTGAAGAGCGTAAGAAGGACGGAATGCTTCGACATCTAGCCGAAGGGTTCCAGTGGAGGAACATCGATAGGAAGTACACAGACTTTGCATCAGAGATAAGAAATGTAGGTTTGGGTTGAGTACAGATGGCATGAATCCATTTGGTGATATGAGCAGTTGTTACAGCACCTGGCCAGTGACGCTTTGTATCTACAACCTTTCCTCTTGGTTATTTATGAAGCACAAGTATATGATAATCCAACTGATTATCCAAGGGCCGAGACAATCCGGGAACAATATTGATGTGTTTTTGAAGCCATTGGTGGAAGATCTTGTCGAGCTATGGACTAATGGCGTATAGGTTTGGGATGCCTACAAGAGGGCCTACTTTGATCTGTGCACATTGCTCTTTGTCACAATCAATGGTTATCCTGTGCTGTGCAACTTGGCGAGTCAGACTTTAAAAGGCGTTATTGCTTGCGTGCAGTGCCTAGATGATACTACACATATATGGCTCCCCTACTCAAGAAAAATGGTTTATATGCGTCATCGTAGGTTTCTCTGAAAAGACCACCCATGCCACAAGAATAAGAAAGAAATTTGATGGGACCGTGGAAAAGGGTTCTCGTCCTACACAAAATACTGGGGAACAGATCTACCAAAAGGTGAAGGATACCAGAGTTAGCTTGAGCAAATGCTGTTGCAGTGCAACTGCCCGTGACGAGCCAACTCTGTGGAAGAAGAAATCTGTGTTTTGGGATTTATTATATTGGAAGGACTTAAATGTTCAACACACGATCGATATCATGCATGTTGAAAAGAGCGTATGTCATAGTCTTGTCGGCATTTTGTTGAACATACCTGGGAAGACCAAAGATATGTTGAACTCAAGGAATGACCTGTGAGAACATAGTATCTAGGAAGAGTTGCACCCTTAGGAAAAGGATGGCGGAGGTTACTACCTCCCGACTGCCTGCTACACCCTTAGTAAGGCTAAGAAAACTAGTTTTTGTGAATGTTTGCATAGAATCAAAGTCCCCATCTGGTTACTCATCCAACATTAGAAGACCTTTCAATATGAAAGAGAAGAAATTAGTTGGCATGAAGTCACACGACTGTCACGTGATAATGACACAACTGCTCCCCATTGCACTAACAGGTATTCTGCCTAGAAGGTTCGGGGTCCTATAACAAAAATGTTTGCCTTCTTAAACATGATCTCATAGAAGGTCATCAATCCTACAAAACTGCAGAAACTATATGAAAATGTGGTTATTATGCTATGCCAGTTGGAGATTTGTTTTCCTCTGTCGTTTTTCGACACATGGTGCATGTCATTGTGCACCTTGTGAAAGAGATTAGGATCCTAAGCCCCGTGTATATGCACCAGATGTGGAGGCCATGGGCTTCAGGTACCTCAAGGAAGGCAATTACGGCCACTCGATCAGAGGGTAGGCCAGTCCATATGATTTGGGATAGAGTAGAACTCGGCCTCATGTAACCTTGCATGACAAGGAAAGGTATATAATCCTAACCGGATGCTCTATGTTCTGATAACGAAGTCTCTTGGTCATTTCTGACTAGGATTCCTACCTTGTAAACTTACCTCTTCGGTATATAAGGAGAGGTAGGGAGCCCCCTAGGATATACAGAAATCACGAAAGCAATACACAAACAACTGGAAGTAGGATATTACCTCACATTGAGGGCCTGAACTAGGATAAACTCCTCATGTTCTATTGAGTCCATCGAGTTTAGATCTGACGAGTAGCCCCATATTCAATATTGCCGATACAAAACATCGACAGTTGGCGCACCAGGTAGGGGATTCATCAAGATCATCGTCAACAAGCCCGATGGATCCAACCACTAGAGTCGTCTGCATCGCCTTTTCTCCTAGGCAAGCAATCTGATTCAGGAGCCTCAACTTCATTGCTGATGACTTCGGCAACCTCACCTTGTTCGACTTAGTTTCAACCCGATCGGGTAGGGATCAAGCCAACTTCGTGCCAGTTGGCCTCCTTAACGCTGTGTCAGTCTTCAACAGCTTGCTTCAGCAACACCCAAGACCAGTGAGCCCTAGGGCGACTCTCTTTCCTAGTATTTGACTCGGACACGGCCCTGAGCCAACCGAGATCAGATCTGGGGGAGGCAAGATCGTCATCCCTCTCTCGGACTCGCAAATGCCATAGCCATCTTCAACTCCAGCATGACGCGGCATACCCAATCCTCTGGACTCAACTCGGATATGACCCAGAGCTGCTTGAGATCGGATCTAGGGATGTTGGAGTTATAATTACACCGCTTCAATACTCGGACTCTGACACA
Source organism: Oryza meyeriana var. granulata (assembly GCA_003991445.1). Taxonomy (NCBI): domain Eukaryota; kingdom Viridiplantae; phylum Streptophyta; class Magnoliopsida; order Poales; family Poaceae; genus Oryza; species Oryza meyeriana. Next base: position 344,082 of record RYFJ01000704.1, read on the forward strand.
TAGTCGAACGGTAGCTCGGAAAGCTTCTCACCTCTACGTGAAGTCTTTATGGCATCCAAATGGGGTACCCCAAGTGAAGATGCATGTTGACTACGCGAACAACAAGAGGAAGAGGCTCGCCGACTGTGTAAGCAAAAAGAGGAAGAAGATCAGCGTCTGTAAGCTGAATAGGATGCATGCAACTGCGAGCTACGTAAAACTGGGTGGCAAGCACAACAAGAAATCCTTCAAACCAGAGTGGGCGACCATGACGTCTTCATCACCCCACAACAGAATGTCGTGGCTGCTACAACACTACTTGATACCCTGCAGCTAGGGGCTGATCACTAGGCAACACCAACCATTGCCAGAATCAAGGCCATGATAACAACAACATTGGTACAATAGCACCAGGGGAATGGAGATACCTTGGTTCATTCCAGCAAGATAGCAGCGAGATTCGACCGTCGTCACTCGGAGTCACTCCGCAGATCACAAGGCCATAACGACGATCACCGGCGATACCGTCATGACGGGCGCCGGGACAACCGTGACGCTCGGGAATGACTACGCCGTGATCTTCGTCAAGACCTTAATGCTTGATAGTGTGAACACGAGGAAGATGAACATGAGCGTTTTGGCCTCCACCATGATCGGTTTCACCACCGCAGCCGGAGCCGGATCCCTCATTACTCACCCCACTTGGACGACAGAGTCCCGCTTTCACGCATGGGCTATGCCAAGTCGACTAACCTTCAGGTTTCAATCTGATTGGGGTCGACAAATACGATGGCAAGACCAACCCGGAATCCTAGTTGACGGGGTACATTGTGGCAATCCGAGCGGCTGGAGGTGACCACAAGGCAATGGCAAACTATCTCCCTGTTGCCCTAGCCAACTCGGACGGACGTCAATGATGGGGATTCCTAGAGAGTCTATTGGCTCTTGGGGGGAACTCCATGAGCGGTTTGTCTCAAATTTTCAGGGCACATATGAAAGGCCAGCATCCGAGTATGATCTATATCAATGTCACCAGAGGAAGAGCGAGTCACTCCGGGACTTCATCAAGTGCTTTTTCGAGAAGAGGAACTCCATCCCCAAGATCAATGATGAGGAGGTCATCGCTGCCTTCTGCAAGGGAGTCAGGGACACCGTTCATCATCATGTTCACTCGAAAGCCACCCAACTCCATCAAAACTCTATTTGAGATGGCCAACAAGTATGCCGACTCGGCTGATGCTGTTGCTGAGGCATTTGACGACAAGCCCCGTGTGGAGGCCATGGGCCTCGGGTACCTCACAGAAGGCAATACGGCCACTCGGATAGAGGGTGGGCCTACCATGTAATTAGGGATATAGTAGAACTCGGCTTTATGTTACCTTGCATGACAAGGAAAGGGATATAGTCCTAGCCGGTTACTTTATGTTCTTAGAGGGAAATTCCTTGGTCAAGTCCAACTGGGATCCTACCATGTAACCTTGCCTCCTCCGTATATAAGGTGAGGCAAGGAGCCCCCTAGGGTAGAAGATAACCAACATAATACAGAATCTCACCAGAGAAATCTTGAAGGCAATACACAACAACTGGAAGTAGGGTATTACCTCACCTTGAGGGCCTGAACCAGAATAAAATCTTTTGTGTCCCTTCGCATCCATCAAGTTTGGGTCTTACGAATTGCCCCATAATCAATACAGGCGATATAAAACATCGACAGTTGGCGCGCCAGGTAGGGGCATCGTCAAGATCATCGTTAACAAGCTTGATGGATCCAATCATCGGAGTCGACAGCATCAACTTCAGCCCTGGACAAGCCATTAGTTTCGGGAGTCTCGACTTCATTGCCGATAATCTTGGCAAACTCACCCTGTCCAACTCAGTTTTGACCCAATCGGCCAGGGGCCAGGCCGACCCAGTGCTAGTCGGCTTACTCAACGCCGCAGCGGTTTTCAACAACTTACTTCGATGATATCCAAGATCTATGAGTTCAGGGACAACTCTCTTTCTTGATATTCGGCTCAGACACGGCCCTGAGCCAGTCGAGATCGGGTTTAGGGAAGGTGATATCGTCAATTTCCCACTCGGACTCAACAATTCCGCAGCCATCTTCGATTCCAATCTGGCGCGGCAAACTCAATCCTCTAGAATTCGATTCGGATATGACCCAGAGCTGCTCGGGATTGGATCTAGGGAGGTTGGGGTAATCTCACACCATTAAACTACTCCAAGTCTGACTCTCAGTCGGACAGCAGCTCGGGAAGTTTTTCTCCACCCCGTGAAGTCTTCATGGCATCAAAGGGATCAATTCCAACATAAGATGTGTGCTGACTACGCGATCAGCAGGAGGAGGAAGCTCGTCGACTACGTGAGCAACAGGAGGAAGAAAACCGACGCCTACAGGCTAAACGCAACGCTCATAATCACGATCTATGCAAGACTGGCTGAGTGGCGCAATAGGAGATCCTCCAAACTAGGGTAGGTGACCATGACGTCTTTGTAACACCTCAGTAGAACGTCATGGCCACGGCAACACTCCTGGACACCCTGCGGCTGGGGCCTGATCACCAAGCTACCCCGACTATCGCAAGGATCAAGGCCATGATAACCGCTGTAGCCTACCAACGACAACAACAGTCTAGAGACACCCTCGTCCCATCGGGTAAAACAACTTCAGATGCTGCCACATCGTCAACGCCGCTTGGAGTCAAATCGTGTTTCACAAGGGCACATGATGATCGTCGGCGGTACTAGCACGACGGGCGCCAAGAAGACCGTAATGCTGGAAAGTGACTGCAATGTGACCTCTGCCATGACATCAATGCTCGATGCCGAGAGTGCGAAGAAGACGAACAATGCTGACTTGAGGACGAGCACGAGTGCTTTGGCCTTCACCACGAGCGTTTTCACCGGCACAGTCAGAGCCGGAGCCCTCACTCAAACGAAGGAGTCCCTGCTTTCTCGTGTGAACTACAATAAGTCGATTGGCCCATGGGTTTCAAGCCTACTGGCATAGAGAAGTACGATGGCAAGACCAATCCTGAGTCCTGGCTCACTGTGTACACCCTGGCAATCTGAGCAGCTGGAGGCGACCACAAAGCTATGGCAAATTATCTTCCAGTCGCCCTGGCTGACTTAGCGTGGACGTGGTTAATGGGGTTTCCTAGAGGGTCTATTGGTTCCTGGGGGGAACACCACAAGCGGTTTGTGGCCAACTTTTAGGGGATGTACCATAGGTCAGCATCCGAGTACGACCTATACTAGTGCCATCAGAAAAAGAACGAGTCTCTACGGGGCTTCATCAAGCGCTTTTCCAAGAAGCGGAACTCGATCCCCAAGATTAAGGATGAGGTAGTCATTGCTGCCTTCCGCAAGGGAGTCAGGGACACCCTATTCATCGCAAAGTTCACTCGGAAGCTGCCTACCTCCGTCAAAGCTCTCTTCAACATGGCCAATAAATATGCTGATTCAGCTGATGCAGTCACTGAGGCACTCGACGACTAGAAGGAGCCATGACAGAAGGAGCGACGGGACACTGACGACCCGGCCCCGTCCATGGCTGGGAATCGCAAGCACAAGTCAGAAGACATTGTGACCACCATTGACTGTGCCCGACCATGACCCCTCAAGGTGGACGACTACCAGAAAGTCATGAACAGGCTATGCCCTTTCCACTCGAAGGGGAAACACGCGGCCAAAAACTGTTTCATGCTCAAGAAGTTTGGCTCCGAGCAAACATCTACGTTTGGTGAACTGAAAGACAAAGGCAAGCTAGACTCGGGCTTAAGTAGCGACTACCAAGATCCCCAAGTTGTGCTCAATCACATATTTGGAGGGCCACTAGCGTATGAGTCCAAGCGCAAATAGAAGCTAACTGCTCGAGAAGTGAACTCGGTCTTTACTGACACCCCCCTAGTATCTACATTAGTCCGATGTGGCAATTATGTTTGACCACATGGATCACCTTGACCGAGTGACGCACCCAGGATGTTACCCACTTGTCCTGGACCCAGTTATCAGAAACATCAAGTTGAAGAAGATTCTCATGGACGGAGGAAGAGCGCTCAACATCTTTTTTGCCAAGACACTTCACGAGATGAAGATACTTCGATCTGAGTTATGGCCGAGTACAACTCCCTTCCACGGGGTAATCCCCAACCTCTCTTCAACTCCACTCGGCCAGATCACTTTGTCGGTCACCTGCGGCACGCGGGATAATTTTCGCATTAAGAGTATCTGCTTCGAGGTTGCCGACTTCGAGACTTATGGCGGTATCCCACTACACATACATGATGCTCAAGATGCCTGGCCCAACAGGAGTACTCTCCATATGCAGTGATGTCAAGCAAGCCTTCACCTGTGATAGGGAGAGCTGCGAGTTGGCCCAGTCATAAGAAGCTGTAGTGGGACAGAGCAATATCTAGCTAGCAGCAACCACTTTGAAGGAGGACGACAAAGTCCCGGCAAAAATGGCGGCCAAGTCAGGAATTTCAGTGGAGTCAGAAACCAAGAAGATCCCTCGACCCTTCTGACCCTACCAAGACGGCGCTTGTCGGGATTGGACTCGACCCCAAATAGGAAGATGAGCTTGTCACCTTTCTCTAGGCGAATAGGGATATTTTTGCTTGGAAGCCTTTTGACATGCTTGGTGTACCAAGGGAGGTGATTGAGTATTCCCTCAACATTAAATCGGACGCCAAACCTGTCAAGCAACGGATACGGCGATTTGCACAAGACTTCAAAGATGCTATCCGTGAGGAGAAAACCAAGCTCCTGGCAACCGGGTTCATCAAAGAGGTCTACCACCCGGATTGGCTGGCAAACCTAGTCTTGGTCCGAAAGAAGAATGGTAAATGGCGCATGTGTGTCGACTACACTGACTTAAATAAGGCGTGTCCTAAAGACCCATTTGGTCTACCCAGGATAGATCAGGCGGTCGATTCAACTACGGGATGCGAACTACTCAACTTTCTCGACTGCTACTCGGGATATCATCAGATAAGCCTTAAGGAGGAGGAGGACTGCCTGAAGACTTGTTTTATCACGCCATTTGGAGCATATTGCTATGTCACTATGCCGTTTAGGTTGAAAAACGCTGGTGCAACGTATCAATGTGCCATCCAGCGGTGTCTTCACACTCAACTCGGGCGCAATGTGGAGGCATATATCGATGACATGGTAATCAAGACCAAGTTCAAAGGTGACCTCATTGCTGACTTAGAAGAGACTTTTCAAAGCCTTCGAAGATTCAAGATGAAGCCGAACCCGGAAAGGTGCGTCTTTGGAGTACCTTCGGGAAAACTACTCGGTTTCATCGTGTCACATCGTGGCATAGAGGCGAACCCAGAGAAGATCAACACAATCATAAACATGGCTCCCCTAACTAGCCAAAAAGATGTGCAAAAGCTGACCGGCTACATGGTGGCACTCAGTAGATTTGTTTCCCGACTTGGCGAATGGGGCATGCCCTTCTTCAAGCTATTGAAGAAAGTTGACAATTTTCAATGGACGCCTGAAGCCCAATAAGCCTTTGAGTACTTCAAGAAATTTCTCACATCACCATCTATGTTGGCGTCACCAATGCCCCAGGAACCCCTTATGCTGTATCTAGCAGCAACTACTCAGGTGGTCAGCACAGTTTTGGTCGTCGAGCGCGAAGAGCCAGGACATATCTGAGAGGCACAACGACCAATGTATTTCGTTAGTGAAATCCTAGGCGAATCAAAGATGCGCTAACTTCAAGTCCAGAAGCTGCTCTATGGACTACTCATCACTGTCCGCAATCTAGTGCACTATTTTCAATCGCACCAGGTCACAATCATCACTTCGTTTCCACTCGGGGATGTTCTACACAACCAGGAATCCATTGGTAGAATCATTAAACGGGCACTCGAGTTGATGGCGTTTGACATTACCTTTCAACCACGGACAACAATCAAATCTCAAGCACTCACCAACTTTGTGGCTGAGTGGACAGAAGTTCAGTCGGCTGCACCTGCGGACAAGCTTGAGTACTGGACAATGTACTTCGATGGTTCTCTACGGATCGGTGGAGTAGGAGTTGGTGTCGTTCTGACGTCACCAATAGGAGAAAAACTTAAATACGTCCTTCAAATACACTTTCCAGCATCCCACAACGTCTACGAGTACGAAGCACTCATCCATGGACTCCTAGTCGGCAAGATACCTTCAAGGCCTATGTCGTTATCACATTCATAATGTCCGTGGCTGTGCCTTTTCGGTGGGAGATATCGCATCGAGAAAAATTCAAACCACCAAAGATAGGCACAAATTATCTCCCTCATGGGAGGGGCCGTTCATTATCGCTAAGGTGACATGCCTGAGGGCTTACCAACTGAAGACTGAAGACGGCATCCTAATCAACAACTCATGGAACATAGAACAGCTACATCTTTTCTATACCTAAGCATTGTACTCAATTTATATACAAATAAAGTTTTTTGCTCTGACTCACTACGCCGATTGCTGCAACCGAGTAGTTAGTCGGGGGCTACATGATGATAATACATCTTCTGTTATTGCTTAAATTCGAGTGTAATTTATCTAAGTCACAAAGTCTTATAACGACCATGCTAACTTCTGCCGAGTATAGACTTATTGGATAAACACTATTCAAGTTGGTCCTCATCGCTTGGTATAATTTGGCTGGTCGCATAAGGCTAATGATGACTGTGATAAATCGAGTACTCGGACAGAATTTGCAAAAGCATAGAAACACATGGATTTACATTATATACAAATTATGATTGTTTTCCCCACACATAGACCACTTAAAGAGTTTGTTATCTTTCTGGGCAGAACAAATCACAGCGGCAACTCCTTGGCAATTGCCCTTGTAGTGGGCCTTGCCACATTGATCAGCTCAAGACCTTGCTCTGGAGTCGTGCCTTCTGCGAACCCCTTGTCGACCACCTCAATGTCCACTTGGGGGTAAAGAGACTTGGTGATTGTGAGAGCCTGGGTAATCCCCAGGGTGGCACCCTCTATAGCGAAGTTCTTCAAGACAGCCGGAGCATCTCGAAGTCGTTGCAGCACTTGGGCAGGCATGCTTGAGCTAGAACCGTCTTCTCCCGGCTGGATGATGTCTAATAGAGACTTCGCGGTGTCCACAATGGCACTCTGTGAGTCTTCTATTGCCTTGATTTCCTCGCTAAAGGAGTTAAACTACGTCTGCACATTGACCTTGTAGTCTGTCATCCAAAGACAAGCTATGAGGGGACCAGATCACTTAGTCAGCTAAAGTTCAGAAGCAGGCAAGTAACTTACTCACAAACTCAGCATCAACCTTGGACTTCGCCTTCTCAAGATCTTTGAGTTCTTTTCTCAACCTTTCCGACACCAAGGACAAGTACAGGCATCAACAATCTGTAGAGGACACCTAAAGGAACTTGGGCATCAGTAGGACTTACCCTGGATAGTCCTAGTTTTTGTCCACAGCTTGTCATGCAGCTGGTTGACTGAATCCTTTAGCTAGGTCTCCCTCTCCTTGCTAGTTCGCTCCAGCTCATCCTTCTTAGGCTGGAGTTGAGTAAATTGAGCGATCTGAGGAGTAAGCCTGGCAAGCGCCCGGCTCATCTTCTCGGACCGATCAACAACTTTCTACAAGACAAATCATTGTCGCATATGACAGTGGATTACAAGATCATATGACCAACAACAAAGTCAAAGCTACAGTCAGTTGGGCTGCATACCTGGACCTACCGTGAAGCCTTGATGGTGGCCTTGAACAGCTTGATCTACTCCTTTCTGGTGGCCTCTTCGTCTAGCCACAAGATATCCTCGCTGCCATCCGGGTTAGTCCAATAGAATACTCGGGGATAGTCACGAGGTGGAGCCTCGAGTCTGGGGAGATCGTCTTTGTCTGGCGAAGTAGAAGATGGAGAGAGGGAGCCACTGGCTTGGGGTCTTCTGGAAGTATTGGCCCTTCAGCTGGCTCGGCAATTGGCTTTGCGATTTTCTCGACAGCTGGCCGACTTCGCAAACTGGAGATTTGCACGAGTGCATTGCCTTGTCTTCAAGGGCTGGGGCGGCACTTGGCTCGGGCGGTGGCACTGAGGCCTCTACGCCAGTTGGGGCCGGGTCGGTGACGGGGGTTGGTGGCGCTGTCCCTTTGGGATTAGCGTCACTTGGCTTCCTGCATATTTATTCAGCAATCAAGACATTGCAAATCACTTTGAGTTATTTGAAGACAGAAGACCACATACCTCTTAGAAGTCTTAAACCTCCACCCCTGAGAATCACGGGGGGAGGTAGTCGGCAGAGAGCCCGAAGGCTTACTCTAGGAGAATGTGCCGCTTGGTGTTTGGCCCTGAGGCGTGGCACCAAGCGGGATCTTGCTAGTGCCAGTCGGCTCTGCACTTGGTGCGGCCGACTTGGTGGTGTGGCAGGTGTCACGTATGGATTTTTCCGTTTTCGTTTTTTTCATCTGATTGCGAAAATCCACCTTTGGTTTATTCGCCTCAAACAGCTTAACAAAAATTTCGTAATAAAAATGATTTAATATGATTAAATAATTAATTACGGTGTGATTTGTTTTCGTTTTCTTAATCGGGTTTATTTGGATTTCGGAAGTGGTGCTCGTTCCTACTTTATTTTTTATTTGGATTTCAGAAGTGGAGTTTGTTCCTACTTTATTTTTCTTTTTCTAAATCCAAAGACTCTAATTTTCGCATCCGTACCAATTTCTAGTTTCCCCGGAGGTCCAATTTCATTCTCTAATTCTCCAAATAATTTCAACAATTTCAAAGGGTATGAATTTGGCAAATTTCCGCAAAACCCCTGCCATTTTTCCTTTCCTTTTTCCCTTCCTTCCCCTTCTTTTCTCTTTTTCCACCTAGCCCCTGCCTTCCTTTCTTTTTCTCTTCTGCTCCTTCTTCTTCTACCTTCGGCAAGGAGGCCGAAGGCCTGCCTCCTCCTCCGGCAGCCCGACCTATGCCTGAGCCATGCCCTGGGCCTCCTGTTCCCTGGCCGCCCGGCCTGCTCCCGCGCCGCGCTGCGGCCTGGGCCTCACTGAGCCGCTGCGGCCTGGCCCATCTGCTGACGCCACCGCGCCTCTTGGGTCGCGTCGAGCCCGGCCTGCTCCAGCGATGTCGCCGCGCCACAGCCTCCTCCGCCCGAGCCACTGCGACACCCTAGCCGCCACACCACCCCTATATATATATATATATATATATATATATATATATATATATATATATATATATATATATATATATATGCAGCCATCGTCGTTTTTCCTCTTCTCCCGAAGCTAGCGCCGCCGCCATCTTCCTCCGCAGCTGCGCCGAGCCGACGCGCCGTCATCGTGCCGAGCCGCCGACGCCCCCAGTGAGCATCACCACCCCTGCATCGTTTTCCTTTCTTGCCCTCGCCTGCGTCCTGTTTTGCTAGCCAACCCGCCACCTCTGGTTCCGACGGCCAGCGCCGCCGCTGGGCTCGCCTCCTTTGCCTTGCCCCAGCGCCGTCACCACCGGTCTGCCGCCGCCGCTGCCCGGTCCGCCGCCTCTCGTCGACACCGCCGCCGCCGGTTCGCCGCCCCTACGCCACCCTGCAGCGCCGCCCAGGCCGTGGACGAACAGCCGACCGATAGGGATAGGGTCCTGTTCTCCCTGGTGACAGTGACACGTGGGACCCGCATATGAAAATTCCCCTTGATCTACACCGTTGGATCTCCTAGATTGAATCTCAGCCGTAGGATTTCTTTAATCCAATCTTGCCACATCACCTCGCCACGTCAGCCCTAGATCTCGCCTTGTCATCGCCACATCATCGTCACATCACCCAATCCGGTACACGTGTCGCCACGTGGCGTCCACGTCGTTAGGTCCACTGCAGCTCTCATTCTTCCAGTCCGTAGATTGAGTCCGTCATGAACCATATCACTGACCACTGGTCCCCAACCATATCACTGACCACTGGTCCCCACTCCTTTTCCTCCACAAAAATAATTCAATTTCTGAATTTAAAATCCAGGGAATATTCCAGTAACATTCCTTCTCTTTTACCTTCGGATTTTCCTGATTCCAAACTTCCAGAGTTCATATCTCATTCGTTCGGACTCCGATTCGACCTGTTCTTTTTCCTAAATTCTTTTAAAATCGAGCTCTACCTCCTGGTTCAGTCGGTTATTTTAATTGATGTTATTTAGGCTATTTTCTTGTTATTTGTTTGTTTCCTGTTGCGAACGTATAGACGCGGGAGTCAAGGAGCAGTTCGCCGCAGAAGACACAGAGCAAGGACAATACCTGGAGCAAGGCAAGTGCACCCTTTGAACATATTGGACCCAATTTATAAACTATTTTGGTTGTGAAACTTGCATTATTTTATTTACAAATCATTGATGGGTAGTATAATATAATTGTTGTTATTCCATGCCTTTGATTATTGAATACCCTGTGATACCTTGTCACCCTAGCCTTTGTGAGTTGAACATAGGGGTCAACTCAGGGTAGAGTAGTAAATGCTTAGCCCCGCTCAAAGTCGTTTTACAAGCAAAATATAATAAGGATTAATGATATACTTATCACTATTTTATGTGAGCTGTGTGGTTGTGTGCTATCTTTCCGGTAGCATGTGTTGCACCGTGTAGTAAACAACGGGCGGATAAAATGTTTTGGATTGGGGTGATGGGTGGTTCTGTGTGAACCTAGTAAGGGGGTGAGGTATCTGTGTGATCCTTACCAGGTTAGGTCTCTGTGTGAGCCTAATGTGAAGCTATGTGCTATTGTAGTTTTGGCAAGTTGCCCTAGTCAATTAAGGATTTCACTTCATAAGTCAATGATCTGAGCCTAACGTACAACCACATGCCCTAATGGGAAGGACCTGGCCCAATAGGATTCTGAGTCTTGGCACTGCCGGCCTAGGTGGTTAGATGATAGGGAAATGTGAGGGAAATGTGTCTCATGGGGGAAGGCAGTGTTGAGGCAGAGTTTCTAAAAAGCCTTGTTACAGATTCCTTGGCTGCACACAATGAGAAGTGTGATATTTGCGCATAGCCGTTACGAGGATGATGTATCTTGTGGGTAAAGCTGTATAACCTCTGCAAAGTGTTTAACTAATCTATTCGAATAGCCGCGTCCGCGGTCATGGACATGCTCGGTGAATTCAAATGAGGGGTAGTTTGTGAAAACAGGGATGGTAATGATGCTGTGTGCAGGAAAATGAATTTAGCTATGTGGTCCTGTGTGGATGGTTGGATGGTAACACCCGTTATTTAAAATGTTGTTTTTAATCTCGGTTTATAAATTGTTTATAACTGCAACTGCTGTGTTATGCAAAATAGCCTTAGCCTTCCTTTGTCAGCTGTGCATATGCATATTTCCGTGCACTTGCTGAGTATTCCATGTACTCACCTTGCAATTCCCCCCAATTCCAGAAGAAAGGTTTCCGCTATTTCTGGAGGAGTTTGCTGCTGAAGACAAGGAATAGGCCGTGTGCCCTAGTTGACTGCTTGTGGCATGTTAAATGGAGCTTCCACGTATTTATTTTATTTCCACTGCTATCTTGTTCTCTTTAGGCCCTTCGTGGCATAATAAATGTAACTTTAGCCATAAGGCTTTATCACAGTCAATTTATTAATAAATAGTTTGTTTTCTTCGTGATGTTGGCTGTGATATTATTCTTGTGACTGTGTGTCCTAGCGTGATCCTGGGCTAGTATGTGTACACAGAGGGTCCTGGTTTGGGGTTCCACAGCAAGCGTCGTAGCTCGAGCTGCAGTTGGTGCTGAAGCTGCGCCATAGATCCCCAGGAAGAGATTAAAAAGGGGATCGATCCCTAGGAAGGCTTCACAAAGAGTCACAAAAATAGAAATGTGGAAGATGGAGTTTGGATTGAGGTGGATGAGCTCGATCTGGTAAAAATCAAGAAGACCCCGAAAGAAGTCAGAGGTGGGAAGAGCGAAACCCCTATTGAAGAAAGTCTTGAAAACCATAATTTCATGGGAGTAGGGGGTAGGGATTGTTTCACCTATGGCCGAATGCCAGTTGATCAACTCCCTTGGTTGAAGACACTTGATCTTCTCCAAATGTGCAAGTTTTGCCAGGCAAGGGGTCGATATTGGCTAGGTTCCTACAGGAATGAGTGGGTCATCAGAAGAAGACCTCAATATTTTTGGAGCTTGGGAAGTGAGGAGAAGGTATCTGAGGGGGGAAAATCGACGCTGGATCAGAAGCTTTTGAGGATCCACGGAGGGGAGCTCGAGTTATGTGGAAACCCTAGCTTGGAGCCGAGAGCACGAGGGCTTTTGCGTGTGGATCTAGAAGGTGAAAGGTTTTGGTGATTTGGGAAAGAAAAGGTAATCTTTTCTCTCTCCTTGGGATTTATAGGCTTGCGCTGGGTGGTTGGCTTGGGCCGGCTTGTTTAGTAATGGGACGTAAGATATAAGTTCCTAAATGGCATGTCCTATTGGGCTGATAGCCAGGTGTGTTAAAATCATAGTCTGAGTGCTGTTTCACAGGAGCTGATTAAAATAATCAGATATGCTTCATGTCAAGCCTATTTGCTGGACACATGTGCTCAGATATCTGAATTATTTAATTGGTATTAGGGATATGTCCTTGTAAGGATTGACAGCTAGTCTCCATTAAAATTGGAGATACAGGTATCTCTCAAGTACACCTAATCACACAATGGATAAACTCCATAGTGATACTCGGCTTACATGCTTAGCCAAATTACCTTGAGCAAAAGTTTTTCCAACTGATATGATACTGAAGAGTCCAATTTCTGAGAAATGTATTACTCGGGAAAGACTTAAAGGTTAAAGATCTTTGACTTTATGTTTAATTGTTCTATAATTAAGCACAAAGTCGGGGCTACACCAAATAGGTGTGCCTATTCAGTGCACACTATTCAAATTTTGTCATGAAGCCCATCATAGCCTTGTTGCCAGCTGACATGAAGCAGGACTTGGGAGAAGAAGCACTCGGACAAAGAGTAATCTGGAGGGAAATCTTCACCATGGAGGATGAGCACTCGGCGTCAGCTGTGACTCAACTATGAAGGTCTTAGGGCCTATTGTGGAGTCCATTGGCCCGAGTACCTAATGGAAGGCAATACGGCCACTCAGATAGAGGGTGGGTTTGCCATGTAATTAGGGATATAGTAGAACTTGCTTTATGTTACCTTGCATGACAAGGAAAGGGATATAGTCCTAGCCAGTTACTCTATGTCCTTAGAGGGAAATCCCTTGGTTGAGTACGACTAGGATTCCTACCATGTAACCTTGCCTTCTCGGTATATAAGGCGAGGCAAGGAGTCCCCTGGGGCACAAGATAACCAACATCATACAGAATCTCGCCAAAGAAACCTCGAAGGCAATACACAACAGCTGGAAGTAGGGTATTTGCTCAACTTGAGGGCCTGAACTAGGATAAAATCTTTTGTGTCCCTTCACATCCATCAAGTTTGGGTCTTATGAATAGCCCTATAATCAATACAGCCAATATAAAACATCGACACCCCGACGGAAGAAATGGTGCAAGACAGACGAGGTGACTCCATCCAAGCCTGGGAACCGCAAGCGCAAGTTGAAGGACATTGTGGCCACAGTCGATCACAACTGTCCACAAGATCCCAAGGCGGACGACTACCAGAAAGTCATGAATGAACCCTGTCCTTTCTATCAAAAAAGGAAGCACTCGGCCAAGAACTGTTTCATGCTAAAGAAGTTCGTCTCGGAGCAGACATCAACATCTGGTGAAGCCAAGGATGAGGACAAACCAGACTCGGGCCCAGCTGGAGACTACCAAGACCTCCATGCTGAACTCAATCATATCTTTGGAGAGTTGTTGGCATATGAGTCCAAGCAGAAGCAAAAGCTAACTGTGCGAGAAGTCAACACTGTTTCTATCGATACCCCTTAGTATCTGCGGTGGTCCGAGCTCGCAATCATGTTCGATCGCACGGATCATCTTGACCAAGTAGCACATCCGGGGCGCTATCCACTCGTCCTGGATCTAGTTACCAAGAACATCATGTTAAAGAAGGTTTTAATCAATGGCGGGAGCGCTCTCAACATTTTGTTCACCAAGACACTCGATCAGGTGAAAATACCTCATTTCGAGCTACGGCTGAGTACAGCTTTGTTCCATGGGGTAATCCCCGGCCTCTCTTCAATGCCACATGGCCAAATCACCTTGCTAGTCACATTTGGCACACGGGAGGTGATCGAGCATTCCCTCAGCGTCAAGGCGGACGCCAAACCTATCAAGTAGCGACTACGACGCTTCGCACAAGACCGCAAAGATGCACTCCGCAAGGAGATCACCAAGCTCCTGGCAGCCGGGTTCATCAAGGAGGTCTACCACCTGGATTGGCTGGCGAACCCAGTCTTGGTTCAGAAGCAGAATGGTAAATGACGCATGTGCGTTGACTACATCGACTTAGACAAGGAGTGTCCCAAAGATCCATTTGGTCTACCTAGGATAGACCAGGTGGTTGATTCCATTGCGGGATGCGAGCACCTTAGCTTTCTTGACTGCTACTTAGGATACCATCAGATCAGCCTAAAGGAAGAAGACTACCTGAAGAGTGTCGTTGTTTTGTATCGGCAATAATTATATGGGGCTAATCATGAGACCTAAACTTGATGGATTTCAAAGGAACACAAAATGATTTATCCTGGTTCAGGCCCTCGAGGTGAGGTAATACCTACTTCCAGCTGTTGTGTATTGCCTTTGAGGTTTCTCTGGTGACCGCTCTTAGGGGGCTCCCTGCCTCCCCTTATATACTTAGGAAGCAAGGCTACATGATAGGAATCCTAGTCAGACTCTGACCAAGAGATTTCCTTCTAGGAATACAACGTACCCGACTAGGACTATAGCCTTTCCTTATCGTACAAGGTAATGTATGCTAAGTCCTATTGTATCCCTAATTACAAGGTTAGGCCCATCCTTTGTCTGAGTGGCTTTAATGCTTCTCATGAGGTACCCGAGGCCCATGGCCTCCACAATAGCCCCTGAGACCTTCATAGTTGAGTCACAGCTGATGCCGAGTGCTCATCCTCCTTGGTGAAGACTTCCCAAGTGCTTTGCTCCTGAGTACTCATCATCTGAGTGCTTCTTCTCCAAGTCCTGCGTCATATCAGCTTGCAACGAGGCTATGAAGGTCTTCATGGAAGAATATGAATAGTGTGCACCGAATAGGCGCAACTATTAGGTGTAGCCCCCAACTTTGTGCTTTATTGTGAAACAATTAAACATAAAGTTAAAGATCTTTAACCTTTTAGTCTTTCCCGAGTAGTGTACTACTCGGAAATTAGACTCTTTAGCATCATGTTAGCCGGAAGAATTGGTTCTCAGGGTAATTGTTGGCTAAGCATGTAAACTGAGTACCACTTCATGGATTTTAGCCCAATATGTAGCCAAGTGTACTTGAGAGATACCTTCATCCCCAATTTTAATGGAGACCAGCTATTGATCCTTATAAGGATATATCCTCAATACTTGGTAAATAATGCAGATATCTGAACACATGTGTCCCGCTATTAGGCCTTCATGAAGCATATCTGATTATTTAATCGGTTTCTGTAAATAGCATCTGCACTATGATTTCAACACAGCCAGCAGTCGGCTCAATAGAGCATGCCATTTAGAAACTCATATCTTGTGGCCCAGTACTGAATTAGTCGGCCGAGGCCCACTTATCAGCTCAGGCCTTATAAAGCGGGGAGAGAGAGAAAAGATTCCCCTACTTCTCCAGTCCACCGAATCGTTTCGCCTTCCAGCTCTGCGCCCAAATTCCGCGCTCTTCGCCTCACTACGGTTTGCTATAGTTTCGCCCCCGCTCGAGACTTGCTAGAATCTGCTCCGCCATATCCGTTCCCAATCTCCACAAGCCTTTTCCCCAAATTTCTCACCTCCGACACTGCCGAGGGCTCCATTTGAGATCCCTGATATGACTGCCGGGGGTCTGGCCGATGTCAGACAGCAGCCTGGTCAAGCTGAAGCTGCTGGAGAAGCAGATGATTCTGCAGCAACAAGACATCATCCACTAGCGCACTGCGGAGGGGGAGTCTATGCCGGCACCCAAATCTGGTGAGACCGTTGTCTTCATTTTGGTTTTTGACCGTGGTCTTGCCCTCCCCTCCTCGGATTTCCTTCACCAGCTTTTGTCTTTCTACCAAATAGAGTTGGTGAATTTGAATCCCAACTCTATTCTCCATATTTTGATCTTCGCCACCTTGTGCGAAGCTTTTCTAGGGGTCAAGCCCCACTTCAATCTCATCTGGTACCTATTCCACATAAAGACTCAGCCATCCAAAAATAAGATCCAAACCATTGGGGGAGCTGGACTTCAGCTTAGGAACGAAATGAAGAAGGCCTATCTCAATGTTCCTTTGAAGACATCACTCAAGGGTTGGCATAGAGAGTGGTTTTACTGCTCAAACCTTGAACCCTCTCTACCCCCTTTCTCTGGTGCTCCACCAACCATCCTGCCAAGCTGGTCATCAGTGCTAACCTATGAAGAAATGGGGTAGGTATACCAGCTGATGGAGAGGATTGACCTCCTGAAGAGCACGGGGTTGACTGGTCCCTAGGTGGCAAGGTGCTTCCTCAACCCGCCGCGCCATACCACTAAAGGCCAGGAGCCATTTCGGTTGGGACTACCAGGGCAAAGATGACCCTAGCCGAGAATACCCCAATGTAGCCTACAAGAATAAGGTTATTGATACCTTGCTCGGCTTCTTTGTTAATGGGGTGGTGGAGACCGAGGACGAGGAGTGCAACCCCAAGCCCTATTGTAAGGGCAGGCCCCAGCCAAAGGTAACCTTGAAGATATTGAAGTTAGCTTGTTATTCACCTGTGATGAATATTTGTTGATATATGTCCTGGCTTGTTTTGCAATGCGTGACACATATATTGCTAAAATACTTGCAGGACTATGAGGAGTTTGATAACGACTCCCAGGATCAGCCGGTCGTAAAATCAAAGAAGCGGCCAGCCAGCCCTTCTACCGCCCAACCTAGCCCCAAGAGGGCTGGGAAAAGACCAATTGAAGACCCGGGCAAGAAGAAAAGCACGCCGAGTGCAGCGCCGGGGAGCCTGAAGATCAAAGATCTTGTTAGTTTAGCCCCCAGGCTACCAAGCCTGAGACCGGCGCCACCAAGCCCGAGGCCAGCGCCGCCGAGCCCAAGGCCAGCGCTGCCAAGTGCCCCGGTTCCACAATCAGCTGCTTCGGGCACCGAGCTAGTTGCAGCCAACTCGACACTGTCGACTGCCGTGCCGACTAGCCCAACAGTCAGCAGCTCGCCGCTGCCAAGTAGGCTCTCGAGCCCCTCGTCGATGTCCTCAAGAGCACCTCTATGGAAATTCAAGACTTCCAAGAGGTAATAAAAAAATCCTCAATCTTCTGAGAATCTTGAATGATCTGGCAGTGTCTTGATATTTGATATGTTGTGCAGGAAGCGAGTTGACATAGATCCCAAGGGGACTATGCCACTAACTCTTGCCACTGAGCCTATCCCAGCCGAACCAGAGCCAGTCATGCTTCTTGCCTTGCCAGAGGCTGCCCCAGCTATTGAAGCTGAAGCAGTCCTGATAGCAGAGCCACCAGCGCCGGCCAACCAGGGAGTGGATGCTGAAATTGCAACTCCAACCCCCGAGCCAATCCCTGAAGCCCCTGCAGCTGTTGACCAAAGGGCCAGGACCCCATCACCTGTAGTATCGAGGTCTTCTGATGAAGGAAATCTCCCCAGGCTTGAAGGCCCTCCATGCAATTTCCCAAGGACATTTTACTAGGTCACCCCTGAGGGGGTAACGGAGAACTTCGAGCATGATGAGCAAGCAACACTGAGAGAGCAAAGGAATCTGATGTATGCTGCAATCGCCGCATCGAAGGGAGTCCAGGTATACTGCGAATCTTGCCATGTCAAATGCTTGGCAACTTCTGCAGATCTGGTATTCTTCGTATTGACCCTGATTACCCCTGGTTGGTGTTGAATAGAAGATCGTCAATTGCTCAGAAAAGATGAGCAAAGTCTTGATCGAGCTCGCCCCTCAGCTACAACAACTACGCTAGCTCCAGGTAGCCAAGGACGACCTAGAGCGAACCAGCCAAGAGAGGGAGACGTGGATGAGGGGGTCAGTAGACAAGCTCAGGGATGAAAACTGGGCCCAAGCTGAAAAGATTAGAAGTAAGTCTTTTATGTTGTCCTCTTGAGTGAATCCTGCGTAGATTTCCCCATCACTATTGATTCCCAACTGTCTTGTTGAGTTTTGACTGTAATCTTGAGTTCTTGACTGTTTTGCATTGCAGCCCTCGAAGCCGAGCTGAAAGCCCAGATAAAGGAGAGGGAAAAGCTGGACAAAGAGCTAAAGAAGGTGGAGAAGGCCAAAGCCAAGGTGGAGGCCGACTATGCCAGTAAGTCTCCTGCTTGACCATGATCTTGGCCCGACTGCTTGTTGCTCCAATTGCTTGTCTTGATTAACATATATTCTTGTCGATGCATCTGAACAGCTTCGAAAGCCAACGCCTAGGTTTAGTTTGGCGCCTTTGCGGAAGAGATTAAGATGATCAAAGAATCACGGGAAGTCCTTGCTGAATCCGTGAAGGCGCTCCTGGACATCATGTAGCCTCATTATCATGGGACCTGCTCTAGTTCCATCACCCAAGTGCACGAATGCCTTAGTGAAGCCCTGAGTATCTTGAAGAAGTACTCGGGTGAGCATGTAGCTGTCGGCGTCGCCCAAGCTCTCGCAATGACCAAATCGATCTACCCTAGGGTAGACATCGAGGCCATTGGTGAGGGTTTTGCTGAGGGGACAACTCTTGAAGAGGCACTGGAGCTATCAGCTAGGTGAGGACAACCACAGAGGCAATAGCCAGGGACCTGGGCATATAAAAACAGAACAATTATGCAGTCGGTGTCCACTGATGAACATGTATGACTGTTGTAAAGACTTTTGTGAATGTCTGTAAAATGTTGCCGAGTACTTGCTTATTCTGGTTGTCATTAGCTTTACCCGACTACGTAGTCTGTGTTGAGTAGATCAAGATAAACTTAGGAAAATACGTTCACCTCACAGAGCTATACTCGAACAAACTTAACATAATCGTTGTAGAACTTCGTGACTTAGATAAAACAAGATCGAATTTTATTAACAAGGCATATAATACATGCAGCCCCCGACTCACTACTCGGTTGAGACACACGATGTAGTGAGTCAGAGTAAAGAACTATAAAAATATAATACAAGACTCAGGTATAGAAAGGACGTAGCTGTTCTATATTCCATGAGTTGTTGACTAGGGCACCGTCTTCTGTCTTCAGTCGATAGGCGCTCGGACGTGTTACCTCAACAATAATGAACGGCCCTTCCCATAAAGGGGATAGTTTATGCCTATCTTTGGTGGTTTGTATTCTTCTCAGGATGAGATCTCCCACCAAAAAGGTGCGGCCACAAACATTTCGACTGTGATAACAACGTAGGCCATGAAGATACCTTGCCGATTGAATAGTTGCAATGTCCCTTGCTTCTTTCAACTGATCGAGTTCGACTAGTCAGTCTTCGTTTGATTTATCTTCTGAGTGGCCCCGAACTCATGGTGAGCCGAACTCCAACTCGATTGGTAACATAGCCTTAGCACCATAGACTAGGAAGAAAGGGGATTGCCATGTTGCCCGACTAACCATGGTTCTTAGAGATTAGGGAATAGATGGGAGTTCTTGTACCTACCGCCTTGCATATGGTTGTGGTCGGTCGAATACCCTAGCCTTGATACCTTGTAAGACCATGCCATTGGCACGCTCGACCTGCCCATTACTTTGCAGGTGTGCCACAGAAGCATAATAGATCTTGATGTTGAAGTTGTCACAGAAATCATGAAAAACGCTGCCAGTGAACTGAGTACCATTGTCCATTATGATGCGGTTGGGAATTCCAAATCGGTATAAAATACTCATGATGAAGTCCTTTGCTCGTGCCGTTGTTATGGTAGCAACGGGTTTTGCCTCGATCCACTTTGTGAATATATCCACTGCGACAAACAAGTGTGTGAACTCTCCTGGTGCTTTTTTGAATGGCCCGACCATGTCAAGGCTTCGAACTACAAAGGGCCAAGAGATTGGAATTGTTTGAAGTTCTTGAGCTGGAAGATGTGTTTGCCTTGCAAAGAATTGGCATCCCTCGCATGTGCGAACTATGTCTTTAGCATCTGTTACCACAGTCGGCAAGAAGAAACCCTGCCTGTAAGCCTTTCCGACTAATGTCCTGGATACAACATGGTTGCCACAGATGCCCGAGTGGATCGACTGCAAAATCTGCTTGCACTCCTCGGATGTGACGCAGCGCATGAGGACTCTGGATGCGCTTCGACGGTAAAGGTCTTCTCCGACTACAAGAAAACATTTGCTTTGACGTTTAATCCGCTCAGATTCACTGTGATCTTCTGGGAGTTTGTCGTCCAAGAGGAATTTGAAAATTGGAGTCCGCCAATCTTGAGAGATAAGTAGTACTTCACTTGTTGCCGGGGTAGGTTCAGCCCCCGACTGCTCGTCCACTAGTTTCTTCTTGACTGATGGCTCCAACAATCGTTCGACGAAAACCCCAGTTGGGACCACTTCTCATTTGGACCCCATGTTAGCCAATTCATCTATAGCTTCGTTGTATTGTCGTAATACATGAGTTATCTCCAGCCCGTCAAACTTATTGTCTAGCTTTCGTACCTCCTGACAATACGCCGCCATATTATTGTCGAGACATGTCCAATCTTTAATGACTTGGTTGACCATGAGTTGAGAATCCCCGCGTATGACCAGTTGGCGGATGCCGAGTGATATGGCAATGCAGAGCCCGTGGATGAGTGCCTCGTACTCGGCAACATTGTGGAAAGCCGGAAAGTGAATCTAGAGAACATACTTCAATTTTTCGCTAGTAGGTGACGTCAGCACGACACCAGCCCCTGCACCGTTGTTCCTTAGAGAACCATCGAAGTACATCGTCCAGTACTCTAGCTTGTCCATGTTTGTAGCCATCTGGACTTCTGTCCACTCGGCCATGAAGTCGGCTAGAACTTGAGACTTGATTGCTGTCCGAGGTTGAAAGGTAATGTCAAACGCCATCAACTTGAGCACCCATTTAGCGATTCAGCCAGCGGCCTCACGGTTGTGTAGGACGTCCCCAAGTGGATACGATGTGACAACAGTTACTTGATGCGACTGAAAATAGTGCACCAACTTCCGGAACAGTGATGACTAGGTCCTAGAGCAACTTCTGGATTTGAGGATATCTCATCTTGGAGTCGGCTAGGACCTCGCTGACAAAGTAAACTGGTCTCTGTATTTTTTGTATATGTGTCGATGTTTTACACCGGCAATATGAATATGGGGCTACTCGGCGGATGGAAACTCGATGGATTGCAAAGGAACACGGGGAGATTTTATATTGGTTCAGGCCCTCGATGTGAGGTAATACCCTACGTCCAGTTGTGGTGGTATTCCTTTGAGGATGTATGGTGGTGATTCTGGTGAACCAACTCAACCTACCCTCAGGGGGCGCCCTGCCTCCCCTTATATACTGGGGGACAGGGTTACAAGGTAGGAGTCCCAATCGGATTATGACCAAGGGATCTCCTCTTAGAGATATAACGCACCCAACTAGGATTGTGTTTTCCTTATCGTACAAGGCAAAGTCTGCCAGGGATTACTATATCTCTAATTACAAGGCCAGGCCCATCCTCTATCCGAGTGGCCCATATGCTTGTCATGAGGTACCCAGGGCCCATGGCACCCACAGTAGCCCCTGAGACCTTCATAGTTGAGTCACAGTTAATGCCGAGTGCTCATCCTCCACGGTGAAGTCTTCCTGAGTGCATTGCTCCCGAGTACTCTTTGTCTGAGTGCGTCTTCTTCCCGAGTCCTGCTTCATGTCAGCTGGCGGTGAGGCTATGAAGGGCTTCATGTAGATGTATGAATAGCATGCGCCGAATAGGCGCACCTATTAGGTGTAGCCCCCGACTTTGTGCTTAATTGTGAAAACAATTAAACATAAAGTCAAAGATCTTTAACCTCGTAGTCTTTCCCGAGTAGTATACTACTGGTATATGAGACTCTTCAGTATCATGTCTACCGGAATATGATTTATAGTCTTGCCGAGTAGCATGCTACTCGTATATGGGACTCTTCAGCTTCATGTCAGCTGGAAAAGGGTGTTTATAGTCTTTCCCGAGTGGCGTCCCACCCGGAAGTTAGACTCCTCAGCATCATGTCAGCTGGAAAGAATATTTATAGTCTCTCCCGAGTAGTGCACTACTCGGAAGTTAGACTCTTCAGCGTCATGTCGGCTGGAATAATATTGCTAATGGCAACTGTTGGCCAAGCATGTAGGCCGAGTACCACTTTATGAAATTAAATCCATTGCGTGGTCAGGTGTACTCGAGAAAGATACCTGCATCCCTAATTTTGATGAAGACCAGCTTGTGATCCTTATAAGGATATATCCTCGAGACCTAGTGGATAAGACAGATATCCAAACACATGTGTTCAGCAATTAGGCCTTCATGAAGCTTATCTGTTTACCTCATCGGTTCCTGTTGGTAGCACCAGCACTGCGATTTTATCACAGCCAGCGAGCGGCCTACATTGAGCGTGCTACTGTAGAAACTCATATCTTGGTGGCTGCTACCAAATAAGCCGGCCTGAACCGACCTACCCAGCATAGCTCTATAGAAGTAGCATCCATCGCATGTTAGGATGAGTACTCAAGCGTCGGTAACCACAATCAGCCAGAGGAATCCTTGTCTGCAAGCTTTTCCGACTTATGCTCTGGATGCAGCCTGGTTGCGACAGATGCCAGAGTAGGTATATTGCAGAATTTGCTTGCCCTCCCAGGTGTGACGCAGTGCATGAGAACTCCGGATGTGCTTTGATGACATAGGTCTTCTCTGACTTCATTAAAGCCGGATAAGGTACCCAAACCTTGCATTAGCATAGGATTTGGTTGGCGACCCTCATGGGGCATACCCAACTCAGCGAAGTTGTGACTGGATAAGGTACCTAAACCTAGCGTTAGCGTAGGATTCAGCTGGCGACCCTCATGGGGCGTGCCTCACCCAGCCGAGTGATATACGACCCCCGACTAGTGCCGGAAGTCGGTTGTCAGCTTGACATCCCGACTGGTGCAAGTATTCGGTTAGTAGCCCTCATGGAGCATTCCGAGCGTATCTTGGTAGACTAGTCCAGCCCCCGAGCGTAGGAGATAGGCTCGCAGCCCTGGGTTCCTGTCACGCGTATCCGGAGCTGACCTGTTCGGTATTTAGGAGTGGGGATGCCATCCTTGCGTTTAAGCTTGTGAGCCCCCGAGCATGTCACTTGTTGTTCTAATAATCTTCAGTTGTTGAAGGTCGAAGACGGTTGTGACCGACTGCCACAATGAAGCCGTCTGACTTGCATTTGCGATTCCCAGCTTTAGTCGGGACCGTGTTGTCGGTGCCCTCCCGCTTCTTCTGTCAGGGTGCCTTCTTGTCATCTAGGGCCTGAGCAACAGCGTCGGCCGAGTCGGCGTACTTGTTTGCCATGTTGAATAGAGCCTTGACAGAGTTGGGAGGCTTCTGAGTGAATTTAGTGGTGAACGAGGTGTCTTTGACTCCTTTTCGAAAGGCGGCGATGACGACCTCGTCCTTGATCTTCGAGATTGAGTTCTTCTTCTTAGAAAACCTCTTGATGAAGTCACGAAGAGACTTGTTCTTCCTTTGATGCAACTGATATAGGTCGTACTCGGAAGATGGCCTCTTGTATGTTCCCTGAAAGTTGGTGATGAAGCGTTCCCGGAGTTCTCCCCAGGAGCCGATTGATTGCTTGGGAAGTCCTGTTAGCCATGTCCTCGCCGAGTCAGCTAGAGCGACTGGGAGGTAGTTAGCCATGGCTTTGTGATCTCCTCCGGCTGCTCGGATTGCCAGGGTGTAGACCGTGAGCCAGGACTCAGGATGGGTCTTGCCGTCATATTTTTCGATGCCTGTAGGCTTGAAACCCGACGGCCAGTCGACCTGTTGTAGCTCCTCGGTGAAGGCCGGTACGCCTTCATCTGCATGAGGGCTCCGGCTCCGGTTGCGGTGGTGGAACCGCTTGTGATGAAGGCCGAAGCGCTTGTTCTTGTCTTCCAATTGGCATTGCTCATCTTCCTCTCGTTCGCAGCGCTGAGTGTTGATGTCTCGCTGAAGGTCATGTCGTAGTCGGCCTTGGAGATCCCGGTTGTCCCGATGGTCATCTGGATTTCGACGTCGCCGTTTGTTGGGGTTGCCGAGTGACGTCTGGCATAACTCCGTGTGCAGCTGACTAGGGCCTGCTGCTCGGTCTCGCGTTGAGGTGGATGAGATTGCCGTTGGGGAAGCCGACTTGTTAGTTGACATGAGTGTTTCGCCCGACTGTTGATGCTATTGATATGCAACAGCGGTGAGCATGGCTTTTATCCTTGCGATCATCGGGGTGGCTTGGTGATCAGGCCTGAACTGGAGTGTATCCAATAGAGTTGCAGCGGCCACGATGTTCTGTTGAGGAGTAATGAAGACGTCGTGGTCGCTAACTCGGGTTTGGAGGATTTGTTGCTGAGCAGTCCGCCCAGCCCTACATAGGTCATCGTTGCGGGCGTGCAGGCATCTTGCTTCTTCCCCTTGTTGTTCTCGCAATCGGCAGGCCTCCTCTTCTTGTTGTTCGTAGTCGGCGTGATTCCTGAGTAGGAGTAGAGCCTTTGGATGCAATGAAGATTTCTCGTGGCGGAGAGAAGCTTGCCGAGCTGCTGTCTGACTTAGAGTCGGAGTCCGACTGAGAGTCAGAATCCGACTGAGAGTCGAAGTCGGAATAATTGATGGGGGTGATTATAACTCTGACCTCCCTAGATCCGATCTCGAGCGGCTCTAGGCCATATCCAAGTCGAACTTCAGAGGATCGGGTTTGCCGCATCGGATGTTGTTTGAAGATGTCCGCGGCGTTGCCGAGTCCGAACGGGAGATTGATGATCTCCTCCTTCCTTAAGCCCGATCTCGGCCGGCTCAAGACTGAGTCCGAGTTAGACACTAAAAGGAAGAATTGTCCCAAGACCCGGGCAAGTGGAAGATTGCCGCAGCAAGTGGATGATGGTCGCTGCAGCATCGTGTGGACCGACTGGCACGGAGTCGGCTGATTCCTCGGCCGGTTGGATCTGGTTTG
Source organism: Oryza meyeriana var. granulata (assembly GCA_003991445.1). NCBI lineage: Eukaryota > Viridiplantae > Streptophyta > Magnoliopsida > Poales > Poaceae > Oryza > Oryza meyeriana. Next base: position 369,219 of record RYFJ01000704.1, read on the forward strand.
CGTCGGCCAAGGTGAGATTGCCGAACATGTCGGCAACGAAGTCGAGGCTTCTGAATGAGATTGTATCTTCGGGGGAGAATTTGCCGCCGTCGACTCCGGTTACTGGATCCATTGAGCTTGTAGATGTAGATCTCGCTGAAGCCCCTACCTGGCGCGCCAACTGTCGATGTTTTACACCGGCAATATGAATATGGGGCTACTCGGCGGATGGAAACTCAGTGGATTGCAAAGGAACACAGGGAGATTTTATACTGGTTTAGGCCCTCGATGTGAGGTAATACCCTACGTCCAGTTGTGGTGGTATTCCTTTGAGGATGTATGGTGGTGATTCTGGTGAACCAACTCAACCTGCCCTCAGGGAGCGCCCTGCCTCCCTTTATATACTGGGGGATAGGGTTACAAGGTAGGAGTCCCAACCGGATTACGGCCAAGGGATCTCCTCTTAGAGATATAACGCACCCAACTAGGACTGTGTTTTCCTTATCGTACAAGGCAAAGTCTGCCAGGGATTTCTATATCTCTAATTACATGGCCAGGCCCATCCTCTATCCGAGTGGCCCATATGCTTGTCATGAGGTACCCGGGGCCCATGGCACCCACAATATGCCCTGGCTCTGCTCGCTCGACTACCAACACTGTGCTGACTACGTGAGTAGTTGACGCCAGATACGACATTAGTGGTTCCTGGGGCATGGGTGATGCCAACACTGGTGGTGATGCGAGAAATTTTTTGAAGTTTTTGAAGGCTTGCTGGGCTTCAGGTGTCCATTGAAAATTGTCCGCTTTCTTCAGTAATTTGAAACAAGGCATGCCCCGTTCACTAAGTCGGGAGATGAATCGGCTGAGTGCCGCCATGCAACTTGTCTGCTTTTGGACATCCTTCTAGCTAGTTGGGGGTGCCATATTTATGATAGCGTTGATTTTCTCTAGATTGGCCTCGATGCCTCGGTGTGATTCGATGAAGCCGAGTAGCTTTCTGGACGGTACTCCGAAGGCTCACTTGTTTGGATTCAACTTCATCTTGAATCTCCAAAGGCTTTGGAAAGTTTCCTCCAAGTCGGTGATGAGGTTTTCCTTTGATTTTGTCTTGATTACCACGTCACGACATATGCCTCCACGTTGCACCCGAGTTGAGTATAAAGACACCGCTGGATTCCTCGTTGATACGTTGATCTAGCATTTTTCAACCCGAACGGCATAGTGACATAGCAGTATGCTCAACCGGCGTGACGATAGAAGTCTTCAAGCAGTCCTCCTCCTTCTAGCTGATTTGGTGATATCCTGAGTAACAGTCGAGAAAGCTGAGTAGCCACACCCCGCAGTTGAATCAACCACCTGATCTATTCTGGGTAGACCAAATGGATCTTTGGGGCACGCCTTGTTTAACTCGGTGTAGTCGATGCACATGTGCTATTTACCATTCTTTTTCCAGACCAGGACTGGGTTTGCCAGCCAATCCGGGTGATAGACCTCTTTGATGAACCTGGCTACAAGTAGCTTGGTTATCTCCTCCCAAATAGCATCTTTGCAGTCTTGTGCAAAGCACTGTAGTTGTTGTTTGACTGGTTTGGTGTCCAGCTTGACATTGAGGGAATGCTCAATCACCTCCCTTGGCACACCAGGTATGTCGAAAGGTTTCCATGCAAATATGTCCCTGTTCACCTGGTGGAAGGTGATGAGCTCGTCTTCCTATTTGGGCGAGTCCAGTCCCGGCAAGCACAGTTTTGGAGGGGTCAGAAGGGTTTAGGGGGATCTTTTTAGTTTCAGAGTTCGCTGAAATTTCCAACTTGGCTGATTTTTTCACCAGAACTTGATCGTCCTCACTTTCTTTTGTGGCGGCTAGTCGGATGTTGTTCCGTTCGATTGCCACTTCGTGTAACTGGGCCAGCTCGTAGCTCTCCTTGTCGCAGGTGAAGGCTTGCTTGACATCGCTACGAAGGGAAAGCACTCCAGCTGGTCCTGGCAGCTTGAACATGATATATGTGTAGTGGGGCACTGCCATGAATTTGGCAAGTGCCGGCCGTCCGAGTATGGCGTGGTACGCAGTCTCGAAGTCGGCAACCTCGAAATAGATATTCTCTGTGTAGAAGTTTTCCCACGTGCCAAACGTGATTGGCAGAGTGATCTGTCTAAGTGGGGTGGAAGATAGGCTGGGGATTACCCCATGGAAGAGCGTTGTACTCGGCCATAGCTCGGAGCGAGCGATCTTCATCTCGTCAAGCGTCTTGGTGAACAGGATGTTGAGAGCGCTTCCTCCGTCGATGAGAACCTTCTTTAATTTGATGCTCCTGATGACCGGGTCCAGGACGAGTGGATAGCGTCCTAGATTTGTGACCCGATTAGGGTGATCCGCGCGGTCAAACGTGATTGGTGTTTCTGACCAATGCAAGTACTGGGGGGCGTCTGCAGAGATCGAGTTAACTTTGCGTGCTGTTAGCTTCTGCTTCCTCTTGGACTCGTATGCAGTCGGCCCTCCAAAGATGTGGTTGAGCTCAGCTTGGAGATCTTGGTAGTCGTCGGCTGCTCCCGGATCTGGCTTGTCCATGTTTTTATTATTACTAGATGTTGATGTCTGCTCGAAAGCAAACTTCTTGAGCATGAAGTAGTCCTTAGCTGCGTGCTTGCCTTTTGGGTGGAAAGGGCATGGCCCGTTCATCAACTTTTGGTACTCGTTTGTCCTCGGGGGTCGCGGCCGAGTACCCTCCACAGCAACCACCACGTTGTCCGACTTGCGCTTGCTGTTGTCGGACTTGTTCTGTGCTGGCTCATCGTTATCTTTTTTGTCCTTTTGTCGGGGCTCCTTCTTGTCGTCCAGGGCCTCGGCAACTGCATCGGCCGAGTCAGCGTATTTGTTGGCCATGTTGAATAGGGCCTTGACAGAATTTGGTGGCTTTTGAGTAAACTTGGCAATGAACGGGGTATCTCTGACTCCCTTACGTAAGGCGGCGATGATGACCTCATCCTTGATCTTCGGGATTGAATTCCTCTTCTCTGAAAACCTCTTGATGAAATTATGAAGAGACTCGTTCTTCCTTTGATGGCACTGATACAGGTCGTACTCGGAAGATGGCCTCTTGTACGTCCCTTGGAAATTGGCGATGAAGCATTCCTGGAGTTCTCCCCAGGAGCCAATTGATCTCTTAGGAAGTCCTGTTAGCCATGTCCTCACCGAGTCAGCTAGAGCGACTGGGAGGTAGTTAGCCATGGCCTTATGATCTCCTCCAGCTGCTCGGATTGCCAAAGTGTAAACTGTGAGCCAGGACTCGGGGTTGGTCTTCCCATTGTATTTTTCAATTCCAGTTGGCTTGAAACCTAACGGCCAGTCGACTTGTTGCAGCTCGTGAGTGAAGGCTGGTACACCTTCATCCGTGTGAGGGCTCCGACTCTAACTGCGGTGATGAAACCACTCATGATGCAGGCCAAAGTGCTCATTCTCGTGTTCTAGTCAGTGACGCTCATCTTCCTCGCCTTTGCAGCGTCGTGCATTGATGTCTTGCCGAAGATCATGTCGTAGTCGGCCTTGGACATCCTGGTTGTCCCAACGGTCATCTTGATGTCGGTGCCACCGGTCATTATTGTGGTTGCCGAGTGACGTGTGGCATGACTCTGTGTGTAGTTGACTGGAGCCGGCTACTCGGCGTGGTGTTGAGGCAGATGAGACAGTCATTGGAGAAGCCGCCCTATTGGACGGTATGAGAGTGTCACCTGACTGTTGATACTGTTGGCATGCAGCAGTGGTGATCATGGCTTTAATCCTTGCTATCGTCGGGGTGCCCTAGTGATCAGGCCCAAACTGCAGTGTATCTAGTAAGGTTGTAGTGGCCACAACGTTCTATTGAGGGGTCACAAAGTCATCATGGTCGCCGACTCGGGTTTGGAGGATCTCCTGTTGAGCAGTGTGCCCAGCCTTGCATAGATTGTCGTTGCGAACATCGCACTCGGCCTGCAGGCGTCTTGCATCTTCCTCATGTTGTTCATGTAGTCGGCATGCTTCCTCTTCTTGCAAATCGTGTAGTTAGTGTACCTCCTGAGTAGGAGTTGAACCCTTGGATGTCATAAAAACTTCACGTGGTGGGGAAAAGCTCGCCAAAGTACTGTCCGACTGAGAGTTGGAGTCGGAATAGTTGAGGGGGGTAATAACGACCCTGACCTCCCTAGATCCAATCTTGAGCGGCTCTGAGCCGTATCCGAGTTGAACTTCAGGTGATCAGGTCTGCCGCGTTAGATGTTGATTGAACAAATCTGTAGCATTGCTGAGTCCGAACGGGACATTGACAATCTCCTCCTTTCTTAGCCCGATCTTGTCTGGCTTGAGGCCGAGTCCGAGTCGAACACTGAAAGAATGAGTTGTCCCTAGACTCGGGCATGTTGGAGGTCGCTGCAGCATGTCGCCAAAAATTGCTGCGGCGTTGCGTAGGCCGACCGATGCAGAGTCGGCTTGGTCCCTGGCCAATCAGATCGGATCCGAGTTGTACAGGGTAAGGTTGCCGAATTCATCGGCGACAAAGTCGAGGCTCCCGAAGCTGATTGTTTGCCCGGGGAAAAAGTTGATGCCGTCAACTCCTGTGGTTGGATCCATTAGGCTTGTTGAAGATGATCTCGCCGATGCCCCTACCTGGCACGCCAATTGTCGATGTTTTGTACCGGCAATAATAATATGGGGCTACTCGTGAGACCTAAACTTGATGGATTGCAAAGGAACACAAAATGGTTTATCCTGGTTCAGGCACTCGAGGTGAGGTAATACCCTACACCACAGCTGGAAGTAGGGTATTACCTCACCTCGAGGGCCTAAACCAGGATAAATCATTTCGTGTTCCATTGCAATCCATCAAGTTTAGGTCATACGAGTAGCCCCATATAATTATTGCTGATACAAAATATCGACAGTTGGCACGCTAGGTAGGGGCTTCGGCGAGATCATCTTCCACAAGCCTGATGGATCCCATCACCGGAGTCGACGGCATCAACTTCTTCCCCGGGCGAACAATCACCTTCGGGAGTCTCGACTTCGTCGCCGACAAATTCGGCAGCCTCACCCTGTCCAACTCAGATACGATCCGATTGGCCAGGGGCCAAGCCGACTCCACGTGGGTCAGCCTACGTAATGCTGCAGTGATGTTCGTCGACATGCTGTGGCGATCTCCAACATACCCGAGTCTAGGGACAACTTTTTCTTTCGGTGTTCGACTCAGACTTGGTTTTGAGCCGGCCGAGATCGGGCTAAGAGAGGAAGTGATCGTCAATCTCTCATTTGGACTCGGCAATGCCATGGATAACTTCAATCAGCTTCTAACGCGGCAAACCCGATCCCTGGAGTTCAACTCGGATATGGCTCAGAGCCGCTCGAGATTGCATCTAGGGAGGTTGGGGGTCGTTATTACTCCCCTCAACCATTCTGACTTCGATTCTCAGTCGGACAGCACTTCGGCGAGCTTTCCTCCACCACGTGAAGTCTTTATGGCGTCTAAAGGCTCAACTCCCACTCAGGAGGCACGCCGACTTCGCGATTTGCAAGAAGAGGAAGCCCACCGACAATGTGAACAACAGGAGGAAGATGCAAGACGCCTGCAGGCCGAGCGCGATGCTCGCAACGACAATCTGCGCAAGGCTGGGCAGACTGCTCAACAGAAAATCCTCCAAACCTAAGACGGCGACCATGACATTTTTGTATCTCCTCAACAGAACGTTGTGGCCACTGCAACCCTATTGGATACACTACAGTTTGGGCGTGATCACCAGGCCACCCCAACGATAGCAAGGATAAAAGCCATGATCACCGCCGCTGCATGTCAGCAGCGTCAACAGTTGGATGACACTCTCGTACTGACCAACAGGTCGGCTTCTCCGATGGCGATCTCATCTACCTCAACGCAATGCCGAGCTGCCGGCTCTAGTCAGCCGCACAAGGATTCACGCCACACGTCACTCGGCAACCACAATAATGGCTAACAGCACCAAAATCAAGATGACCATCGGCACAACTAGGAGGTTTGAGGCCAACTACGACGAGATCTCCGGCAAGACATCAACACACGACGCTGCAAACGCGAGGAAGACGAATGTTGCCGACTAGAAGATGAGAATGAGAGCTTCGGCCTCCACCATGAGCGGTTTCACCGCCGTAGTCAGAGTCGGAGTCCTCATACAGATGAAAGAGTACCGGCCTTCACCCATGAGCTGCAACAAGTTGACTGGCCATTAGGCTTCAAGCTGATTGGAATTGAAAAATACGACGGGAAGACCAACCCCAAGTCCTGGCTCACAGTTTACACTCTGGCGATTCGAGTAGCTAGAGGAGATCACAAGGCCATGGCTAACTGCCTCCTAGTTGCTCTAGCCGACTTGGTGAGGACATGGCTAACTGGACTTCCTAAGAGGTCAATTGGCTCCTAGGGAGAACTCTGGGAACGCTTCATTGCCAATTTCCAAGGAACGTACGAGAGGCCATCTTCCGAGTACGATCTGTATCAATGCCATCAAAGGAAGAACGAGTCTCTTCGTGATTTCATCAAGAGGTTTTCTGAGAAGAGGAATTCAATCCTGAAGATCAAGGATGAGGTCATCATTGCTGCCTTCCGTAAGGGAGTCAGAGACACCCCGTTCATTGCCAAGTTTACTCGGAAACCTCCCTCTTCTGTCAAGGCTCTTTTTGACATGGCGAACAAATACGCCAACTCAGCCGATGCAGTTGCTGAGGCCCTGGACGACAAGAAGGAGCCCCGGCAGAAGGACAAAAAAGACAACGACAAGCCAGCATAGAATAAGTCTGGCAACCGGAAGCGCAAGTCGGACAACGTGGTGGCTATTGTGGAGCGTACTCGGTCGCGACCCCCGAGGACAGACGAGTACCAAAAAGTGATGAACGGGTTATGTCCCTTTCATCCAAAGGGCAAGCACGTGGCTAAGAACTGCTTCATGCTCAAAAAGTTTGCTTACGAGCAGACTTCAACATCTGTCAGCAACAAAGACAAGGACAAGCCAGATCCGGGCGCAGCCAGCAACTACCAATATCACCAAGCTAAGCTCAACCACATCTTTAGAGGGCCGACTGCGTACGAGTCCAAGAGGAAGCAGAAGCTCATACCAGCTGGAGTGCTTTCTCTTCATAGCGATGTCAAGCAAGCCTTCACCTGCGACAAGGAGAGCTGTGAGCTGACCCAATCTCAAGAAGCGGCAGTCGGGTGCAACAACATCCGACTAGCCGCTACAATAGCAAACGAGGATGATCAAGCTCCGGTGAAAAAAGCAGCCAAGTCAGGAATTTCAGGGGACTCAGAAACAGAAAAGATTCCCCTGGACCCTTCCGACCCCTCCAAAACTGCTCTTGTCGGGACTGGACTCGACCCCAAATAGGAAGACGAGCTCGTCACCTTACTCCAAGCGAACAGGGATATATTTGGTTGGAAACCTTCCAACATGCCTGGTGTACCAAGGGAGGTGATCGAGCATTCTCACATCAAACAGGACGCCAAGCTAGTCAAACAACGACTACAGCGCGTCGAACTGGACCGCAAAGATGCTATTTGGGAGGAGATAACCAAGCTCCTTGCAGCCGGGTTCATCAAAGTGGTCTACCACCCGGATTGACTGGCAAACCTAGTCTTGGTCCAGAAGAAGAACGGTAAATGGCGCATGTGCGTCGACTACACCGACTTAAACAAGGTGTGCCCCAAAGACCCATTTGGTCTACCCAGAATAGATCCGGTGATGGATTCAACTGCAGGGTGTGAACATCTCAGCTTTCTCGACTATTACTTGGGATATCACCAAATCAGCTTGACGGAGGAGGATTGCTTGAAGACTTCTTTCATCACGTCGTTTGGAGCATACTACTATGTCACTATGCTATTCGGGTTAAAAACGCTGGAGCAACGTATCAACGAGCAATTCAATGGTGTTTACACACTCAACTCGGGCACAACGTGGAGGCATCTATCGATGACATGGTGATCAAGACAAAATCCAAGGAAGACCTCATCGCCGACTTGGAGGAAGCTTTCCAAACGTTCGGAGATTCAAGATGAAGTTGAATCCGGGGAAGTGTGCCTTCGGTGTACCGTCCAGAAAGCTACTCAGCTTCATCATATCACATTGAGGCATCGAGGCTAATCCAGAGAAAATCAATGCTATCATGAACATGGCACCCCCAACTAGCTAGAAGGACGTCCAAAAGCTGACAGGCTGCATGGCGGCACTCAGCCGATTCATGTCTCGACTTGGTGAACGGGGAATGCCCTTTTTCAAACTATTGAAGAAAGCGGACAATTTTCAATGGACACCCGAAGCCCACCAAGCCTTCGAAGACTTCAAAAAATTTCTTACATCACCACCAGCGTTGGTTTCACCCATGCCCCAGGAACCACTAATGTTATACCTGGCAGCAACCACTCAGGTAGTCAGCTCGGTGCTGGTAGTGGAGCGAGCAGAGCTAGGTCATATATAGAAAATACAAAGGCTAGTCTACTTTATCAGCGAGGTCCTAGCCAACTCCAAGATGTCCAGAAGCTGTTATGTGGCCCACTCATCACTATTCGGAAGTTGGTGCACTATTTTCAGTCGCTTCAAGTAACTATTGTCACATCGTATCCACTTGGGGACATCTTACATAACCGTGAGGCCACTGATAGAATCGCTAAATGGGTGCTCGAGTTGATGGCGTTCAACATTATCTTTCAGCCACGGGCAGCAATCAAGTCTCAAGCTCTAGCCAATTTCGTGGCCGAGTGGACAGAAGTCTAGACGACTACAAACACGGACAAGCTAGAGTACTGGATGATGTAATTCGACGGTTTTCTATAGATCGGTGGCGCAGGGGCTAGCGTCGTGCTGATGTCACCCACCGGTGAAAAACTAAAGTATGTTCTCCAGATTCTCTTTCCGGCTTCCCACAATGTTACCGAGTACGAGGCACTCATCCACGGGCTCCGCATTGCCATATCACTCAGCATTCACCGACTGGTCGTATGCAGGGATTCTGAACTCATGGTCAACCAAGTCATGAAAGACTAGACATGTCTCGACAATAATATGGCGGCATATTGTCAGGAGGTACGAAAGCTAGAAAACAAGTTCGATGGGCTATAAATAATTCATGTATTACGACAATACAACGAAGCTGCAGACGAATTGGCCAACATGGGATCCAAACGAGAAGTGGTCCCGACTGGGATTTTTGTCGAACAACTATTGGAGCCATCCGTCAAGAAGAAACCAGTGCTCGAACAGTCGGGGACTGAACCTACCCCGGCAACAAATGAAGTGCTAATCATCTCTCAAGACTGGTGGACTCCAATTTTCAAATTCCACTTGGACGATGAACTCCTAGAAGATCGCAACGAATCAGAGAGGATTAAAGGACGAAGCATATGTTTTCTTGTAGTCAGAGAAGACCTTTACCGTCGAAGGGCATCCAGAGTCCTCATGCGCTGCATCACACTTGAGTAGGGCAAGCAGATTCTGCAATCGATCCACTCGGGTATTTGTGGCAACCATGCCGCATCCAGGACATTAGTCGGAAAGGCATACAGGCAGGGTTTCTTCTGGCCGGCTGTGGTGACAGACGCTAAAGACATAGTTTGCACATGCGAGGGATGCAAATTCTATGCAAGGCAAACACATCTTCCAGTTCAAGAACTTCAAACAATTCCAATCTCTTGGCCCTTTGCAGTTTGGGGGCTTGACATGGTCGGGCCGTTCAAAAAAGCGCCAGGAGGGTTCACACACTTGTTTGTCGTAGTGGATAAATTCACAAAGTGGATCGAGGCAAAACCCATTGCTACCATAACAGCGGCACGGGCAAAGGACTTCATCATGAGTATTTTATATTGATTTTGAGTTCCTAACCACATCATAATGGACAACGGTACTCAGTTCATTGGCGGCGTGTTTTAAGATTTCTGTGACGACTTTGGCATCAAGATCTGTTATGCTTCTGTTGTACACCCAAGGAGTAATGGGCAGGTCGAGCATGCCAATAGTATGGTCTTACAAGGTATCAAGGCTAGGGTATTTGACCGACTACAACCATATACAGGTGGTGGGTACAAGAACTCCCATTTGTTCTCTAGTCTCTAAGAACCACGATTAGTCGGGCAATAGGGCAATACCCTTTCTTCCTAGTCTATGGTGCTGAGGCTATGTTACCAACTGAGTTGGAGTTTGGCTCTCCGTGAGTTCGAGCCCACTCAGAAGAAGAATCAAACAGAGACCGACTGGTCGAACTCGATCAGTTGGAGGAAGCAAGGGACATCACAACTATCCAGTCGGCAAGGTATCTTCAAGGCCTACGTCGTTATCATAGTTGGAATGTTCATGGCCGTGCCTTTTTGGTGGGAGATCTCGTTCTGAGAAAGATACAAACCACCAAAGACAGGCATAAACTATCCTCTTTATGGGAAGGGCCATTCATTATCACTAAGGTAACACGTCCAGGCGCCTACCGACTAAAAACTGAAGATGGTGCCCTAGTTAGCAACTCATGGAATATAGAACAGCTACGTCCTTTCTATACCTGAGTCTTGTATTTCCTCTATACATATGAATAAAGATTTGTTTCTCTGACTCACTACGTCGCTTGTCCCAATCGAGTAGTGAGTCGGGGGCTGCATGTATTATTTGCCTTGTTAATAAAATCCGAGCTTGTTTTATCTAAGTCAAGAGGTTCTACAACGATTATGCTAAGTTTTCCTGAGTATAGCTCTCAGAGGTGAACGTTTTTTCTTAAGTTCCTCTTGATCTACTCGGCGCAGACTACATAGTCGGGTAAAGCTAATGACAACTTAGAATAAGCAAGTACTCGGCAGCACTTTACAAGATATTTATACAAGCCTTTACAAAAGTTATATATGTTCATGAATGAGCACCGATTGCATAATTACTCTGTTTTTACATGCCCAGGTCCCTGGCTATTGCCTCCACGGTTGGCCTCACCTGGTTGATTAGCTCTAGCACCTCATCAGGAGTTGTCACTTGGCAAAACCCTCACCAATGGCCTTAATGTCTACCCTAGGGTAAATTGATTTGGTCATGGTGAGAGCTTGGGCGACGCCGACAGTTACATGATCATCCGAGTATTGCTTCAGGATACTTAGGGCTTCGCTTAGGCGTTCGTGCACTTCGGTGACGGTACTGGAGCTGGTCCAAGGATAGTGAGGCTGCATAATGTCCAGGAGCCCTTTCACGGATTCAACAAGCACTTCCCGTGATTCCTTGATCATCTTAATCTCCTCAGTGAAGGCACCAAACTGAATCTGGGCGTTGGCTTTTGAAGCTGTTTAGATGCATCGACAAATATATTGGTTAGCCAAGATTAGCAGTCGGAGAAACAAGCAGACGGGCTAAGATCATAGTCAAGCAGGAGACTTACTGGCATAGTCAGCCTCCACCTTGGCTTTGGCCTTCTCCACTTCCTTCAGCTTTTTATCTTATTTTTCCCTCTCCTTTGCCTGGGCTTTCAGCTCGGCTTTGAGAGCTGCAAATCAAAGCAGTCAAGAACTCAAGATTGCAGTCAAAACTCAACAAGGCAGTTGGGAATCAACAACGGTGGAGAAGTCTACTCAGGATTCACTCAGGAGGACAACACAGAAGACTTCTTTTGATCTTTTTAGCTTGGGCCTAGTTTTCGTCCCTGAGCTTTTCTACCGATCCCCTTAGCCATGTCTCCCTCTCTTGGCTAGTCCGCTCTAGGTCATCCTTGGCTACCAATTGTTGGCACAGTTGTTGGAGCTGGGGGGCGAGCTCGGTCAGGACCTTATTCATCTTCTCTGAGCGATCGACGATCTTCTGCTTAGAACAAACCAGGGAAAATCAGAGTCAAACGGTAGAATACCAGATCAACGGAAACTGTCAAGAACCTAACATGGTGAGATTCACTACATACCTGGACTCCCTTGGACGCAGCGATTGCAGCATGCATGAGATTTCTATGCTCCCTCAATGCTACTTGCTTGTTGTGCTCGTAGCTCTCTACAACTCTCTTGGGGGTGACCCAATAAAAAGTCCTTGGGAAGTTGCATGGAGGGGCTTCGAGCCTAGTGAGATCTCCTTCATCGGAAGATGACGATATTGCCGGCGATGGGGTCTTGGCCCTGAGTTCGGCAGTTGCAGGATCTTCGGTGATCTGCTCGGGGGCTGGAGTAGTAGCTTCAGCATTCGCTCCCTGGTTGACTGGCGCTGGTAATTCTGCTGTCAGGGCTACTTCAGCTTCAGCAGCTAGGGCAGCCTCTAGCTTGGCAGGTGAAATTGCTGGCTCTGGCTCGGCTGGGATGGGCTCGGTGGCAGGAGCTGCTGGCGTAGTCCCCTTGGGATCTATGTCAACTTGCTTCCTGCACAATATGCCAAATATCAATACATTTACCAAATCATTTAAGATTCTCAGAAGATTGAAGGTATTTTTTATTACCTCTTGGAAGTCTTGAATTTCCATTGAGGAGCTCCAGGAGATGTCGGTGAGGGGCTTGACAGCCCGCTCGGCGGTGGAGAGCTGCTGGCTGTCGGGCCAGTCGGTGCGGCAGTCGGCAGTGGAGATTTGGCCCTAGTCGGCTCTGTTTCCAATGTGGCTGACTAGGGGGTCAAGGCACTTGGTGGTGCTGGCCTTGGGATGGGTGACACCAGTCTTGGGCTTGGCGGCCTAGGAGCTAAACTGGCAGGGTCCTTGATCTTAGGCTCCCTAGTGCTGCACTCGGTGTGCTTGTTTTCTTCTTGCCCGGGTCTTCAATTGGTTTCTTCCCAACCCTCTTGGAGCTAGGTTGGGTAGTAGAAGGGTTGGTTGGCTGCTTCTTCGATTTGGTGGCCGGCTGATTTTAGGAGTCATTATCAAACTCCACACAGTCCTGCAAATATTTCGATGACATACATCATGCATTATAGAACAATCCAAGACAGATATTCACAAATATTCATCACAGAAGGATAACAATCCAATATCAATCTTTCAAGATTACCTGTGTACAAGGCCTATTCTAGCTATAGGGCTTGGGGGCGTGTTCTTCGTCCTCAGTCTCCACTACCCTATTGACAAAGAAGCCGAGCAGGGTATCAGTAACCTTGTTCTTGTCGGCTATGTCAGGGTATTCACGACTGGGGTCATCCTTGCCATGGTAATCCCAACCAAAATGGCTCCTGGCCTTCAGTGGCTTGGTCCGGCGGTTGAGGAAGCATCTTTCCACCTAGGGACCAGTCAGCCCTGTGCTCTTCAGGAGGTCTATCTTCTCCATCAGCTGGTATACTTGCTCCATTTCCTCATAGGTTGGCACGGATGACCAGGACGGCAAGATAGTTGGTGGAGAGCAAGAAAAAGAGGGCAGAGAGGGCTCAAGGTTTGAGCAGTAAAACCACTCTCTATGCCGGCCCTTAAGTGATGTCTTTAGAGGAACATTGAGATACATCTTCTTCATCTCGTTCCTAAGTTGAAGACCGGCTCCCCCAATGGTTTGGATCTTGTTCTTAGATGGCTACTGTCAATGTTTTACACCTACAATGAGAATATGGGGCTACTCGTGAGACCTAAACTGGATGGATTGCAAAGGAACATGAAACAATTTATACTGGTTCAGGCGCTCGAGATAAGGTAATACCCTACATCCAGTTGTGGTGCATTGCCTTTGAGGTTTCTTTGGTGAGATTTTGATATGCCCTCAGGGGGCACCCTGCCTCCCCTTATATACCAGGGGACAGGGTTATAGAGTAGGAATCCCAGTCGGACTCCGGCCAAGGGATTTCCTTCTAGGAATACAACATGCCTGACTAGGACTATATCCTTTCCTTGTCGTACAAGGTAATGTATGCCGAGTCCTATTGTATCCCTAATTACAAGGTTAGGCCTATCCTCTATCCGAATGGCCCTAGTGCTTCTCATGAGGTACCCGGGGCCCATGGCCCCCACAGCAGCCCTTGAGACCTTCATAGTAGAGTCACAGCTAATGCCGAGTGCTCATCCTCCACCGTGAAGAATTCCCGAGTGCATTGCTCCTGAGTACTCTTTGTCCGAGCGCTTCTTCTCCCGAGTCCCGCTTCATGTCAGCTGGCAACGAGGCTACGGAGGGCTTCATGGAAAAATATGAATAGTGTGCGCCGAATAGGCACACCTATTAGGTGTAGCCCCCGACTTTGTGCTTAATTATGAAACAATTAAACATAAAGTCAAAAAATCTTTAACCTTTCAGTCTTTCCCGAGTAGTATAATACACGGAAATCAGACTCTTCAGCATCATGTCAGCTGGAAGAATTTTTGCTCAGGGCAATTGTTGGCTAAGCATGTAAGCCGAGTACCACATCTTGGATTTTAACCCAATATGTGGTCAGGTGTACTTGAGAGATACCTACATCCCCAATTTTAATGGAGACCAGTTGTCGATCCTTATAAGGATATATCCTCAATACCTGGTAAATAATGCAGATATCTAAACACATGTGTCCAGCAATTAGGCTTTCATGAAGCATATCTGATTATTTAATCGGTTTCTGTAAATAGCATCTGCACTGTGATTTTAACACAGCCAACAGTCGGCTCAATAGAGAATGCCATTTAGAAACTCATTTCTTGTGGCCCAGTACTGAATTAGTCGGCCTCAGCATAGGCTTTATAAAGGAGGGAGAGAGAAAAGATTCCCTCATCTTCTCCAATCCGCAAATCATTTCGTCTTCCAGCTTGTGCGCCCAAATTTCGCGCTCCGCCTTGCTAGGGTTCGCTATAGCTTGCGTTCCCCACTCGAGACTCACCCGATTCTGCTCCGCCGCATCCATTCCAAGCCTCCTCAAGTCTTTCCCCCAAATCTTCTCGCCTCCAACAATGCTGAAAGCCCCATTTGAGATTCTAGAGATGACTGCCGGATTTTGGCCGATGTTAGACTGTAGTCCGTTGAAGCTGAAGCTATTGGAGAAGCGGTTGATGCTGCAGCGTCAAGATGTCATCCATTGGTGCACCGCAGAAGGAGAATCCATGCCGGTGCCCAAATCTGGTGAGACCATCATCTTCACCTTGTTCTTTGACCGTGGTCTTGCCCTTCCTTCTTCTGATTTCCTTCTCCAACTTCTCTCTTTTTATCAAATAGAGTTGGTGAATTTGAATCCCAACTCTATCCTGCATATTTCTATCTTCGTCACTCTGTGCGAAGCCTTTCTAGGGGTCAAGCCCCATTTCAATCTCTTCCGGTACTTGTTCCACATAAAGCCCCAGCCATCCAAGAACAAGATCCAAACCATTGGGGGGGTTGGTCTCCAACTTAGGAATGAGATGAAGAAAACTTATCTCAATATTCCTTTGAAAACCTCCCTCAAGGGCTGGCACAGAGAATGGTTCTACTGTTCTAATCTCGAACCTTCTCTGCCCCCTTTTACTGGTTCTCCACCAACAGTTCTGCCCAGCTGGTCTTCAGTGCCAAATTATGAAGAAATGGGACAAGTATACCACTTGATGGAGAAAATCGACCTCCTGAAGATATCGGGGCTAACTAGTCCCTGGGTGGCAAGGTGCTTCCTGAACTGCCGCAGTAGACCTCTGAAGGCCAGGAGCCACTTGGTTGGGATTACCAGGGCAAGGATGATCCCAGCCACGAATACCCTGACATAGCTGACAAGAACAAGGTTACTGACACCTTGCTCGGCTTCTTTGTCAATTGGGTAGTGGAGACTGAGGACGTTGAACGCGCCCCCACGCCCTATAGCCGGAGCAGGCCTCAGCCACTGGTAGTCTTGAAAGATTGATATTGGATTGTTATCCTTCATTGATGAATATCTGTGAATTTCTTTCTTGGATTGTTTTGCAATGCACGATGTATGTCATCGAAATACTTGCAGGATTGTGTGGAGTTTGACGACGACTCCCAAAATCAGCCAGCCACCAGATCAAAGAAATGGCCAGCCAGCCCTTTTGTTGCCCAACCCAGCTCCAAGAGGGCTAGGAAGAAACCAATCGAAGACATGGGCAAGAAGAAGACAAGCACGCTGAGTACAACGCTAGGGAGCCTAAAGATCAAGGACCCTGCTAGTTTAGCTCCTAGGCTGCCAAGCCCAAGACTGGCGTCACCAAGCCCGAGGCTAGCGCCACCAAGCACAAGGCCAGCACCGCCAACTGCCTCGACCCCCAGTCGGCTGCGTCCGAAACAGAGCTGACTGGGGCCAAATCACCATCGCCGACTGCCACACCGACTGGTCCGACAGCCGGCGGCTCTCCACCGCCGAGGAGGCCATCTAGCCCCTCGTCAACATCTTCTAGAGCTCCCTCGTGGAAGTTCAAGACTTCCAAGAGGTAAGCAATCTTCAATCTTCTAAGAATCTTGAATGATATAGTAAATGTATTGATATCTGGTATTTGTGTAGGAAGCGAGTTGACATAGATCTCAAGGGGACTATGCCACTAGCTCATGCCACTGAGCCCATCCCAGCCGAGCCAGTACTAGTAATGTCACCTGCTGAACTAGAGGCTGCCCCAGCTGCTGAAGCTGAAGCTGAAGCAGTCCTGAGAGTAGAGTTACCAACAACGGCTAACCATGGAGCTTATGCCGAAGCTACTGCCTCAGCCCTCAAGCAAATCACCAAAGATCCTACAGCTTCTGAGTTTAGGGCCAGGACCCCATCGCTAGCGATATCATCGTCTTCTGATGAAGGAGATCTCCCTAGGCTCAAAGGCCCTCTGTGCAACTTCCCAAGGACTTTTCATTGGGTTACCCCCGAGGGAGTTGCAGAGAGCTACGAGCACGACGAGCAAGCAACATTGAGGGATCATGAAAATCTTGTTCATGCTGCAATCGCTGTGTCCCAGGGTGTGGAGGCCATAGGCCCCGGGTACCTCATTACCAGTATTTGGGCCACTCGGATAGAGGATGGGCCAAACTATGTAATTAGAGATAAGATAGCACCCGGCAGGCTTTGCCTTGTATAACGAGGAAACATAGTCTTAGTCGGATAGGTCTCTATCTCTAAGAAGGATATCCCTTGGCCATATCCGGCTGGGATCCTTATCATGTACCCTTGTCCCCTAGTATATAAAGGGAGGCAGGGTGCCCCTCAGGGCAAGGAACAAGATCATCGATCATCAAACACCTCAGAGGAATAACACCTCAACTGGACGTAGGGTATTACCTCACATCGAGGGCCTGACCAGTATAAACCTTCTCTGTGTTCCTCTGCAATCCACCGAATTCACCTTCGCCGAGTAGCCCCATAGTTTTATTGCTAGTGCAGAGCATCGACAGTTGGCGCGCCAGGTAGGGGCCCCGGCGAATTCTTCATCAACGAATCCGATGGATCCAACAAGCGGAGTCGACAGCAACAAGTTCTCCCCCGGAGACAAGATTTCTTTCGGAAGCCTCGATTTCGTTGCTGACCAGATCGGCAACCTTACCTTGGCCGGAACAGATCTAATCTAGCCAGCCAAGGAGCTAGCCGACGTAGCGCCAGTCGGCCCACAGGACGCCGCGATCTGCTTCCATGACTTACTGCGGCAGTCCTTCACATCGCCAAGCGTAGGGACAACTCTCTCCTTCGGTGTCCGACTTGCGCTAGGCCTTGAGCCAGCCCGGGTTGGGCTGAGAAGGGGGGAGATCGTCAATCTCCCACACGGACTCGGCGACGTTGCGGACTTACACGCTGCACAACAAACCCGATCTCCTATGATTCAGTTTGGACACGGCCAAGCGTCGTTTCAGATTGGATCTAGAGAGGTTGGGGTCGTTCTCACTCCGATAAACTACTCGGAGTCCGACTCCAAGTCGGATAACGGTTCGAACGCTAGTTCAGACTCCAGTCTGGCGAGTTTTCTCCTCCCCCGCGAGATCTTCATGGCTTCAACACCACCCTCCGAGGTGCGCCGACTACAAGAGGAGCGGCAGGAGGAGGCGCGCCGACTGTAACTACAGGAGGAAGCTGATCGCGAGGCTCGCAATGACAGGCTGCGCAGAGCTGGGCGAGTAGCCCAGCAGCAGATTCTCCAAACTTAAGTCGGCGATCACGACGTCTTCGTCACGCCGCAACAGAACGTTGTGGCCGCCGCAACTTTGTTGGACACGCTCCAGCTCGGGCCTGACCACCAGGCCACCCCAACCATTGCCAAGATCAAGGCGATGATCACGGCTACTGCCTGCCAACAACAACAACAGCAGTCAGGCGACCCCCTAGTACCGACTAATAGGTCGGGATCTCTAGCAGCGGGCTCGTCCACATCAGCTCGGCGTCGGGCGACCGGCTCAAGTCGGCCACGCGAGGAGTCTAGGCAAACGACACTCGGCAATACTAATAACAACAACCATGCCGTCACCAGTATGATCGCCAGCCTAATCAAGACCTCCGAGAGCGCATACAGCATGACCTTCGCCATACTATCAGCGCCCGACGCCGCGAGCGACAAGAGGATGAGCGTCGACGACTAGAAGACAAAAACGAGCGCTTTGGCCTCCATCACGTGTGGTTTAACCGCCGTGGTTGAAGCCCGAGGCCCCAAGAAGACGAAGGGATCCTAGCTTTCACTCGGGAGCTGCAGGACGTCAACTGGCCGACTGGCTTTAAGCCCACGGGGATCGAAAAGTACAATGGCAAGACAAATCCCGAGTCCTAGATCACCGTATATACCCTAGCAGTTCGAGCTACTGGGGGCGACAACAAAGCCATGGCTAACTACCTCCCGGTCACACTAGCCGACTCGGCGAGGACATGGCTAACAGGCCTCCCGAAGTGGTCGATCGGTTCCTGGGGAGAACTCAGGGAGCGGTTCATCGCGAATTTTCAGGGGACCTACGAGAGGCCGTCTTCAAAGCACGATCTTTATCAGCTGCACCAGAAGAAGAATGAGTCTCTGCGAGACTTCATCAAGAGGTTTTCCGAGAAGCGTAACAAGATCCCAACGATCCGCCTTCCGCATGGGAGTAAAGGACGCCCCATTCATCGCGAAGTTCACTCGGAAACTACCGCCGTCTGTCCGGGCTCTGTTCGACATGGCCAATAAATACGCCGACTCGGCTGAAGCGGTCGCAGAGGCCCTCGACGAGAAGAAGGAGTCCCGACAGAAGGACCAAAAGGCAAAAACCGACAACGAGCCGTCTCAAAACAAGTCTGGCAGCTGCAAACGGAAGTCGGACAACAAGGTGGCCAACATGGAGCGCACTCGGTCGCGGCCCCAGCGGAATAACGACTACCAGAAAGTCATGAGCGGGCCATGCCCCTTCCACCCCAAGGGCAAGCACGCAGCCAAAGACTGCTACATGCTCAAGAAGTTTGCCTTCGAGCAGGCTTCATCATCTGGCGTCGACAAGGACAAAGACAAGCCAGATCAGGGTCCGGCCGACGATTTCCAAGATCCTCAGGCCGAGCTCAACCACATCTTCGGAGGGCCGTCCGCATACGAGTCCAAGCGCAAACAAAAGCTAACAGCGCGCGACATCAACACGGTCTCCACGACAGACAACCCCTAGTACCTGTGCTGGTCAGAGATGGCCATTACCTTCAATCGCGCAGATCACCCAGATCGGGTTTCCCACCCGGGATGCTATCCACTTGTCCTGGACTCGGTCGTCAGAAACATCAGGCTGAAGAAAACCCTTATCGACGGAGGTAGCGCGCTCTATATCCTGTTCGCCAAGACTTTGGACGAGATGAAGATTCCTCGTTCAGAATTACGGCCGAGCACCGCGCCCTTCCACGGGATAATTCCCGGCCTGTCATCAACTCCACTCGGGCAGATAACTTTGCCAGTAACCTTCGGCACGCGGGATAAGTTCCGCACGGAAAACGTCTATTTCGAGGTGGCTGACTTCGAGACCGCGTACCACGCGATACTCGGACGACCGGCACTCGCCAAAGTCATGGCGATACCGCACTATACATACATGGTGCTCAAGATGCCTGGGCCAGCAGGAGTCCTCTCCCTCCGCAGCGACATCAAGCAAGCCTTCACCTGCGACAAGGAGAGCTACGAACTGGCTCAATCACAAGAGGCGGTAGTCGGGCGCGATAGCATTTGGCAAGCCGTCACAAATGAAGTCAAGCAGGATCAAGTTCCAGCGAAAAAAGCAGCGAAGTCAGGAATTTCAGCGGACTCTGACACGAAGAAGATCCCCGTGGACCCTTCCGCCCCCTCCAAGACTGCTCTAGTCGGGAACGGACTCGACCCGAAATAGGAAGACGCGCTCGTCACCTTCCTACAAGCCAATAAAGATATCTTCGCATGGAAACCGTCCGACATGCCGGGCATACCAAGGGAGGTGATCGAGCACACCCTCAATGTGAAGACAGACGCCAAGCCAGTCAAGCAACGGCTGCGGCGCTTCGCGCAAGACCGCAAGGATGCTATTCGGGAGGAGATCACCAAGCGCCTCGCAGCCGGGTTCATCAAGGAGGTCTATCACCCGGATTGGCTGGCAAATCCAGTTCTGGTCCGGAAGAAAAACGGTAAATGGCGCATGTGCATCGACTACACCGATCTCAACAAGGCGTGCCCCAAGGATCCATTTGGTCTTCCCAGGATAGATCAGGTGGTCGATTCCACGGCAGGGTGCGACCTACTCAGCTTTCTCGACTGCTACTTGGGATACCATCAAATCAGCCTGAGGGAGGAAGACTGCTTAAAGACATCTTTCATCACGCCGTTTGGAGCGTACTGCTATGTCACAATGCCGTTCGGTTTGAAGAATGCTAGAGCAACCTATCAACGGGCCATTCAGCGGTGTCTGCACACTTAGATCGGGCACAACGTGGAAGCCTACGTCGATGAGGTGGTGATCAAGACCAAGTCCAAAGAAGACCTCATCGCTGACCTGGAAGAAACCTTCCAAAACCTTCGAAGATTCAAGATGAAGTTGAACCCGGAAAAATGCGCCTTCGGTGTGCCATCCGGAAAGTTACTCGGCTTCATCATCTCGCATCGGTGTGCCATCCGGAAAGTTACTCGGCTTCATCGTCTCGCATCGCGGCATCAAGGTCAACCTGGAGAAAGTCAACGCCATCAGGAACATGGCACCCCCGACTAACCTCAAAGACGTCCAGAAGCTGACAGGCTGCATGGCGGCACTCAGCCGGTTTATTTCCCGACTGGGCGAACGGGGTATGCTCTTCTTCAAGCTCCTCAAAAAGGCGGACAATTTCCAATGGACTCCGGAAGCCCAGCAAGCCTTCGAAGACTTCAAACATTTCCTTACATCACCTCCCGTGCTGGCGTCACCCATGACCCAAGAACCGCTGATGCTATACCTGGCACGAACCACTTAGGTAGTCAGCACGGTATTGGTGGTCGAGCGATCCGAACAGGGTCATATTCAGAAAATACAACGGCCAGTCTACTTTGTCAGCGAGGTCCTTGCCGACTCCAAAACGAGATATCCGCAGGTTCAGAAGCTACTATATGGCCTACTCATCACAGTCCGGAAGCTAGTGCATTATTTTCAAGCACATCAAGACACGGTGGTCACAGCGTTTCCACTCGGGGATGTCCTTCATAATCGCGAGGCCATCGGCCGAATCGCTAAATGGGCACTCGAGTTGATGGCATTCGACATCACCTTCCAGCCACGGACAGCAATTAAATCACAAGCTCTAGCCGACTTCGTGGCCGAGTGGACGGAAGTTTGACTGCCTACATCAACAGCAAAGCTAGAGTACTAGACAATGTACTTCGACGGTTCTCTACGGATTGGCGGCGCCAGGGCTGGAGTCATATTGACCTCCCCCACCGGCGAAAAACTAAAGTACGTTCTACAAATCCACTTCCCGGCTTCCCACAACGTCGCCGAGTACAAGGCACTTGTTCACGGGCTTTGCATCGCTATATCACTCGGCATACGTCGACTGGTTGTGCGCGGGGATTCTTAACTCGTGGTAAACCAAGTCATGAAAGACTGGACTTGTCTCGACGATAACATGGCGGCATACTGTCAGGAGGTCCGCAAGCTGGAAAACAAGTTCGACGGGCTGGAAATCACACATGTCCTGCGTCAATACAACAACGCGGCAGACGAGCTGGCAAACATGGGATCCAAGCGAGAAGCAGTTCCGACTGGAATCTTTGTTGAGCAACTTATGGAGCCATCAGTCAAGAAGAAACCGGCGCCGGAGCAGTTGGGAGGCAAACCTACCCCGGCTACAGACAAGGTGCTGCACATATGTCAAGACTGGAGGACTCCTGTTGTCAAATTTCTCCTGGACGATGAACTCCCAGAAGATCGCGGTCAAGCCGAGCAGATCAAGCGTCGAAGCAAAAGCTTCCTACTAGTCGGAGAAGACCTGTACCGAAGGAGCGCATCCGGTGTCCTCATGCGCTGCGTCACCACCGAGGAGGGCAAGCAGATTCTGCATTCGATTCACTCGGGCATATGTGGCAACCATGCTGCATCCAGGACGTTAGTCGGAAAGGCTTACCGGCAGGTATTTTTCTGGCCCACAGCAGTAACAGACGCCAAGGACATTGTTCACAAGTGCGAGGGTTGCCAGTTCTACGCAAGACAAACAAATCTCCCAGCCCAGGAACTCCAAACCATCCCTATTTCCTGGCCATTCGCAGTATGGGGGCTCGACATGGTCGGGCCTTTCAAGAAAGCACTAGGAGGGTTTACACATTTATTCGTCGCGGTGGATAAATTCACCAAGTGGATTGAGGCTAAACCCGTTGCAACAATTACAACGGCACGAGCAAAGGACTTCATCATGAGTATACTATACCGGTTTGGGGTCCCTAACCGCATCATCACCGACAACGGTACTCAGTTCACAGGCGGTGTATTCCAAGACTTCTGCGAAGATTTCAGCATCAAGATCTGCTACGCATCTGTGGCACACCCGTGGAGCAACGGGCAGGTCAAACGAGCCAACGGTATGGTCTTACAAGGCATCAAGGCTAGGATATTTGACCGAGTACAACCATACGTGGGCCGGTGGGTACAAGAACTCCCATCGGTTCTCTGGTCTCTCAGAACCACGGTTAGTTGGGTAACAGGGTAATCCCCTTTCTTCCTGGTCTACGGTGCCGAGGCTATGCTACCAACAGAGTTACAGTTCGGCTCTCCGCGAGTCCGGGCTTACTCAGAAGACGTTTCAAACAATACCCGACTGGTCGAGTTAGATCAGTTGGAAGAAGCAAGAGACACCGCAACAATCCAGTTGGCAAGGTATCTTCAAGGCCTACGTCGCTACCACAATCGCAATGTCCGTGGCCGCGCCTTTTTGGTCGGGGATCTCGTTCTGAGGAAAATACAAACCACTAAAGACAGGCACAAATTATCCCCAATCTGGGAAGGGCCGTTCATTATAGCCGAGGTCACGCGGCCAGGCGCCTACTGACTGAAGACCGAAGACGGTGTCCTCATTAACAACTCATGGATCATAGAATAGCTATGTCCTTTCTATACCTGAGTTTTATACTTTTTCATGTGTACAGTTTCTCTGACTCACTACGCCGCTTGCATCAACCGAGTAGTGAGTCGGGGGCTGCATGTATATATGTGCTGTCAATAATATACGAGCTCGTCCTACTCAGTCACGAAGCTTTACTACAACTGTCTCGTTTGCCCGAGTCTAGCTTCTTACTTTGAACAATTTTATTAAGTTCTAACAAAATAACTCAGCACAGACCGCATGGTCAAGTAAAGCTAATGACGACTGAGTACATAAGCTTGGTGGCGTCGCACATATATTTCCACATGTTTCTTCACAAAAATGTATACATGCCGACTACATAACATGATGCCCTTACAAACCCAGGTCTCGGGTAATTATTTCAGCAGTCGGCTTCGCCTGGGCAATCAGCTCTAGCGCCTCCTCGGGCGTCGTCTCCTCGGCAAACCCCTCCCCGATGGCTTCAATATCTGCCCTTGGGTAGATGGACTTGGTCATCGCTAGGGTCTGGGCCACGCCAGCAACGACATGCTCATCCGAGTACTTTTTCAAGGCACTCGGTGCATCCTCAAGACGCGCCTCTATCTAGGGGATCCTGCTGCAACTGGTTCCCACAGGGCTGGGATCTATGAGGTCAAGGAGCCCTTTCACGGACCCGATGAGGGCCTCCCGTGACTCCCTAATCACTCTTATCTCCTCTGTGTAAAACCGATATTGGGCCTGGACCTTGGCTCTCATGTCTGCCCAGGTCCGCCGGCAAGTAAACTTGTCAGATTCGGCTACAGACGGAACGACTAATGGATTGGCTAAGATCACGGTCAGGTTGAGGACTTACTTTCATAGTCGGCCTCCCACCCGGCCACGGTCTTCTCCAGTTTGGCTTTTTCCTTACCGAGCTTGACGATGGCCTCTTTCAGCTCGGCCTTCTCCCGATCAAGCTCGGTGTTGGCCTTTGTCAGGTCGGCCTTGACCTTCTCAAGCTCGGCCCTGGCTTCTTCGGCCTCCTTCAGCTGCGATTCCCTCTCCGTTCGGGTCTTCAACTCTGCTTCGAGGGCTGCACGACAGATTAGCCAAGAGCTCAACCATGCGGTCATGACATAACTGGGCAGTCGGGAACAACGCAGCTGGATGAATACGTCGACGGTTCAGTCGGGAAGATACATCCGGGGAGTTTACCTCTGATCTTTCGGGCTAGGGCCCAAGTCTCCTCCCTGAGCTGATCGGTGCCACTCTTCAGCCAGGCTTCCCTCCCCGCATGACGCTCCTCCATCTCGGCCTTCAGTGGCCGGAGTTGCTCCAATTCCGCGAGGTGGGGAGCCATTTCGATGCGGATCTCCATCATCACCTCATTGCAGTCGACGAGCTTCTGCTCAGGATAAGAGACAAATCAAGGATGGAGTCAGATGTCAAAACGAGAAGATCGCCAAGACTCTACCACAAGAATCATACCCCGACTCCCTTGGACCCGCTGATAGCGGCGCGAAGCAAGCTTTCGTGTTCCCTCCTCGCGACGATTTCATCAAGCCTGAAGCTCTTCACGGTCCCGTCAGGCGCCATCCATGTGAATGTTCAGGGCATCACACGCGGAGGAGCTTCAATCCGAGGCAGGTTTGGGATCTCTGGCGGCGGCGACGACGACGACGATGACCACAACGGCGATGGGGTCCCGGCCTCCACACCGACGTCCCCCGCGGCCTCGGGGACCGGCTCAGGGGCTCCGACGGCGGCCTCCGCAACGGGCGACGCTTCAGGGGCTGGGGCCTCGACCTCAGCAACCTCCTCTTGGTCCGGTGGCGACGGCGACCCTGTAGTCGGGACCACCTTGGTCTCCATGACCGGGCTGGCCACCGGCTCAGTGGGTGTGTTTGCGGCCGCCGGCTCGGCTGGGGCAGGCTCTTTGAGGGGAGCGGTTGGATTGGTCTCCTTGAGATCGATATCGGCCCGCTTCCTGCACAGCGAAACAAGACATCAAAACACTGCAGCAACATGCAAGAATTCCAGAAGGTCCGGAGCAACACACCTCTTGGAGAACTTCAGTTTCCTGCCAGGCGACCCAGGTCCTGGCGGAGCGTTAGCTCCAGTGGTCGGCCCGGTCGACGTTACAGTCGGCGGCGGCGCATCAGCACGAGTCGGCCCGATTTCGGTGTGGTTGGCTTGGGTGCCTCCGTCCTCGGCGGCGTCTGCTCCGGCCGGCCCCTCAACGGCGCTGTTGCCGGGCTCGACACTGTTGGGCTCAAACCCGCAGGTCTCAACCTAGGACTTGATCGCCTGGGCGCCGCGGCGACGGTGTCCCTTATCTTCAGGCTTCCCGCCATGGCGCGCGGCGTCATGGCCCCCTCGCCCCGATACAAAATGGGCTTCTTCCCCACTCTCTTGGAGTCGGGTTGGTTAGCTGAGGGGCTCCTCGGCCTCTTCTTCGATGCGACGGCCGACAACGGGTGGGAGTCTTCATCAAACTCTTCATGCTACTATAAGTGAGTCAACAAAATACATCACGCAATGCTGAACAATCACAGTTCCACAGGCATTCATCACAGAAGAAGATTAAATGTTACCTTGGTCCGGGGCCGAATGAAGCTATAGGCCGCGACTAGGCTGTTATCGTCCTCGATCGTGACCACCCCTTCGGAGAAATAGCTGAACAGGGTCTCGGTCACTTCCCCCTTGTTCGCCGACTCGTTGCTTACTCGGTCAGGATCGTTTTTGCCTTTAAAGGCCCAGGCAAATGCACTCCTCAGCTTCAGCGGCTGGATGCGCCGGGTCAGGAAGCGACGAGCCACCCAAGGTCCTGTCAGGCCAGCCTTCTTGAGGTCATCTATCTTCACCAACAGTTGATGTGCCTGGCCCATCTCTTCAAAGGACGGCTCTACTGACCAGTTTGGTGAAACCACGGGCGGCAAGCCAGTAAATGGGCGCAAGGAGGGAGCCAGATCTGTGCAATAGAACCATTCCTTGTGCCAGCCTTTCAGAGAAGACTTCAAGGGGAGATCAAGATATGTCTTCTTCCCATCGCTCCTCAGCTGGAGACCAGCCCCCCCAATCACATTGATGTTATTCTTGGAGGGTTGGGGTTTGATGTGGAACAGATGTCGGAAGAGGATAAAATGGGGCTCAACACCCAATAAGCACTCACAAAAAGTAACAAATATGGAGATCTGAAGAATCGAGTTCGGGTTCAAATGCACCAACTCCAGCCCGTAGAAGTCAAGGATGCGGCGAAAGAAATCAGAAGCACAAGCCCCGATCGAAAAAAGAGGCGAAAACTACCGTTTCACCAGGTTGGGGATTTGGGACCGACTCACCCTTAGCCGACTGCCAGCGAATCACCTCTTGGCTGGGCAACTTCAGTTCACTCTCCAGCCGCTTCAGCTTCACCGAGCCACAATCTGAAATCGGCCAAGAACTTCCCGACGCACCCGCAAGATCCGAAGCTTTCGGCATGACTAGAGGCGGTGAGATTTGGGGAAAAGCAAATCGGGGGCTTGGAACAAATGAAGAGGATTGGAATCGCCCGAGTTCGGGTAGGGAATAGCAGCAGCTAACCCTAGCCGGGCAGGAAGCGAAAAGTTGGGCGCGAAGGTGGAAGACGAAGCGATTGGCTGATTTGGGGAAGATGAAGGAATCTTTTTCTCTCTCCCTGCTTTTATAGAGCCGGTGCCGACTAGATGGGCTTGGGCCTACACAGTCAGCACTGGGCCACCAAGATATGAGTTCCTACAGTAGCATGCTCCATGTGGGCCGCCCGTAGGCTGAGCTAAAACTATAGCGCTGGTGCTACCAACAGGAGCCAATGAGGTAAACAGATATGCTTCATGAGAGCCTTATTGCTAAACATGTATGTTTGGGTATCTGTTTTATCCACTAGGTCTCGAGGATATATCCTTACAAGGATCACAAGCTAGTCTTCATTAAAATTGGGGATGCAGGTATCTTTCTCGGGTACACCTGACCACCACCGTGATTTATTTTCATAAAGTGGTACTCGGCCTACATGCGTGGCCATCAGTTGCCATGAGCAACATTATACCCGCTGACATGATGCGGAAGAGTCTAACTTTCAAGTAGTGCACTACTCGGAGAGACTATAATATCTTTTCCTGCTGACATGATGCGGAGGAGTCTAACTTTTGAGTGGGACACCACTCGGAAAAGACTATAAACCCCCTTTTTCCAGCTGACATGACGCTGAAGAGTCCCATATACGAGTGGTATCCTACTCAGCAAGACTGTAAACACATATCCCGACTGACATGAAGTCGAAGAGTCCTGCGTACGAGTAGTTCCCTACTCGGCAAGGCTATAAAGTTTATTCTGGTTGACATGATACCAAAGAGTCTCATACACCAGTAGTAATCTACTCGGGAAAGACTTCCAGGTTAAAGATCTTTGACTTTATGTTTAATTGTCTTCACAATTAAGCACAAAGTCGGGGGCTACACCTAATAGGTGCGCCTATTCGGTGCACACTATTCATATATCTACATGAAGCCCTTCATAGCCTCGCTGCCAGCTAACATGAAGCAGGACTCGGAAAGAAGACTTACTCAGACAAAGAGTACTCAGGAGCATTGCACTCGGGCAATCTTCACCGTGGAGGCTGAGCACTCGGCATCAGCTGTAACTCAACTATGAAGGTCTGAGGGGCTACTGTGGAGCCCATGGGCCCCGGGTACCTCATTACCAGTATATGGGCCACTCGGATAGAGGATGGGCCGAACTATGTAATTAGAGATAAGATAGCACCGGCAGGCTTTGCCTTGTATAATGAGGAAACATAGTCTTAGTCGGATAGGTCTCTATCTCTAAGAAGGATATCCCTTGGCCGTATCCGGCTGGGATCCTTATCATGTACCCCTGTCCCCTAGTATATAAAGGGAGGCAGGGCACCCCTCAGGGCAAGAGACAAGATCATCGATCATCAAACACCTTAGAGGAATAACACCTCAACTGGACGTAGGGTATTACCTCACATCGAGGGCCTGAACCAGTATAAACCTTCTCTGTGTTCCTCTGCAATCCACCGAATTCACCTTCGCCGAGTTGCCCCATAGTTTTATTGCCGGTGCAGAGCATCGACACAGGGAGTCTAGGTATGTAGCGAATCTCGCCATGTTGGATTCTTGACAGTTTCCATTGATCTGGTACTCTGCCATTTGACTCTGTTTCCCTCTGTTTTGTTCTGAGTAGAAGATCATCAATCGCTCAGAGAAAATAAATAAGGTCCTGAATGAGCTTGGCCCCCAGCTCCAACGATTGCGCTAGCTCCAAGTAGCCAAGGACGACCTGGGGAGGACTAGCCAAGAGAGGGAAACTTGGCTGAGGGGATCGGTTGACAAGCTCAGGGACAAAAACTAGGCCCAATCTGAAAAGATCAGATGTAAGTCTTCTGTGTTGTCCTCCTGAGTGAATCCGGAGTAGACTTCTCTATTGTTGTTGATTCCTGATTGCATTGTTGAGTTTTGATTGCAATCTTGACTTCTTGACTGTTGTGATTTGCAGCCCTCGAAGCCGAGCTGAAAGCCTAGGCACAGGAGAGGAAAAAACAAGATGAAAAACTAAAGGAAGTGGAGAAGGCCAAAGCCAAGGTGGAGGCCGACTATGCCAGTAAGTCTTCCGCTTGACAATGATTTTGGCTTGGCTGCTTGTTGCCCCGATTGCGTGTCTTGGCTAATGAATATTCTAGTTGATGTATCTGAATAGCTTCAAAAGCTAACGCCTAGTTCAGTTTGGTGCCTTCGCAGAGGAAATCAAGACGATCAAGGAGTCACGGGAGATCCTTGTTGGATCCATGAAAGGGCTCCTTGACATCATGCAACCGCACTATCCCGGGACCAGCTCCAGTACCGTCACCCAGGTGCAGGCAGGCCTAAGCAAAGCCCTGAGTATCTTGAAGATGTACTCGGATGAGTGTGTAGTTATCGGTGTCGCCCAAGCTCTTGCCATGACCAAATCGATCTACCCTAGGGTAGACATCGAGGCCATCGGTGAGGGTTTTGCCAAGGGGACGACTCCCGAAGAGGCGCTAGAGCTGATCAGCCAGGTGAGGCCGACCACGGAGGCAATAGCTAAGGACCTGGGCATGTAAAAACAAAATAGTTATGCAGTCGGTGACATTTGATGAATGTATATAACTTTTGTAAAGACTTGTGTGAATATCTGTAAAATGCTGCCGAGTACTTGCTTATTCTGAGTCGTCATTAGCTTTACCTGACTACATAGTCTGCGCCAAGTTGATGGAGAGGAACTTAAGAAAGAACGTTCACCTCTGAGAGCTATACTCGGGCAAACTTAGCATAATCATTGTAGAACTTCATAACTTAGATAAAACAAGCTCGGACTTTATTAACAAAGCACATAATACATGCAGCCCTTGACTCACTACTCGGTTGGGACAAGTGATGTAGTGAGTCAGAGAAAAAACATTATTCATATGTATGAAGTAAATACAAAACTCAGGTATAGAGAGGACGTAGCTGTTCTATATTCCATGAGTTGCTGACGAGGGCACCGTCTTCAGTCTTTAGTCGGAAAGCGCCCGGACGTGTCACCTCAGTGATAATGAATGACCCTTCCCATAAAAGGGATAGTTTATGCCTGTCTTTGGTGGTTTGTGATTTTTCTCAAGACGAGATCTCCCACCAAAAAGGTGATGATGACATCACTAGCTCGAATATGACCATATGCTACCTTATGTATTCATCAACCAAAGGTGCATGCTTTCTACGTAAGATTTATGTGTTATATATTTGAACAGCCATTACTGCACCATGAGTTTTGTGTGTTCTTATTTGCAGAGATACTTGCTTGGGTGAAGGGAAAGAGACCGAGCGCAAAGAATGCATGGATGAGCGCACGGTTGATAACAAGAGGAGACGTGGTGGCTGTGATTGGCAAGGTTTGGGTCTTGGTGATCAGAAGCCGGATCGTGAGTGTCAATTCTCCACCAAATCAAGAGTTATCCTTACCTGACGGAAGATTGGGCACCCCGCTGCCATCAAAAGGCACAGCCACGAACATTTCGACTGTGATAACGATGTAGGCCTTGAAGATACCTTACCGACTGGATAGTTGCAAATGTCCCTTGCTTCCTCAACGGATCGAGTTCGACCAGTCGGTCTCATTTGATTTGTCTTCTGAGTGGGCTCGAACTCACGGAGTGCCAAACTCAACTCGTTGGCAAACATAGCCTCAGCACCATAGAGTAGGAAGAAAGGGATTGCCTTGTTGCCGATTAACTGTGGTTCTTAGGAACCAGAGAGCAAATGGGAGTTCTTGTACCCACCGCCCTGAATATGGTTGTAGTCGGTCAAACACCCTTGCCTTGATACCTTGTAAGACCATGCCATTGGCACGCTCGACCTACCCATTACTCCGTGGGTGCGCTATAGAAGCATAATAGATCTTGATGCCAAAGTCGTTACAGAAATCTTGAGATATGCTGCCAGTGAACTGAGTACCGTTGTCCATTATGATGCGGTTAGGAACTCCAAATCAGTATAAAATACTCATGATGAAGTCCTTTGCTCGTGCTACTGTTATGGCAGCAACGGTTTTGCCTTGATCCATTTTGTGAATTTGTCCACTGCGACGAACAAGTGTGTGAACCCTCCTGGCATTTTTTTGAATGGCCCAACCATGTCAAGCCCCCAAACTGCAAAGGGCCAAGGATTGGAATTGTTTTGAAGTTCTTGAGCTGGAAGATGTGTTTGCCTTGCATAGAATTGGCATCCCTCGCATGTGCGAACTATGTCTTTAGCATCTGTTACCCCAGCCAGCCAGAAAAAACCCTGTCTGTAAGCCTTTTCGACTAACGTCATGGATGCAGTGTGGTTGCCACAAATACCCGAGTGGATCAACTGCAGAATCTGCTTGCCCTCCTCGGGTGTGATGTAGCGCATGAGGACTCTGGATGTGCTTCGACGGTAAAGGTCTTCTCTGACTACAAGAAAATATTTGGTTCGACATTTGATCCGTTCGGCTTTACTGTGATCTTTTGGGAGTTTGTCATCCAAGAGGAATTTGAAAACTGGAGTCCGCCTGTCTTGAGACATGATTAGCACTTCATTTGTTGTCAGGGTAGGTTCAGCCCCTGACTGTTCAAGCACTGGTTTTTGAAGGAGTACGCATAGGCTACGATAGTAGAAAACAAAACTTTTCTACCGCGCACACTAGGACATCATGCAAGAGAGGGATCATGAATCGTTACCACTAGATGCGCAGTGCAGCGGAAGAAGGGTTGGAGAAGCCGGTCCAACCATGCGCACGTTGAGGTAGTAGTGGAAGTAGTTGATCTCCGCGAACAGACCGCGATCAACCACACCACGAGTAGATCTAATCAGCATCGATGCCGATCAATGCTGCAATGAGCAGCGCCTCCACCGGTATCCACATGTCCGGGGCTGGAACGCCGATTGCGAGTGTACTAGCACTCGTGAGCGGGTTGGGTTTGGCTTGGGAGGTGGCGGCTAGGGTTTGGCTCGAGGTCAACCGAAAATGTGAATCTCCTTGGCCCCTCGCCTCCCTATATATAGACCTCCTCACTTGGGCCTCGTGGACCGAGACCCAATAAGAGTCTACTCGGATCTCTATCCGAATCGAGCCCATATTCGAATCACATTCGAATAAGTGTTCCAACATATTAAGTGTGCGACCCTGTAGGTTCACGTATATTTTGTTGCGACCCGGAAACGCCTTTCTAGGCACCCTGCTAAGAGCGGCCTCTAGCAAGGCATATTAGCCCCAAAATATACATAAAGATCATATCGGCTGAACCTGTAATGTCCTCATGTATAAATCTCTTTGCCTCACGATATTGATTGAGCTCAAGGCGAGACTTGTGTCATTCTCTTAATAGCTCAATCACTCTCGTGATTGACACCTCAATCACCCTAGCATGACCATGCACTTCCATAATCCATTACATCGAGGGGCCCAGAGATATCTCTCCTGTAAGGAGGGGCAAATTCTATCTTGATCATTCACATCCCACTACATGTTTTATAGCAAACCTGAAGATTACTTTTATGACTACCCAGTTACGGAGTAGTGTTTAGTAGTCCGAAAATAAGCTACTACATTTGTTGGGAACCATGATGATCTCAAGTCTAAGGACTCTACATAAACACTATTTGAGACTAACTGATGACACATGATGACTGATGGCTCCAGTAGTTGCTCGACAAAAATCCCAATCGGGACCACTTCTTGTTTGGATCCCATGTTGGCCAATTCGTCTGTAACTTCGTTGTATGGTCGTAATACATGAGTTATCTCTAGCCCATCGAACTTGTTTTCCAGCTTTTGTTCCTCCTAACAATATGCCGCCATTGTATCGTCGAGACATGTCCAGTCTTTCATGACTTGGTTGACTACGAGTTGAGAATCCCCGCATACTACCAGTCGGCGGATGCCGAGTGATATGGCAAAGCGGACTTGTGGATGAGTGCCTCATACTCGGCAACATTGTGGGAAGCCAGGAAGTGAATCTGGAGAATGTACTTGAGTTTTTGCCAGTGGGTGACGTTAGCACGACACCAGCCCCTACACCACCAATCTGTAGAGAACCGTTGAAGTACATCGTCTAATACTATAGCTTGTCCGTGTTTGTAGTTGTCTGGATTTCTGTCCACTCGGCCACGAAGTCGGCTAAAGCTTGAGATTTGATTGCTGTCCTTGGCTGGAAAACGATGTCAAACGCCATCAGCTCGAGCGCCCATTTAGTGATTCTGCTAGTGCCCTCGTGGTTGGGTAGGACATCCCCGAGTGGATACAATGTGACAACAGTTACTTGATGCGACTGAATATAGTGCACCAACTTCTAGATAGTGATGAGTAGGCCATATAACAGCTTTTGGACTTGAGGATATCTCATCTTGGAGTCGGCTAGGACCTCGCTGACGAAGTAGACTGGCCTTTGTATTTTTTGTATATGACCTGGCTCTACTCGCTCGACTACTTGAGTGGTTGCCACTAGGTATAACATTAGTGGTTCCTAGGGCATAGGTGATGCCAACACTGGTGGTGATGTGAGAAATTTTTTGAAATCTTTGAAGGCTTGTTGGGCTTCGGGTGTCCATTGAAAATTGTCCGGTTTCTTCAATAGTTTGAAAAAGGGCATGCCCTGTTCACCAAGTCGGGAGATGAATCGACTGAGTGCCGCCATGCAGCCTGTCAGCTTTTGGACGTCCTTCTGGCTAGTTGGGGGTGCCATGTGCATGATAGCGTTGATTTTCTATGGATTGGCCTCGATGCCTCGATGTGAGACGATGAAGCCGAGCAGCTTTCCGGACGGTACACCAAAGGCGCACCTTTCCAGATTTAACTTCATCTTGAATCTCCGAAGGCTTTGGAAAGTTTCTTCCAATTCGGTGATGAGGTCTTCCTTGGATTTTGTCTTGATCACCACGTCATCGACATATGCCACCATGTTGCGCCCGAGTTGAGTGTGTAAACACCGCTAAATTGCTCGTTGATACGTTGCTCCAACGTTTTTCAACCTGAACAGCATAGTGACATAGCAGTATGCTCCAAACGGCATAATGAAAGAAGTCTTCAGGCAGTCCTCCTCCTTCAAGCTGACTTGGTGATATTCCGAGTAACAGTCGAGAAAACTGAGAAGTTCGCACCCCACAGTTGAATCCAACAGATGATCTATTTTGGGTAGACCAAATGGGTAGTTGACGCACATGCACCATTTACCATTCTTCTTCCGGACCAAGACTAGGTTTGCCAGCCAATCCGGGTGATAGACCTCTTTGATGAACCCAACTGCAAGGAGCTTGGTTATCTCCTCCCGAATACATCTTTGCGGTCCTGTGCGAAGCGCCGCAATTATTGTTTGACTGGCTTGACGTTGAGAGAATGCTTGATCAGCTCCCTTGGTACCCTAGGCTTGTCGAAAGGCTTCCAAGTGAATATATCCTTGTTCGCCTAGACGAAGGTGACAAGC
Organism: Oryza meyeriana var. granulata; assembly: GCA_003991445.1. Taxonomy (NCBI): domain Eukaryota; kingdom Viridiplantae; phylum Streptophyta; class Magnoliopsida; order Poales; family Poaceae; genus Oryza; species Oryza meyeriana. The sequence goes on from RYFJ01000704.1 coordinate 403,483, forward strand.
TCGTCTTCCTATTTGGGGTCAAGTCCGATCCCGTCAAGAGAAGTTCTGGAGGGGTCAGAAGGGTCTAGGAGAATCTTTTTTTGTTTCAGAGTCCGCTAAAATTCCTGACTTGGCTGCTTTTCTTGCCAGAACTTGATCGTCCTCTATTGTTGTTGTAGCGGCTAGTCGGATGTTGTTGCGCTCGACTGCCGCTTCTTGAGATTGGGCCAGCTCACAGCTCTCCTTGTCACAGGTGAAGGCTTGCTTGACATCATTGCGAAGAGAAAGAACTCCGGCTGGTCCTGGCATCTTGAGCATCAATTAGGTATAATGCGGCACTGCCATGAATTTGGCTAGTGCTGGCCATCTAAGTATCGTGTGATACGCGGTCTCGAAGATGGCAACCTCAAAGCAGATATTCTCAATGCGGAAATTATCCCGCGTGCCAAAAGTGACTGGCAGAGTTATGTGTCCGAGTGGAGTAGAAGACAGGTTGGGGATTACCCCATGGAAGGGCAATGTACTCGACCGTAGCTCGGAACGAGGGATTTTTATCTCATCGAGCGTCTTGGCAAACAAAATATTGAGAGTGCTTCCTCCATCGATGAGAACCTTCTTTAGCTTGATGCTTCTAATGACTAGGTCCAGGACGAGTGGATAACATCCTAGATGAGTAACCCTATCGGGATGATCCGCGCGGTCAAATGTGATTGGCGTTTCTAACCAACACAAGTACTGGGGGGTGTCTGTTGAGACCGAGTTGACTTCGCGTGCTACGAGCTTCTGCTTCCTCTTGGACTCGTATGCTGTCGTCCCTCCAAAGATGGGGTTGAGCTCAGCCTGGGCAACTTGGTAGTCACCGACTGTGCCTAAATCTGGCTTGTCTTTGTCTTTCTTGCAACCAGATGTTGAAGTCTGCTCGGAAGCAAACTTTTTGAGCATGAAGCAGTCCTTAGCCGTGTGCTTGCCCTTTGGATGAAAGGGGCATGGCCCATTTATCACTTTTTAGTACTTGTCTGTCCTCGGGGGCCGCGGCTGAATACGCTCCACAGCAGCCACCACGTTGTCCGACTTGTGCTTGCGGTTGCCGGATTTGTTCTATGCTGGCTCGTCGTTGTCTTTCTTGTCCTTCTGCTAAGGCTCCTTCTTGTCCTCTAGGGCCTCAGCTATTGCGTCGACTGAGTCGGCGTATTTGTTCGCCATGTCAAATAGAGCCTTGTCGATGTTTTACACCGGCAATATGATTATAGGGCTACCCGGCGGATGGAAACTTGGTGGATTGCAAAGGAACACGGGGAGATTTTATACTGGTTCAGGCCCTCGAGGTGAGGTAATACCCTACGTCCAGTTGTGATGTATTCCTTTGAGGATTTGTGTCATTCTGATGAACTCTTGCCCTCAGGGGGCGCCCTGCCACCCCTTATATACTGGGGGACAGGGGTACAAAGTAGGAGTCCTAGCCAGATACGGCCAAGGGATTTCCTTTTAGGGATACAAGTTACCCGACTAAGACTGTATGTTCCTTATCATACAAGGCAAAGTCTGCCGGGTGCTACTATATCTCTAATTACAAGTCTCGGTCCATCCTCTATCCGAGTGGCCCATATGCTTGTGATGAGGTACCCGGGGCCCATGGCCTCTACAGTAGCCCCTGAGACCTTCATAGTTGAGTCACAGCTGATGCCGAGTGCTCATCCCCCATGGTGAAGATTGCCCAAGTGCATTGCTCCCGAGTACTCTTCGTCCGAGTGCCTCTTTTTCCTAAGTCCTGCTTCATGTCAGCTGGTAGCGAGGCTATGAAGGGCTTCATGTAGATGTATGAATAGTGTGCGCCGAATAGACGCACCTATTAGTTGTAGCCCCCGACTTTGTGCTTAATTGTGAAAACAATTAAACATAAAGTCAAAGATCTTTAACCCTGTAGTCTTTCCCGAGTAGTATACTACTGGTATATGAGACTCTTCGGTATCATGTCAACCGGAATATGATTTATAGTCTTTGCCGAGTAGCATGCCACTTGTATATGAGACTCTTCAGCTTCATGTCAGCTGGAAGGGGTGTTTATAGTCTTTCCCGAGTGGCGTCCCACTCGGAAGTTAGACTCCTCAGCGTCATATCGGCTGGGAAAAAATATTTATAGTCTTTCCTGAGTAGTGCACTACTCGAAAGCTAGACTCTTCAGCGTCATGTCGGCTGGAATAATATTGCTCATGGCAACTATTGGCCAAGCATGTAGGCAGAGTACCACTTTATAAAATTAAATCCATTACGTGGTCAGGTGTACGTGAGATATACCTGCATCCCCAATTTTGATGAAGACCAGCTTGTGACCCTTATAAGGATATGTCCTCAATACCTGGTGGATAAGACAGATACCCAAACACATGTGTTCAGCAATTAGGCCTTCATGAAGCATATCTGTTTATCTCATCGGTTCCTGTTGGTAGCACCAGTACTGCGATTTTAACACAGCCTGCGAGCGGCCCAAATTGAGCGTGCTACTGTAGAAACTCATATCTTGGTGGCCCAATACCGACTGTGTAGGCCCAGGCCCACGAATCAGAAATGGCTCTATAAAAGGCAGGGAGAGAGAAAAAATTCCCTCATCTTCTCCAATCCTCCAATCTTTTCGTCTTCCAGCTTCCGCGCCGAAATTTTGCCTGCCACTTCGCTAGGGTTCGCCATTGCTCGCTCTTCCCTACTGAAACTCGGGCGATTCCACTCCTGCTCATCCATTCCAAGTCCCCGACGGCCTTTTCCCCAAATCTCCTCACCCCCCAGCCATGCCAAGAGCGTCAGAGATCCTAGAGGTGACCGATGAGACGTGGCCGACTTCAGATTGCTGTCGGTCCAAGCTAGAGCGATTGGAGAAGCAGTTGAAGTTGTAGAGCCACGATGTTGTCCACTGTCGTCCGGCTGAAGGGGAAATGGTTCCGGAGCCCCAGGAGGGTGAGACCGTCATTTTTGCCTCCTTTTTCCACCGGGGTCTTTCTCTTCCTTCTTCTGAGTTCTTTTGCCAGCTTCTCGCTTTTTATGAACTCGAGTTGGTGAATCTGAATCCCAACTCGATTCTGCAAATCTCCCTTTTTGTGACTCTCTGTGAGTGCTTCCTGGGTGTGGAACCCCATTTGAATCTCTTTAGATATTTGTTCCATATCAAGCCCCAGCCCTCCAAGAATAAAATCCAAGTAATTGGGGGGGGGGGGGCAGCATCCAACTCAGGAACAAGATGAAGAAGACTTATATCAATATCCCTCTGAAATCTTCTCTCAAAGGCTGGCATAGGGAATGGTTTTACTGTTTCGATCTTGAACCAAGCCTTCCCCCTTTCATGGGTTTGGCCCCGGTCATCGCCAAGTGGTCGTCTCTGCCCACCTCTGAAGAAATGGGGCAGGTCCACAAACTTGCTGGCAGGATTGACAAGCTGAAGAAAGCCAGGTTGTCAGGTCCATGGGTGGCCAGACGTTTCTCGACTCGAAGCATGAGGCCACTGAAGCTGAGGTGCCACTTCGGCTAGGACTACAAGGGAAAAGGTGATCCCAGCCGGGAATATGCTAATCTGATAGACAAGTACAAGGTGACCGACACCCTGCTGGATTTCTTTGCTAGCGGGGTGGTCGAAACTGAAGATACAGGGCGATCTGTAGCGGCTTACAGCCAGAAAAGGCCACGCCCAAAGGTAACCCTTGCCGATGTTATCTTGTAGTTCATTTGTTGTGAATGCTTGCAGATATATGCCTAGATTGGCTCTAGAATGTGTAAAATATATATTGCTGAACTGCTTGCAGTCATGTGAGGAGTTTGATGATGACTCCCGAACGCTGTCGGCTATGAAGTCGAAAAAGAGGCCGAGAAGTCCTTCCGCTGCCCAGCCCGACTCCAAGAGAGCGGGGAAGAGACCTATTGTAGATCAGGGCAAGAAGAAGGTTATGACGCCGAGTGCCACAGCCGGGAGTCTGAAGATAAAAGACACTACCGGTACAGCCCCTAGGCCGCCTGTGGGTGCCATGGGTCCCGGGTACCTCATGACAAGCATGTGGGCCACTCGGATAAAGGATGGGCCTGGCCTTGTAATTAGAGATATAGTAATCCCTAGCAGACTTTGCCTTGTACGATAAGGAAAACACAGCCCTAGTTGGGTGCGTTATATCTCTAAGAGGAGATCCCTTGGCTGTAATCCGGTTGGGACTCCTACCTTGTAACCCTGTCCCCCATTATATAAGGGGAGGCAGGGCGCCCCCTGAGGGCAGGTTGAGTTGGTTCACCAGAATCACCACCATACATCCTCAAAGGAATACCACCACAACTGGACGTAGGGTATTACCTCACATTGAGGGCCTGAACCAATATAAAATCTCCCTGTGTTCCTTTGCAATCCACCAAGTTTCCATCCGCCGAGTAGCCCCATATTCATATTGCCGGTGTAAAACATCGACAGTTGGCGCGCCAGGTAGGGGCACCGGCGAGATCTACATCCACAAGCTCGATGGATCCAACAACAGGAGTTGACGGCGACAAATTCTCCCCCGGAAACACGATCACATTCGGCAGCGTCGACTTCATCATCGACGAATTCGGCAACCTCACCTTGGCCGGCTCGGACCCGATCCGATCTGCCAGGGAATTGGCCGACTCCGCACTAGTCGGCCCACACAACGCTGCGGCAATCTTTGTCGACTTGCTGCAGCAATCTTCAACTTGCCTAGGTCTTGGGACAACTCTTCCTTTCAGTGTTTGACTCAGACTCGGTCTTGAGCCGGCCGAGATCGAGCTAAGAAGGGAAGAGATCGTCAATCTCCCGTACAGACTCGGCAAATGCCGCGGATATCTTCAAACAACATCTGACGTGGCAAACCCAATCCCCTAGAATTCGACTCGGATATGATCTAGAGCTGCTCGAGATCGGATCTAGGGAGGTTGGAGTTATCATCAGCCCCATCAACTATTCCGACTACGACTCTCAGTCGGACTATGACTCTCAGTCGGATTCCGACTCTAAGTCAGACAGCAGTTCGGCAAGCTTCTCCCCGCCACGAGAAATCTTCATGGCATCCAAAGGCTCTACTCCTACTCAGGAATCATGCCAACTACGCGAGCAGCAAGAGGAGGAGGCCTGCTGACTGCGAAAACAACAAGAAAAAGAAGCAAGACGCCTGCACGTCCACAATGATGACCTGCGCAGGGTAGGGCAGACTACTCAGCAATAAATCCTCCAAACCTAAGTCGGCGACCACGACGTCTTCGCCACTCCGCAACAGAACCTCGTGCCCACGACAACTCTACTGGATACAATCCGGCTCAGGCCTGATCACCAAGCCACCCTGACGATCACAAGGATAAAAGCCATGCTTACCGTTGCTGCATGTTAGCAGCACCAACAGTCAAGCGATACCCTCATATCGACCAACCGGTCGACATCTCCAACGGCAGTCTCATCCGCCTCAATGTGACACCGAGCCGCCGGCTCTAGTCGGCTATACACGGAGTCACGCCAGACGTCACTCGGCAACCCCAACGGCCACTGGCGGCGTCGACATCAAGAGAACCGTCGGGACAACCAGGATCTCCAAGGCCGACTGCGACATGATCTTCGGCAGGACATCAACGCTCGGCGCCGCGAACGAGAGGAAGACGAACAACGCCAACTGGAAGATGAGAACGAGCGCTTCGGCCTCCACCACGAGCGGCTTCGCCGTCGTAGGCAGAGTCGGAGTCCACACACAGATGAAGGTGTACCGGCCTTCACCCACGAGCTGCAATAGGTCGACTGGCCGTCAAGTTTCAAGCCTATAGGAATCGAAAAATACGACGGCAAAACCAATCCTGAGTCATGTCTCACGGTCTACACTCTGGCAATCCGAGCAGCTGGAGGAAACCACAAAGTCATGGCTAACTACCTCCCAGTCGCTTTAGCCGACTCAGCGAGGACATGGCTAGTAGGACTTCCCAAGCAATCAATTGGCTCCTGGGGAGAACTCCGGGAATGCTTCATCGCCAACTTCCAGGGAACATACGAGAGGCCATCTTCCGAATACGACTTATATCAGTTGCATCAAAGGAAGAACGAGTCTCTTCGTGACTTCATCAAGAGGTTCTCTGAGAAGAAGAATTCAATCCCAATGATCAAGGACGAGGTCGTCATCGCCGCCTTTCGAAAAGGAGTCAAAGACACCTCGTTCATCGCCAAATTCACTCGGAAGCCTCCCAACTCTGTCAAGGCTTTTTTCAACATGGCGAACAAGTACGCCGACTGGGCCGACGTTGTTGCTGAGCCCTCGATGACAAGAAGGATCCCTGACGGAAGAAGCGGGAGGGCATCAAAGATGTGGTCCCGACTAAAGCCGGGAATCGCAAACAAAAGTTAAACGGCTTCATTGTGGTAGTCGGTCACAACCGTCTTCGACATTCAATAACTGAAGATTATCAGAACAACAAGTGACATGCTCAGGGGATCACAAGCTCAAACGCAAGGATGGCATCCCCACTCCAACATATCGAACAGCTAAGTCGCTTCCTGATAAATATTTCTTCACTTGGCCTCGCCAATGCCGCAGCCGCTTACACCTAATAGGTGTACAAGCTGCACCTTTTTCTGTTTTTTCTCTTAAACGATTGCAAAAGTATTTGAGTAGCATAAATCCTGATCCGTGAAACTTTGCTCCATGAAAGACGAACTCAAGTCACCCAAAACGCGTGTCTAGGAAAGAGCCATGAGCCAACTCTCGACGCTAGGGGGCTATGATTAGTCGGGCAGAGTGCTTAAACGTAAGGGGTCAATTACTCGGAGAAATTAATATCAATAAGAGGAAGAACTCATATTTACATATATTGTAAAATACATTTTATTCGGGTGATTGTTTTCATCATCAGATGCTACTCATCCGATATGTTTATAGTGCAGGGCCAGCTCCAGATACGCGTGACAGGAACTCAGGGCTGTGAGCCTATCTCCTACGCTCGGGGGCTAGACAAGTTTGCCAAGAATCACTTGGAATGCTCCATGAGGGCTCCTGACCGAGTACTTGCGCTAGTCAGGACGTCATCTTCCCCGGCTACGCTCCATGTGAGCTGACAACCAACCTCCGGCGCTAGTTGGGGGTCGTATACTACTCGACTGGGTGGGGTACACCCCATGAGGGTCGCCAGCCGAATCCTACACTAACGCTAGGTTTGGGTACCTTATTTGGTCGCAACTCGGCTAAGTAGGGTACGCCCCATGAGGGTCGCCAGCCGAATCCTGTGCTAATGCTAGGTTCGGGTACTTTATTTGGTCACAACTCTGTCAGATCGGGTACGCCCCATGAGGGTCGCCAGCCGAATCCTATGCTAATGCAAGGTTCGGGTACCTTATTTGGCTATGGCTCTATTGGATATGGTATGCCCCATGAGGGTCACTAGCTGAACCCTATGTTAACGCAAGGTTCGGGTACCTTATTCGGCTTTACCCAAGTCAGAGAAGACTTATGTCATCAAAGCGCATCCGGAGTTCTCATGTACCGCGTCACACCTGAGGAGGGCAAGCAGATCCTGCAACATACCTACTCAGGCACCTGTGGCAACCAGGCTGCATCCAGAACATAAGTCGGAAAGGCTTGCAGACAAGGATTCTTCTAGCTGATTGCAATTACCAATGCTGGAGTACTCGTCCTAACATGCGATGGATGCTACTTCTATAGAGCTATGCTAGGTAGGTCGGTTCAGGCCGGCTTGTTTGGTAGCAGCCACCAAGATATGAGTTTCTACAGTAGCATGCTCAATATGGGCCACTCGCAGGCTGGGTTAAAATCGCAGTGTTGATGCTACCAACAAGAACCGATGAGGTAAACAGATATGCTTCATGAAGGCCTAATTGCTAAACACATGTGTTTGGGTATCTGTCTTATCCACCGAGTATCGAGGATATATCCTTATAAGGATCACAAGTTGGTCTTCATTAAAATTGGGGATGCAGGTATCTTTCTTGAGTACACCTGACCACGCAATGGATTTAATTTCATAAAGTGGTACTCGGCCTACATGCTTGGCCAATAGTTGCCATGAGCAACATTATTCCAGCCGACATGACGCTGAAGAGTCTAACTTTCAAGTAGTGCACTACTCGGGAGAGACTACAAACCTTCTTTCTAGCCGACATGACGCTGAGGAGTCTAACTTCCCAGTGGGACGCCACTCGGGAAAGACTATAAACCCCCCTTTCCAGCTGACATGAAGCTGAAGAGTCCCACATACGAGTGACATGCTACTCGGCAAGACTATAAATCATATTCCGGTTGACATGATACCGAAGAGTCTCATATACCAGTAGTATACTACTCGGGAAAGACTACAAGGTTAAAGATCTTTGACTTTATGTTTAATTCTTTTCACAATTAAGCACAAAGTCGGGGGCTACACCTAATAGGTGCGCCTATTCGACGCACACTATTCATACATCTACATGAAGCCCTTCATAGCCTCGCTGCCAGCTGACATGAAGCAGGACTCGGGAGAAGAAGCACTCGGACAAAGAGTACTTAGGAGCAATGCACTCGGGAAGACTTCACCGTGGAGGATGAGCACTCAGCATCAGCTGTGACTCAACTATGAAGATCTCAGGGGCTACTGTGGGTGCCATGGGTCCCGGGTACCTCATGACAAGCATATGGGCCACTCGGATAGAGGATGGGCCTGGCCTTGTAATTAGAGATATAGTAATCCCTAGCAAACTTTGCCTTGTACGATAAGGAAAACATAGTCCTAGTTGGGTGCGTTATATCTCTAAGAGGAGATCCCTTGGCTGTAATCCGGTTGGGACTCCTACCTTGTAACCCTGTCCCCCAGTATATAAGGGGAGGTAGGGCGCCCCCGAGGGCAGGTTGAGTTGGTTCACCAGAATCACCACCATACATCCTCAAAGGGATACCACCACAACTGGACGTAGGGTATTACCTCACATCGAGGGCCTGAACCAGTATAAAATTTCCCTGTGTTCCTTTGCAATCCACCGAGTTTCCATCCGCCGAGTAGCCCCATATTCATATTGCCGGTGTAAAACATCGACAGTGAGTCCCAGGCTAGGACCCGCGCAATTGAGCTCATCCTCATCGAGCCCAATACGAGTGCCGCCGAGTACAAGGCCAAGTCCAGCGCTGCTAGGCTCAGTAACATCGAGCCCAAGAATGGCGCCGCCGAGTACCTGGGCACCCCAGCCACCCACACTATGAGCGGGGCCGACCAGGATATAATCACCGCCACCGACCACCGTGCCCTCATGCCCAATAGCCAGCGGCCCTCCAGCGCCCACTTCTGGATCACCCAGACAGCGACTCAAGTTCTCCAAGAGGTAAGTTGCTCTGGGTCTTCTGGAAATCTTGTTTGGCAAGGTAGCATACTGATGTTTTGACTCGATATGTAGGAAGCGAGCAGACAATGATCTCAAGGAGACCGCTCCAGCTACCCCCATTGTCGACCCAGCCCCAGCCGAGCCAGCGCCAGCGAGCACACCTGCCGAGCCAGCGGCGGTCCTAGTTGTAGAAACCGAGACCGCAGGGCCACCGACACTAGCCGACCAAGGGGCGGTTGTCGAGGCTATCGCTCCAGTCCCCGATCCAGCCCCCGAGGCCCCAGAGGTTGCCGAGGTGAGGGCCGGGACCCTGTCGCCGTCCTCGTCGCCGTTGTCATCGTCGTCGTCGTTGTCATCACCGCCTTCAGAAAGGCCGGATCTCCCCAGGCTCGAAATGCCTCCCCGCAAGTTCCGAAGGACGTTCCGCTGGACGGCCCCCGACGGAACTGCGAGGAGTTACAAGCATGACGAGGTCGCGGCAAAAAAGGAGCGTGAAGACTTGCTTCGCACCGCCATCACCGCGTCCCAGGGGATTAAGGTATGAATCTCGTCATATTGAAATCTTGGTAGTCCTCCTTGCACGAGTATTCTGATGCTTGACTTCGCCTTGCACTGTCTCTCCCTGAGTAGAAACTGGTTGACCGATCGGAGAGGATGAACGAGGTCCTAACCCGGGTTGCCCCCCAGCTCCAAGAATTGGACCATCTCTGGGCTTTGAAAGCTGAAGTAGAAGGGCGCAGCCAGGAGAGGGAATCTTGGCTGAGGGAGGCCGTTAATCAGCTCAGGACCGAGAATTGGGACCAAGCCAAGAAGATTGGAAGTAAGTCTCTCGAACGTCTCCCTGACTGATCCCTTAGCATATTTCTCTAGGTGCGTTGTTTTCTGACTGCCCAGTTGTGTCTTGACTGCCATGCTGAGTGCTTGACTATTCTGATGTGCAGCCCTCGAAGCCGAGCTAAAGACCCGAGCAGAGGGAGAAGTCCAGCTGAAGGAGGCCGAGAGAGCCAAGGCTGGGCTCGAAAAGGACAAGTCCGACCTGACAAGGGCCATGGCCGAGCTTGAGAAAGAAAAGGCCGACTTGAAGAAGGCCAACGCCAAGCTCGAGAAGGAAAAGGTTGAACTGGAGAAGGCCAAAGCCAAGTGGGAGGCCGACTACGAAAGTAAGTCTCTGCACTGACAATGATCTTAACCATCCATTAAGTACTTCGTCTGCAGTTTGCCTGACAAGTTTACTTGTTGGTGAACCCGTGCAGCTGCTAGAGCCAATGCCCAAATCCAATTCCAGGCTTTTGCAGAGGAGATAAAGATCATCAAGGAGTCACGGGAGATGCTTGCTGAGTCCGTGAAAGGGCTCCTTGACGTGATGGATCCTCGTCATGTGGGAACCAACTCCAACACGGTGTCTCAGGTGCAGGCACGCCTTAATGAAGCACCGAGTATCCTGAAGAGGTACTCGGATGAGCGTACTGTTGTCGGCGTGGCCCAAACCCTGGCGATGACCAAGTCCATCTACCCCAGGGCAGACATTGAAGCCATCGGAGAGGGATTCGCCGAGGAGATGACACCTGAGGAGGCACTGGAGCTGATAGCCAAGGCAAGGCCGACTGCAAAGGTGATCACCCGAGACCTAGGTATGTAAAAATAGTTCATCATGCAGTCGGTGTATATGAATTTTTGTAAAGACATGTGTAAATATATGTGTGATGCCGCCAATCTCTGAATTATTACTTAGTTGTCATTAGCTTTACCCAACTATATAATCTGCGCCAAGTTGGTCTATAGGAACTTAATAAAATCGTTCACCGCAGAAAGCTGTACTCGGGCAAACATAACAAAGTCGTTGCAAAACTTCATAACTTAAGTAAAACAGGCTCGTATATTATTGACAAAGCACATATAATACATGCAGCCGCCGACTCACTACTCGGTTGGAACAAGCGGCGTAGTGAGTCAGGGAAATCTGTACACATGGAAAAGTAAAAAACTCAGGTATAGAAAGGACGTAGCTATTCTATATTCCATGAGTTGCTGATGAGGGCACCGTCTTTGGTCTTTAGTCGGTAGGCGCCTGACCGAGTAACCTCAGCGATAATGAACGGACCTTCCCAAATTGGGGATAATTTATGCCTGTCTTTGGTGGTTTGTATTTTTCTCAAGATGAGATCTCCAACCAAAAAGACGCGGCCACGGACATTGCGGTTGTGGTAGCGACGCAGGCCTTGAAGATACCTTGCCGACTAGATTATTGTGATATCCCTTGCTTCTTCCAACTGATCTAGTTCGACCAATCGGGTATTATTTGAAGTGTCTTCTGAGTAAGCCTGAACTCGTGGAGAGCCGAACTCTAACTCGGTTGGTAACACAGCCGCGGCACCATAGACTAGAAAGAAAGGGGATTGCCCTATTGCCCGACTAACCATGGTTCTTAAAGACCAGAGAACAGATGGGAGTTCTTGTACCCACCGGCCCGCGTATGATTGTAGTTGGTTGAATATCCTGGCCTTGATACCTTGTAAGACCATATGTGGAGGCCATGGGCCCCGGGTACCTCATCACAAGCATATGGGCCACTCGGATAGAGGATGGGCCAAGTCTTGTTGTTAGAGATATAGTAGCACCCGGTAGATTTTGTCTTATACAAAAAGGAATATACAATCTTAGCCGAGTAAGATGTATCTCTAAGAAGGAAATCCCTTGGCCATATCCGGCTGGGATTCCTATCTTGTACCTCTATCCCCTAGTATATAAGGGGAGGCAGGGCGCCCCATGAGGGCAGAGGATATCACGAGATCATTGATCGACACAACTCCTCAGAGGAATAACACCACAACTGGACGTAGGGTATTACCTCACATCGAGTGCCTGAACCAGTATAAAATCTCTTTGCATTCCTCTGCAATCCACCGAGTTTCCCCTTGCCGAGTAGCCCTATAGTTATACTACCAGTGTAAAACATCGACAGTTGGCGCGCCAGGTAGGGGCTTCGGCGAGATCTACACCAGCAATCTCGATGGATCCCACATTAGGAGTCGACGGCAACAAGTTCTCCCCTGGAGACACAATTACCTTCGGAAGCCTCAACTTCATTGCCGACCAGATCGGCAATCTCACCTTGGCCGAAGCAGATCCAATCCGACCGGCCGAGGAACCAGCCGACTCCGCACCAGTCGGCCCAGAAGACGCTGCAGTCGCCTTCATCGACCTACTACGGTGATCTTTCACTTTGCCGAGCTTTGGGACGACTCTTTCCTTCGGCGTCTCACTTGCGCTAGGCCTCGAGCCAGCTCGGGTTGGGCTAGGAAGGGGAGAGATCATTAATACCCCACCCAGATTTGGCAATACCGCAGATTTACATCTTACGCGGCAAACCCAATCTCCCGTGATTCAGTTTGGACATGGCCAAGCGCCGTTTCAGATTGGATCTAGGGAGGTCGGAGTCGTTCTTACTCCGATGAACTACTCGGATTCCGACTCCAAGTCGGACAACGGTTCGAGCACTAGTTCAGACTCCAGTCTGGTGAGTTTTCTCCTGCCCCGTGAGATTTTTATGGCTTCGACATCACCACCCGAGGTGCGCCGACTACAAGAGGAGCAGCATGAGGAGGCGCGCCGACTACGACAACAGGAGGAGGCTGATTGCGAGGCTCGCAATGACGAGCTACAAAGAGATGGGCAAACCGCCCAGCAACAGATTCTCCAAACCAAAGTCGGCGACCACGACGTCTTCGTCACGCCACAGCAAAACGTCGTGGCCACTGCAACCCTGCTAGACACGCTCCAGCTTAGGCCTGATCACCAGGCCACCCCGACTATCACCAAGATCAAGGCGATGATTATAGCTGCTGCCTGTTAGTAGCAATAGCAGTCAGGCGACACACCTATACCGACCAACCAGTCAGGTTCTCCGGCAGCAGGATCATCTACGTCAGCACGGTGCCGGGTGGCTGGCTCTAGTCGGCCACATGAAGAGTCACGCCAATCGTCACTCGGTGACACCAACAACAACAACCGGTGGTGCCGCTAGTACGATCGCCGGCCCAACCAAGATTTCTGAGTCCGGCTACAGCGTGATCTCCGCCACACCATTAACGCTCGGCGCCATGAACGCGAAGAAGACGAGCGTCGCCGACAGGAGGACTACTACGAATGCTTCGGCCTCAACCACGAGCGGTATAACTGCCGCAACAGGAGCCGTAGCCGTCACGAAGACGAAGGCGTTCCGGCTTTCACTCACGAGCTCCAGGACGTCGACTGGCCGTCGGGCTTCAAGCCTATGGGGATCAAGAAATACGACGGCAAAACCAACCCCGAGTCCTGGCTCACCATATACACCCTGGCAATTCGAGCTGCCGGTGGTGACCACAAAGCCATGGCTAACTACCTCCCAGTCGCACTAGCCGACTCAGCGAGGACATGGCTAACAGGGCTCCCGAGGCAGTCGATTGGTTCCCAGGGAGAACTCAGGGAGTGGTTCATCGCTAACTTTCATGGGACCTATGAGAGGCCGTCTTTTGAGCATGATCTGTATCAACTGCACCAGAAAAAGAATGAGTCTCTACGTGAATTCATCAAGAGTGTCGATGCTTTGCACCAGCAATAAAACTATAGGGCTACTAGGGCGAAGGTGAATTCGGTGGATTGCAGAGGAACACAGAGAAGATTTATACTGGTTTATGCCCTCGATGTGAGGTAATACCCTACGTCCAGTTGAGGTGTTATTCCTCTGAGGTGGTTTGTGATCAATGATCTTCCATGCCCTCATGGGGCGCCCTGCCTCCCTTCATATACTAGGGGACAGGGGTACATGATAAGGATCCCAGCCGGATACGGCCAAGGGATTTCCTTCTTAGAGATAGAAACCTATCTGACTATGTTTCCTTATTATACAAGGCAAAGCCTGTTGGGTGCTATCTTATCTCTAATTACATGGTTCGGCCCATCCTCTATCCGAGTGGCCCATGTACTGGTAATGAGGTACCCGGGGCCCATGGCCTCCACAGTAGCCCTTGAGACCTTCATAGCTGAGTCACAGCTGATGCGGAGTGCTCGTCCTCCACGGTGAAGATTGCCCGAGTGCGATGCTCCCGAGTACTCTTTGTCCGAGTAAGTCTTCTTCCCGAGTCCTGCTCCATGTCAGCTGGCAGCGAAGCTATGAAGGGCTTCATGTAGATATATGAATAGTGTGCGCCGAATAGGCGCACCTATTAGGTGTAGTCCCTGACTTTGTGCTTAATTGTGAAGACAATTAAACATAAAGTCAAAGATCTTTAACCTGGAAGTCTTTCCCGAGTAGATTACTACTGGTACATGAGACTCTTCGGTATCATGTCAACCGGAATAAACTTTTATAGTCTTGCCGAGTAGGAGACTACTCGTATGTAGGACTCTTCGACTTCATGTCAGTCAAAATATGTGTTTATAGTCTTGCCAAGTAGGATGCTACTCGTATATGGGACTCTTCAGCCTCATGTCAGGTAGAAAAAGGGGGTTTATAGTCGTTTCCGAGTGGCGTCCCACTCGAAAGTTAGACTCCTCTGCATCATGTCAGTGGGAATAGATATTTATAGTCTCTCCCGAGTAGTGCACTACTCGAAAGTTAGACTCTTCCGCATCATGTCAGCGGGTAAAGTGTTGCTCATGGCAACTGATGGCCACGCATGTAGGCCGAGTACCACTGTATGAAAATAAATCCACGGTGTAGTCAGGTGTACTCGAGAAAGATACCTGCATCCTCAATTTTAATGAAGACCAGCTTGTGATCCTTGTAAGGATATATCCTCGAGACCTGGCAGATAAAACAGATACCCAAACATGTATGTTTAGCAATAAGGCTCTCATGAAGCATATCTGTTTACCTCCTCGGCTCCTGTTGGTAGCACTAGCGCTATAATTTCAACTCAGCCTACAGGCGGCCCACATGGAGCATGCTACTGTAGGAACTCATATCTTGGTGGCCCAGTGTGACATCCTGGCCCAATTAGGATATGGCCTATGTGGCCCATGAGTGTTGTGTGCACTTGAATAGTACCACCTTGCTAGTTGAGCAAGAGTTGAACCAACTTATAAGGCCTTGTCCCTCCAACCATAGCACTTCCGGGTTAACCATTTTACACGAAGCAAGGACGAAAGTGTAAGTGGGGTGCTATGTGTAAGTGGGCCTGCCTGTCGGATGGGCTGGGCTGTGCGGTTCTGGAGGGCAGGCTGTTACAAATGGTATCAGAGCCGACCCTCGCGGTTGCGTGTACGGGTCAGTGTGCGGGCATATGGCGCATGGCGCATGTGGGCTCTATGTGAGGCACATGGCATGGCATATGGCGCCGGCACTGGACGTACGGACGTGCGCAAAGAGGGGGTGTATTCCTGGACATTTGCCTATATGCCTGTGTGGCTATACGGGTAAGTTGGACTGGCGGGGACGCCAGGTCCTTTGGGGGGGGTGTGTGTGACATCTTGGCCCAATTAGGATATGGCCTATGTGGCCCATGAGTGTTGTGTGCACTTGAATAGTACCACCTTGCTAGTTGAGCAAGAGTTGAACCAACTTATAAGGCCTTGTCCCTACAACCATAGCACTTCCGGGTTAACCATTTTACACGAAGTGAGGACGAAAGTGTAAGTGGGGTGCTATGTGTAAGTGGGCCCGCCCGTCGGATGGGCTGGGCTGCGTAGTTCTAGAGGGCAGGCTGTTACACCCAGTGCTGACTGTGTAGGCCCAAGCACATCCAGTCGGCATCGGCTCTATAAAAGCAGGGAGAGAGAAAAAGATTCCTTCATCTTCCCCAAATCAGCCAATCGCTTCATCTTCCAACTTCGCGCCCAACTTTTCGCCTCCCGCCCGGCTAGGGTTAGCTGCTGCTATTCCCCACCCGAACTCGGGCGATTCCAATCCTCTCTGTTTGTTCCAAGCCCCCGATTTGCTTTTCCCCAAATCTCACCGCCTCCAGTCATGCCGAAAGCCTCGGATCTTGCGGGTGCGCCGGGAAGTTCTTGGCTGATTTCAGATTGCGGCTCGGTGAAGCTGAAGCGGCTAGAGAACGAACTGAAGTTGCCCAGCCAAGAAGTGATTCGCTGGTGGTCGGCTAGGGATGAGTCGATCCCAAATCTCCGACCTGGTGAAATGGTAGTTTTCGCCTCCTTTTTCGATCAGGGCTTGTGCATTCCGTCTTCTGATTTCTTCCGTCTTAGCCTTGACTTCTACGGCTGGAGTTGGTGCATTTGAACCCCAACTCGATTCTTCAGATCTCCATTTTTGTTACTCTGTGCGAGTGCTATTTGGGTGTGGAACCCCATTTCAACTTCTTTAGGCATTTGTTCCACATTAAACCCCATCCCTCCAAAAATAACATCAGCGTAATTGGGGGGCTGGTCTTCAGTTGAGGAGTGATAGAAAAAAGTCAAATCTTGATCTTCCCTTGAAATCCTCCTTGAAGGATTGGCACAGGGAGTGGTTTTATTGCGCAGATCTGGCTCCCTCTTTGCGGCCATTCACCGGCTCGCCGCCGGTAGTTTTGCCGAATTGGTCGGCGGACCCAACCTATGAAGAGATGGGTCAAGTGCACCAACTGCTGACGAAGCTGGATAACTTCAAGAAGGCCGGCTTGACTGGTCCCTAGGTGGCCAGGCGGTTCCTGACTCGGCACTTCCAGCCCCTGAAGCTGAGGAGCGCGTTCAGCTGGGATTACCAGGGAAGACATGACCCTGACCGGGTCAGCCGGGAGTCGGCCAATGAGCAGAAGTTGACGGAGACCCTGTTCGGATACTTCTCCAGTGGGGTAATCGAAACCAAAGACAAGAAGAGACGCATTGCGTCTTACAGGCGCAGCTGGCCCCGGTCCGAGGTAACGTCCGTCTTTCCTTTGTAGCGCATGCCTGTGGACTCGGATGTTTCAGTCCCCGGCAATATATGATGTATCTTGTTGAATCTCTTGTAGTGGTGCGTGGAGTTCGATGAAGACTCCCGTCCGTTGTCGGCCGTTGCATCAAAGAAGAGGCCGAGGAGCCCCGTCGCCGCCCAGCTCGACTCCAAGAGAGCCGAGAAAAAGCCGATCCTGTATCGGGGCGAGGGGGCCATAACGCCGCGCGCCGTAGCAGGAAGCCTGAAGATAAAGGACGCCATCACCGCAGCGCCCAGGCGATCAAGTCCCAGGTTGAGACCTGTAGGTTTGAGCCCGACATTGTCGAGCCTAGCGCCAGCGCCGTCGAGGGGCCGGCCGGAGCAGACGCCGCCGAGGACGGAGGCGCCCAAGCCAACCATACCGGAATCGTGGCCAACTTGGGCTGATGCACCGCCACCGACTGTAATGCCGACTGGGCCGACCGCCGGTGCTAGCGCTCTGAAGGGACCCGGGTCACCCAGCAGGAAGCTGAAGTTCTCCAAGAGGTGTGCTGCTCCGGGCCTTATGAAATTCTTGCATGTTGCTGTAGTGTTTTGATGTCTTGTTTCATCGTGTAGGAAGCGGGCCGATATCGATCTCAAGGAGATCAATCCAACCGCTCCCCTTGAAGAGCCTGCCCCAGCCAAACACACCCACTGAGCCGGTGGCCAGCCCAGTCATGGAGACTGAGGTGGTCCCGACTGCGGGGTCGCCGCCGCCACCCGACCGAGAGGTGGCTCTTGAGGTTGAGGCCCCAGCCCCTGAAGTGTCGACCATCGCGGAGGCCGCTATCGGAGCCCCCGAGACGGTTCCCGAGGCCGCGGGGGACGGCGGCGTGGAGGCCGGGACCCCATCACCATTTTGGTGGTGGTCGTCGTCGTCGTCGCTGCCGCCAGAGATCCCAAACCTGCCGCAGATCGAAGCTCCTCCGCATGTGATGCCCCAGACATTCACATGGACTGCCCCTGATAGGACCGTGAAGAGCTTCCGGCTTGATGAAGTCGTCGCGAGGAGGGAATGTGTAAGCTTGCTTCGCGCCGCTAACAGCGGTTCCAAAGGAGTCGGGGTATGATTCTTGTGGTAGAGTCTTGGTGATCTTCTCGTTTTGACGTCTGACTCCGTCCTTGACTTGTCTCTTATCCTGAGCAGAAGCTTGTCGACCGCAATGAGGCGAAGACGGAGATCCTCATTGAAGTGGCTCCCACCTCGCAGAATTGGAGCAGCTCCGGGCATTGAAGGCCGAGATGGAGGAGCATCACGCGGGGAGGGAGGCCTGGCTAAAGAGTGGCGCCGATCAGCTCAGGGAAGAGACTTGGGCCCTAGCCGGAAAGATCAGAGGTAAACTCCCCGAATGCATCTTCCCAACCGAACCATCGTCATATTCATCCAGCTGCGTTGTTCCCGACTGCCCAGTTATGTCATGACTGCACGGTTGAGCTCGTGGCTAATCTGTTGTGCAGCCCTCGAAGTGGAGTTGAAGACCCTGACAGAGAGGGAATCGCAGCTAAAGGAGGCTGAAGAAGCCAGGGCCGAGCTTGAGAGGGTCAAGGCCGACCTGACCAAGGCCAACACCGAGCTTGACTAGGAGAAGGCCGAGTTGAAAGAGGCTGTCGTCAAGCTTGGTAAGGAAAAAGCTGAATTGGAGAAGACCGTGGCTGGGTGGGAGGCCAACGACGAAAGTAAGCCCTCAACCTGACCGTGATCTTAGCCAATCCATTAGTCGTTCCATCTGTGGCCGAATCTAACAAGTTTACTTGCCGGCTGACCTGGGCAGACATGAGAGCCAATGTCCAAGCCCAGTATCGGTTCTACATAGAGGAGATAAGAGTATCAGGGAGTCACGGGAGGCCCTCGTCGGGTCCGTGAAAGGGCTCCTTGTCCTCAAGGATCCCCGCCCTATGGGAACCAGCTGCAGCTGGATCCCCCAGATAGAGGCGCGTCTTGAGGATGCACCGAGTGCCTTGAAAAAGTACTCGGATGAGCATGTCATTGCCGGCATGGGCCAGACCCTAGTGATGACCAAGTCCATCTACCCAAGGGCAGATATTGAAGCCATTAGGGAGGGGTTTGCCGAGGAGACGACGCCGGAGGAGGCACGGGAGCTGATTGCCCGGGCGAAGCCGACTGCTGAAATAATTACCCGAGACCTGGGTCTGTAAGGGCAACATGTTATGTAGTCGGTATGTATAAACTTTTGTGAAATAACATGTGTAAATATGTGTGCAGTGTTGCCAAGCTTATCCCGCAGTCGTCATTAGCTTTACTTGACCGTGTAGTCTGCGCCGAGTTAGTCTGTCAGAACTTAATAAAAACGTTCGAAGTAAGAAGCTGTACTTGGGCGAACGTGACAATCGTAGTAAGGCTTCATAACTGAAGTAGGATAAGCTCGTATGTTATTGACAGAACACATATATACATGCAGCCCCCGACTCACTATTCGGTTGATACAAGCGGCGTAGTGAGTTAGAGAAACTGTACACATGAGAATTATAAAACTCAGGTATAGAAAGGACGTAGCTGTTCTATATTCCATGAGTTGCTGATGAGATCACCGTCTTCGGTCTTCAGTCGGTAGGCGCCTGGCCGCGTGACCTCGGCTATAATGAACGGCCCTTCCCAGATTGGGGATAATTTGTGCCTGTCTTTGGTGGTTTGTATTTTCCTTAGAATGAGATCCCCGACCAAAAAGGCGTGGCCACGGACATTGCGATTGTGGTAGCGACGTAGGTCTTGAAGATACCTTGCCGACTGGATTATTGCAGTGTCTCTTGCTTCTTCCAACTGATCTAACTCGACCAGTCGGGTATTGTTGGAGATGTCTTCTGAGTAAGCCCGGACTCGCGGAGAGTTGAACTGTAACACTGTCGGTAGCATAGCCTCGGCACCGTAGACCAGGAAGAAAGGGGATTGCCCTGTTGCCCGACTAACTGTGGTTCTGAAAGACCACAACACAGACGGGAGTTCTTGTACCCACCGGCCCGCATATGGTTGTAGTCGGTCAAATATTCTGGCCTTGATGCCCTGTAAGACCATGCTGTTGGCTCCTTTGACCTGGCCGTTGCTCTGTGGGTGTGCCACAGATGCGTAGCAGATCTTGATGCCAAAATCTTCGTAGAAGTCTTGGAATACGCCGCCTGCGAACTGAGTACCGTTGTCGGTGATGATGCGGTTAGGGACTCCGAACCGGTATAGTATACTCATGATGAAGTCCTTTGCTCGTGCCACAATAATTGTTGCAACGGGTTTTGCCTCAATCCACTTGGTGAATTTATCTACCGCGACGAATAAATGTGTAAACCCTCCTGGGGCTTTTTCTTGAAAGGCCCGACCATGTCGAGCCCCCATACTGCGAATGGCCAGGAAATGGGGATAGTTTGGAGTTCCTGGGCAGGGAGATTTGTTTGTCTTGCGTAGAACTGGCAACCCTCGCACTTGCGAACAATGTCCTTGGCATCTGTTACTGCTGTGGGACAGAAAAATCCCTGCCGGTAAGCCTTTCCGACTAACGTCCTAGATGCGGCGTGGTTGCCACATATGCCCGAGTGGATCGAATGTAGAATCTGCTTGCCCTCCTCGGTGGTGACGTAGCGCATGAGGACACCGGATGCGCTCCTTCGGTACAGGTCTTCTCCGACTAGTAGGAAGCTTTTGCTTCGACACTTGATCTGTTCGGCTTGACTGTGGTCTTCCGGGAGTTCATTGTCCAGGAGAAATTTGACAACAGGAGTCCTCTAGTCTTGACAGATGTGCAGCACCTCGTCTGTGGCCGGGGTAGGTTTGCCTCCCGACTGCTCCGGTGCCGGTTTCTTCTTGCCTGATGGCTCCATAAGTTGCTCAACAAAGATTCCAGCCGGAACTGCTTCTCGCTTGGATCCCATGTTTGCCAGCTCGTCTGCCGCGTCGTTGTATTGACGCAGGACATGTGTGATTTCTAGCCCGTCAAACTTGTTTTCTAGCTTGCGGACCTCCTGACAGTACGCCGCCATGGTATCGTCGAGACAGGTCCAGTCTTTCATGACTTGGTTTACCACGAGTTGAGAATCCCCGCGCACAACTAGTCGACGTATGCCGAGTGATATAGCGATGCGGAGCCTATGGACAAGTGCCTCGTACTCGGCGACGTTGTGGGAAGCCGGGAAGTGGATTTGTAGAACGTACTTCAGTTTTTCGCCAGTGGGGGAGGTCAATATGACTCCAGCCCCGGCGCCGCCGATCCATAGAGAACCGTCAAAGTACATTGTCCAGTACTCTAGCTTTGCTGTTGGTGTTGGCAGTTGAACTTCCGTCCACTCGGCCACGAAGTCAGCTAGAGCTTGAGATTTAATTGCTGTCGATGGCTGAAAGGTGATGTCAAACGCCATCAACTCGGGTTCCCATTTAGCGATTCGGCCGGTGGCCTCACGGTTATGAAGGACATCCCCGAGTGGAAACGCTGTGACCACCGTGACTTGGTGTGCTTGAAAGTAATGCACCAGCTTTCGGACTGTGATGAGTAGGCCATATAGCAGCTTCTGGACTTGTGGATATCTCGTCTTCGAGTCGGCAAGGACCTCGCTGACAAAGTAGACTAGCCGTTGTATTTTTTGAATATGACCCTGTTCGGATCGCTCAACCACCAGCACCGTGCTAACTACCTATGTTGTTGCCGCCAGATATAACATTAGCGGTTCTTGGGGCATAGGTGACGCCAGCACAGGGGGTGATGTAAGAAATTGCTTGAAATCTTTGAAGGCTTGCTGGGCTTCCGAAGTCCATTGGAAATTGTCCGCCTTTTTGAGGAGCTTGAAGAAGGGCATACCCCGTTCGCCCAGTCGGGAAATAAACCGGCTGAGTGCCGCCATGCAGCCTGTCAGCTTCTGGACGTCTTTGAGGTTAGTCTGGGGTGCCATGTTCCTGATGGCGTTGACTTTCTCCGGGTTGGCCTCGATGCCGCGATGCGAGACGATGAAGCCGAGTAACTTTCCGGATGGCACACCGAAGGCGCATTTTTCCGGGTTCAACTTCATCTTGAAACTTCAAAGGTTTTGGAAGGTTTCTTCCAGGTCAGCGATGAGGTCTTCTTTGGAGTTGGTCTTGATCACCACGTCGTCGATGTAGGCTTCCACGTTGCGCCCAATCTGAGTCTGCAGACACCACTGAATAGCCCGTTGATAGGTTGCGCCCGCATTCTTCAGACCGAACGGCATTGTGATATAGCAGTACGCTCCAAACGGCGTGAGGAAAGATGTCTTTAAGCAGTCTTCCTCCCTCAAGCTGATCTGATGGTATCCCGAGTAGCAGTCGAGAAAGCTGAGTAGGTCGCACCTGGCCGTGGAGTCAACCACCTGATCTATCCTGGGAAGACCAAATGGGTCCTTGGGGCACGCCTTGTTGATATCGGTGTAGTCGACGCACATGCGCCATTTACCATTTTTCTTTTGGACGAGGACAGGGTTTGCCAGCCAATCCAGGTGATAGACCTCCTTGATGAACCCGGCTGCAAGGAGCTTGGTGATCTCCTCCCGAATAGCATCCTTGCGGTCTTGAGCGAAGCGTCGTAGCCGTTGCTTGACTAGCTTGGCGTCTGTCTTCACATTGAGGGCGTGCTCGATCACCTCCCTTGGTACGCCCGGCTTGTCGTACAGTTTCCATGCGAAGATATATTTATTAGCTTGTAGCAAGGTGACGAGCGTGTCTTCCTATTTGGGGTCAAGTCCGGTCCCGACTAGAGCAGTCTTGGAGGAGTCGGAAGGGTCCAGGGGGATCTTCTTTGTGTCGGAGTCCGCTAAAATTCCCGACTTCGCTGCTTTTTTCGCCGGAACTTGATCTTGCTTGACTTCAATTGTAACGGCTTGCTGAATGCTATCGCGCCCGACTGCCGCCTCTTGTGATTGTGCCAGTTCACAGCTCTCCTTGTCGCAGGTGAAGGCTTGCTTGATGTCGCTGCGGAGGGAGAGGACTCCTGCTGGCCCGGGTATCTTGAGCACCATATATGTATAGTGCGGTATCGCCATGAATTTGGCGAGTGCCGGTCGTCCGAGTATCGCGTGGTACGTGGTCTCAAAGTTGGCCACCTCAAAACAGATGTTTTCCGTGCGGAAGTTATCCCGCGTGCTGAAGGTTACCGGCAAGGTTATCTGCCTGAGTGGAGTTGATGACAGGCCGGGAATTATCCCGGGGAAGGGCGCAGTGCTCGGCCGTAGTTCTGAACAAGGAATCTTCATCTCGTCCAAAGTCTTGGCGAACAGGATATTCAGCGCGCTACCTCCGTCGATGAGGGTTTTCTTCAGCCTGATGTTTCTGACGACTGGGTCCAGGACGAGTGGATAGCGTCCCGGGTGGGAAACCCGATCTGGGTGATCTGCGCGATTGAATGTAATGGCCATCTCTGACCAGCGCAGGTACTGGGGGTGTCCGTTGTAGAGACCGTGTTGATGTCGCACGCTAAAAGCTTCTGTTTGCGCTTGGACTCGTACGCGAGCGGCCCCCCGAAGATGTGGTTGAGCTCGGTTTGAGGATCTTGGAAATCGTCGGCCGGACCCTGATTTGGCTTGTCTTTGTCCTTGTCGGCGCCAGATGATGAAGCCTGCTCGGAGGCAAACTTCTTGAGCATGTAGCAGTCTTTGGCCGCGTGCTTGCCCTTGGGGTGGAAGGGGCAAGGCCCACTCATGACTTTCTGGTAGTCATTATTCCACTAGGGCCGCGACCGAGTGCGCTCCATGTTGGCCACCTCGTTGTCCGACTTTCGTTTATGGCTGCCAGACCTGTTTTGAGATGGCTCGTTGTCGGTTTTTGCCTTTTGGTCCTTCTGTCAAGACTCCTTCTTCTCGTCGAGGGCCTCTGCGACCGCTTCAGCCGAGTCGGCGTATTTATTGGCCATGTCGAATAGAGCCCGGACAGACAGCGGGGGTTTCCGAGTGAACTTCGTGATGGATGGGGCGTCCTTCACTCCCTTGCGGAAGGCGGTGATGATAGCCTCGTCGCGGATCGTTGGGATCTTGTTGCGCTTCTCGGAAAACCTCTTTATGAAGTCACGCAGAGACTCATTCTTCTTCTGGTGCAGCTGATAAAGATCGTGCTCCGAAGACGGCCTCTCGTAGGTCCCCTGAAAATTTGCGATGAACCGCTCCTTGAGTTCTCCCCAGGAACCAATCGACCGCTTTGGGAGGCTTGTCAGCCATGTCCTCTCCGAGTCGGCTAGAGCGACCGGGAGGTAGTTAGCCATGGCTTTGTTGTCGCCCCCAGCAGCTCGAACTGCTAGGGTGTATACGGTGATCCAGGACTCGGGATTTGTCGTGCCGTCATACTTTTCGATCCCTGTGGGCTTAAAGCCAGTCGGCCAGTGGACGTGCTGTAGCTCCCGAGTGAAAGTTGGAATGCCTTCGTCTTCATGGGGGCTCGGGCTTCGCCCACGGCGGTTAAACCACTCGTGATGGAGGCCAAAGCGCTCGTTTTCGTCTTGCAGTTGGCGGCGCTCATCCTCTTATCGCTCGCGGCGCCGGGCGCTGATAGTATGGCAAAGGTTGTGCTGTATGCACTCTCTAAGGTCTTGGTTCGGCCGGCAATCATACTGGCGATGGCGCCGGTTGTTGTTGTTAGTATTGCCGAGTGTAGTTTGCCTAGACTCCTCATGTTGCCGACTTGAGCCAGCCGCCCGACGCCAAGCTGATGTGGACGAGCCCGCCGCTGAAGATCCCGACCGGTTGGTCGGTACTATTGTGTCGCCCGACTGCTGTTGTTGGCAGGCACCAGCCATGATCATCGCCTTGATCTTGACGATGGTTGGGGTGGCCTGGTGGTCAGGCCCGAGCTGGAGCGTGTCCAGCAAAGTTGCGGCGGCCACAACGTTCTGTTGCGGCATGACGAAGACATCATGATCGCCAACTTTATTTTGGAGAATCTGCTGCTGGGCTGCTCGCCTAGCTCTGCGCAGCCCGTCATTGTGAGCCTCGCAATCAGCTTCCTCCTGTTGTTGCAGTCGGCGCACCTCCTCCTGCTGCTCGTCTTGTAGTCGGTGCACCTCGGAGGGTGGTGTTGAAGCCATGAAGGTCTCGCGGGGGAGGAGAAAACTTGCCAGACTGGAGTCCGAACTAGCGTTCGAACCGTTATCCGACTTGGAGTCGGACTCCGAGTAGTTTATCGAAGTGAGAACGACCCCAACCTCTCTAGATCCAATCTAAAACGGCGCTTGGCCGTGTCCAAACTGAATCATAGGAGATCGGGTTTGTTGTGCGGAGTGTAAATCCGCAACGTCACCGAGTGGGAGATTGACGATCTCCTCCCTTCTCGGCCCAACCCGGGCTGGCTCGAGGCCTAGCGCAAGTCGGACGCCGAAGGAGAGAGTTGTCCCTACACTTGGCGATGTGAAGGACTGCCGCAGTAAGTCGGGGAAGGAGATCACGACGTCCTGTGAGCCGACTGGCGCTACGTCTGCTGGGTCCTCGGCCGGCTAGATTAGATCTGCTCTGGCCAAGGAAAGGTTGTCGATCTGGTCGGCAACAAAATCAAGGCTTCTGAAAGAAATCTTGTCTCCGGGGGAGAACTTGTTGCCGTTGACTCCGTTTGTTGGATCCATCGGATTTGCTGATGAAGAATTCGCCAGAGCCCCTACCTGGCGCGCCAACTGTCGATGCTTTGCACCGACAATAAAACTATAGGGGTACTCGGTGAAGGGGAATTCGATGGATTGCAGAGGAACACAGGAGATTTATACTGGTTCAGGCCCTCGATGTGAGGTAATACCCTACGTCCAGTTGAGGTGTAATTCCTTTGAGGTGTTTGGTGATCGATGATCTTGTGTCTTGTTGTTGTTCTGCCCTGAGGGGCGCCCTGCCTCCCTTTATATACTAGGGGACAAGGGTACATGATAAGGATCCCAGCCGGATACGGCCAAGGGATTTCCTTCTTAGAGATAGAGCCTTATCCGACTAAGACTATATTTCCTTATTATACAAAGTAAAGCCTGCCGGCTGCTATCTTATCTCTAATTACACGCTTTGGCCCATCCTCTATCCGAGTGGCCCATATACTGGTAATGAGGTACCCGGGGCCCATGGCCTCCACAAGACTTGGGCCCTAGCCGGAAAGATCAGAGGTAAATTCCCCGAATGCGCCTTCCCGACTGAACCATCGACGTATTCATTCAGCTGCGTTGTTCCCGACTGCCTAGTTATGTCATGACTGCATGGTTGAGCTCTTGGCTAATCTGTCGTGCAGCCCTCGAAGCGGAGTTAAAGACCCGAATAGAGAGGGAATCCCAGCTGAAGGAGGCCGAAGGAGCCAGGGCTGAGCTTGAGAAGGTCAAGGCTGACCTGACAAAGGCCAATGCCGAGCTTGATCGGGAGAGGGCCGAGTTGAAAGAGGCCGTCGTCAAGCTCGGTAAGGAAAAAGCTGAACTAGAGAAGACCGTGGCCGGGTGGGAGGCCGACTATGAAAGTAAGTCCTCAACCTGATCGTGATCTTAGCCAATCCATTAATCATTCTATCTGCGACTGAGCCTGACAAGTTTACCTGCCGGCAGACCTGGGCAGACATGAGAGCCAATGTCTAGGCCCAGTATCGGTTTTACACAGAGGAGATAAGGGTGATCAGGGAGTCACGGGAAGCCCTCGTTGGGTCCGTGAAAGGGATCCTTGACCTCATAGATCCCAGCCCTATGGGAACCAGTTGCAGCAGGATCCCCCAAATAGAGGCGCGTCTTGAGAATGCACCGAGTGCCTTGAAGAAGTACTCGGATGAGCATGTTGTTGCCGGCGTGGCCCAAACCCTGGCGATGACCAAATCCATCTACCTGAGGGCAGACATTGAAGCCATTGGGGAGGGGTTTGCCGAGGAGACGACGCCCGAGGAGGCGCTGGAGCTGATTGCCCGGGCGAAGTCGACTGCTGAGGTAATTACCCGAGACTTGGGTCTGTAAGGGCAACATATTATGTAGTTGGTATGTATACACTTTTGTGAAATAACATGTGTAAATATATGTGCGATGCCACCAAGCTTATGTACTCAGTCGTCATTAGCTTTACATGACCGTGCGGTCTGTGCCGAGTTATTCTGTTAGAACTTAATAAAAACGTTCAAAGTAAGAAGCTATACTCGGGCAAACGTGACAGTCATAGTAAAGCTTCGTGACTGAGTAGGACGAGCTCATATATTATTGATAGCACATATATACATGCAGCCCTCGACTCACTACTCGGTTGATGCAAGCGGCGTAGTGAGTCAGAGAAACTGTACACAAGAAAAAGTATAAAACTCAGGTATAGAAAGGACGTAGCTGTTCTATGTTCCATGAGTTGTTGATGAGGACACCGTCTTCGGTCTTCAGTCGGTAGGCGCCTGGCCGCGTGGCCTCGGCTATAATGAACGGCCCTTCCCAGATTGGGGATAATTTGTGCTTGTCGTTGGTGGTTTGTATTTTCCTCAGAACGAGATCTCCGACCAAAAAGGCACGGCCATGGACATTGCGATTGTGGTAGCGACATAGGCCTTGAAGATACCTTGCCGACTGGATTGTTGCGGTGTCACTTGCTTCTTCCAACTAATCTAACTCGACCAGTTGGGTATTGTTTGAAACGTCTTCTGAGCCGAACTGTAACTCTGTCGGTAGCATAGCCTCGACACCATAGACCAGGAAGAAAGGGGAATGCCCTATTGCCCGACTAACCGTGGTTCTGAGAGACCAGAGAACCGATGGGAGTTCTTGTACCCACCGGCCCGCGTATGGTTGTAGTCGGTCAAATATCCTGGTCATGATGCCTTGTAAGACCATACCGTTGGCTCGTTCGACCTGCCCGTTGCTCCATGGGTGTGCCACAAATGCGTAGCAGATCTTGATGCCGAAATCATCGCAGAAGTCTTGGAATACGTCGGCTGCGAACTGAGTACCGTTGTCGGTGATGATGCGGTTCGGGACCCCGAACCGGTATAGTATATTCATGATGAAGTCCTTTGCTCGTGCCGCTGTAATTGTTGCAACGGGTTTAGCCTCAATCTACTTGGTGAATTTATCCACCGCAACGAATAGATGTGTAAACCCTCCTGGAGCTTTCTTGAAAGGCCCGACCATGTCAAGCCCCCATACTGCAAATGGCCAGGAGATAGGGATAGTTTGGAGTTCCTGGGCTAGGAGATTTGTTTGTCTTGTGTAGAACTGGCAACCCTCGCACTTGCGAACAATGTCCTTGGCGTCCGTTACTGCTGTGGGCCAGAAAAATCCCTGCTGGTAAGCCTTTCCGACTAACGTCCTGGATGTGGCGTGGTTGCCACATATGGCCGAGTGAATCGACTGTAGAATCTGCTTGCCCTCCTCGGAGGTGACGCAACGCATGAGGACACCGGATGCGCTCCTTCGGTACAGGTCTTCTCCGACTAGTAGGAAGCTTTTGCTTTGACGCTTTATCTGCTCGGCTTGACTGCGATCTTCTAGGAGTTCATCGTCCAGGAGAAATTTGACAACAGGAGTCCTCCAGTCTTGACATATGTGCAGCACCTCGTTTGTGGTCGGGGTAGGTTCGCCTCCCGACTGCTCCGGTGCCGGTTTCTTCTTGACTGATGGCTCCATGAGTTGCTCAACAAAGATTCCAGTCGGAACTGCTTCTCACTTGGATCCCATGTTTGCCAGCTCGTCTGCCGCGTCGTTGTATTGACGCATGACATGTGTTATTTCTAGCCCGTCGAACTTGTTTTCCAGCTTGCGGACCTCCTGATAGTATGCCGCCACGGTGTCGTCGAGACAAGTCCAGTCTTTCAAGATTTGGTTTACCACGAGTTGAGAATCCCCGTGCACAACCAGTCGACGTATGCCGAGTGATATAGCGATGCGGAGCCCGTGCACAAGTGCCTCGTACTCGGCGACGTTGTGGGAAACCGGGAAGAGGATTTGTAGAACGTACTTCAGTTTTTCGCCAGTGGGGGACGTCAATATGACTCTAGCCCCGGCACCGCCGATCCTAGAGAACCGTCGAAGTACATTGTCCAGTACTCTAGCTTTGCTGTTGATGTAGGCAGCTGAACTTCCGTCCACTCGGCCATGAAGTCAGCTGGAGCTTGTGATTTAATTGCTGTCTGTGGCTGGAAGGTGATATCGAACGCCATTAACTCGAGTGCCCATTTAGCGATTTGGCCGGTGGCCTCGCGATTATGAAGGACATCCCCGAGTGGAAACGCTGTGACCACCGTGAATTGATGTGCTTGAAAATAATGCACTAGCTTCTGGACTGTAATGAGTAGGCCATATAGCAGCTTCTGGACCTGCGGATATCTCGTCTTCGAGTCGGCAAGGACCTCGTTGACAAAGTAGACTGGCCGTTGTATTTTCTGAATGTGACCCTATTCGGATCGCTCAACCACCAGCACCGTGCTGACTACCTGAGTAGTTGCCGCCAGATATAGCATTAGCGGTTCTTGGGGCAGAGGTGACGCCAACACGGGAGGTGATGTGAGAAATTGGTTAAAGTCTTCGAAGGCTTGCTGGGCTTCCGGAGTCCATTGGATGTTGTCCGCCTTTTTGAGGAGCTTGAGGAAGGGCAGACCCCGTTCGCCCAGTCGGGAAATAAACCGACTGAGTGCCGCCTTGCAGCCTGTCATCTTCTGGACGTCTTTGAGGTTAGTCAGGGGAGCCATGTTCCTGATGGCATTGACTTTCTCCGGGTTGGCCTTGATGCCGCGATGTGAGACAATGAAGCATAGTAACTTTTCGGATGGCACACCGAAGGCGCATTTTTCTGGGTTCAACTTCATCTTGAATCTTTGAAGGTTTTGGAAGGTTTCTTCCAGGTCAGCGATGAGGTCTTCTTTGGACTTGGTCTTGATCACCACGTCATTGACGTAGGCTTCCACGTTGCACCCGATTTGAGTGTGCAGACACCGCTGAATGGCCCGTTGATAGGTTGCTCCAGCATTCTTCAAACCGAACGGCATTGTAATATAGCAGTACGCTCCAAACGGCGTGATGAAAGATGTCTTTAAGCAGTCTTCCTCCCTCAGGCTGATGTGATGGTATCCCAAGTAGCAGTCGAGAAAGCTGAGTAGGTCGCACCTTGCCGTGGAATCGACCACCTGATCTATCTTGGGAAGACCAAATGGGTCCTTGGGGCACGCCTTGTTGAGGTCGGTGTAGTCGATGCACATGCGCCAGTTACCTTTTTCTTCCGGACCAGAACTGGGTTTGCCAGCCAATCCGGGTGATAGACCTCCTAATGAACCCGGCTGCGAGGAGCTTGGTAATCTCCTCCCGAATAGCATAATTGCGGTCTTGAGCGAAGCGCCGCAGCTGTTGCTTGACTGGCTTGGCGTCTGTCTTCACATTGAGGGCGTGCTCGATCACCTCCCTTGGTACACCCGGCATGTCGGACGGTTTCCATGCGAAGATATCTTTATTGGCTTGTAGGAAGGTGACGAGCGCGTCTTTCTATTTGGGGTCGAGTCCGGTCCGGACTAGAGCAGTCTTGGAGGGGTCGGAAGGGTCCAGGGGGATCTTCTTCGTGTCAGAGTCCACTGAAATTCCTGACTTTGCTGCTTTTTCGCCGGAACTTGATCCTGCTCGACTTCAGTTATGATGGCTTGCCGTATGCTATCGCGCCCGACTGCTGCCTCTTGTGATTGAGCCAGTTCACAGCTCTCCTTGTTGTAGGTGAAGGCTTGCCTGATGTCGCTGCGGAGGGAGAGGACTCCTGTAGGCCCAGGCATCTTGAGCACCATGTATGTGTAGTGCAGTATTGCCATGAATTTGGCGAGTGCGGGTCGTCCAAGTATCACGTGGTACATGGTCTCGAAGTCGGCAACCTCGAAATAGACGTTGTCCCGCGTGCCGAAGGTTACCAGCAAGGTTATCTGCCCGAGTGGAGTTGATGACAGGCTGGGAATTATCCCGTGGAAGGGCGCAGTACTCGGCCGTAGTTCTAAACGAGGAATCTTCATCTCGTCCAAAGTCTTAGCGAATAGGATGTTGAGCGTGCTGCCTCCGTCGATGAGGGTTTTCTTCAGCCTGATGTGTCTGACGACCGGGTCCAGGACGAGTGGATAACGTCCCGGGTGAGAAACCCGATCTGGATGATCTGCGCGATTGAAGGTAATGGCCATCTCTGACCAGCGCAGGTACTGGGGGGTGTCCGACGTAGAGACCGTGTTGTTTTGTTTGCGCCTGGACTCGTACACAGACGGCCCTCCGAAGATGTGGTTGAGCTCGGCCTGAGGATCATGGAAATCGTTGGCCGACCCTGATCTGGCTTGTCTTTGTCCTTGTCGGCACCAGATGATGAAGCTTGCTCAGAGGCGAACTTCTTGAGCACGTAGCAGTCTTTGGCCGCGTGTTTGCCCTTGGGGTGGAAGGGGCATGGCCCACTCATGACTTTCTGGTA
The DNA here is from genome assembly GCA_003991445.1 of Oryza meyeriana var. granulata. Classification (NCBI taxonomy): domain Eukaryota; kingdom Viridiplantae; phylum Streptophyta; class Magnoliopsida; order Poales; family Poaceae; genus Oryza; species Oryza meyeriana. Next base: position 434,994 of record RYFJ01000704.1, read on the forward strand.
GTCGTTATTCCGCTGGGGCCGTGACCGAGTACACTCCATGTTGGCCACCTCGTTGTCCGACTTCCTGTGGAGGCCATGGGCCCCGGGTACCTGATTACTAGTACATGGGCCACTCAGATAGAGGATGGGCCAAACCATGTAATTAGAGATAAGATAGCACCCGGCAAGCTGTGCCTTGTATAATAAGAAAGCATAGTCTTAGTCGGATAGGACTCTATCTCTAAGAAGGAAAACCCTTGGCCGTATCCGGCTGGGATCCTTATCATGTACCCCTGTCCCCTAGTATATAAAGGGAGGTAGGGCGCCCCTCAGGGCAAGGACATCAAGATCACCGATCATCAAACACCTCAGAGGAATAACACCTCAACTGGACGTAGGGTATTACCTCACATCGAGGGCCTGAACCAGTATAAACCTTCTGTGTTCCTCTCCAATGCACCGAATTCACCTTCGCCGAGTAGCCCCATAGTTTCATTGCCGGTGCAAAGCATCAACAGTTGGCGCGCCAGGTAGGGGCTCCGGCGAATTCCTCATCAGAAGATTCGATGGATTCAATCAACAAAGTCAACAACAACAAATTCTCCCCCGGAGATGCAATTACCTTCAGGAGCTTAGACTTCATTGCTGACCAACTCGGCAATCTCACCTTGGCTGAGGCAGATCCAATCTTGCCAGCCGAGGAACTAGCCAACATTGCGCCAGTCGGCTCACAGGACGTCGCGATCTCCTTCCCTGACTTACTGTGGCAGTCGTTCACATCGCCAAGCATCGGGACAACCCTCTCCTTTGGCGTCCGACTTGCGCTAGGCCTTGAGCCAGCCCAGGTTGGGCCAAGAAGGGGAGAGGTCGTCAATCTCCCTCACAGCTCCGGCGACACTGCGCATCTAAATCCTGCGCAGCAGACCCGATCTCCAGCAATTCAGTTTGGACACGGCCAAGCGCCGTTTTAGATTGGATTTAGAGAGGTCGGAGTCATTCTCACTCCGATAAACTATTCGGAGTCCGACACTAAGTCGGATAGCAGTTCGAGCGCCAGTTCGGACTCTAATTCGGCAAGCTTCCTCCTCTCCCGCGAGATCTTCATGGCTTCAACACCACCTTCCGAAGTACGCCGACTACAAGAGGAGCAACAGGAGGAGGCGCGCCGACTACGACAAGAGGAGGCCAACCGCGAGGCCCGCAATGACGAGCTACGCCAAGCTGGGTGAGTCGCCCAGCAACAGATCCTCCAAACCAAAATTGGCGACCACGACATCTTCGTCGCCCCACAACAGAATGTTGTGGCCGCAGCAACTCTGCTGGACACACTCCAGCTCGGGCCTGATCACCAGGCCACCCCGACTATCGCTAAGATCAAGGCGATGATCACAGCTGCTGCCTCTCAGTAGCAACAGCAGTCGGGCGACACAGTTATACCGACCAACCGGTCGGGTTCTCCGGCGGTATACTCATCTGCATCAACACGACGCTGGGCGGCCGGCTCCAGTCGGCAACGCGAAGAGTCCCGGCAAACCACGCTCAGCAACACCAACAATAACAACCGGCGGCGTCGCCAGTACGATCGCCGACCCAATCAAGACCTCTGAGTGCGACTGCACCGCGACCTTCGCCACACCTTAAATGCTTGACGTGAAGAACACGAAGAAGATGAACGCCGCCGACTGGAGGACGAAAATGAGCGCTTCGGTCTCCACCACGAGTGGCTGCACCACCAAGATCGGAGTCGGAGTCCTCACGAAGACGAAGGCATCCCAGCCTTCACTCGGGAGCTATAGGACGTCTTTTGGCTGACTGGCTTTAAGCCCACCGGGATTGAAAAGTACGACGGCAAGACAAACCCCGAGTCCTGGCTCACCATTTACACCCTAGCAGTCTGAGCTGCTGGGGGCGACAGCAGAGTCATGGCTAACTACCTCCCAGTCGCGCTAGCCGACTCGGTGAGGACATGGCTGATAGGCCTCTCGAGGCGGTCGATCGGTTCCTGGGGACAACTCAGGGAGCGGTTCATCGCTAATTTCCAGGGGACCTACGACAAACCCGCTTCGGAGCATGATCTTTATCAACTGCACCAGAAGAAAAATGAGTCTTTGCGCGAATTCATCAAAAGGTTTTCCGAGAAGCGCAACCAAATTCCAACTGTTAAAGACGAGGCCATCATTGCCGCCTTTCACAAGGGGGTAAAAGACGCTTCGCTTATCGCAAAATTCACTCAGAAGCCACCATCCACGGTCCGGGCGCTCTTCGACATGGCCAACAAATACGCCGACTCAGCCGAGGCGGTCGCTGAGGCCCTCGACGAGAAGAAGGAGCCCCGACAGAAGGACCAGAAGGCGAAAGCTGACAACGAGCCGTCTCAAAATAAGTCTGGCAGCCGCAAGCGGAAGTCGGACAACGAGGTGGCCAACAAGGAGCGCAGTCGGTCGTGGCCCCAGCGGAACAACGACTACCAGAAAGTCATGAGTGGGCCATGCCCCTTTCACCCCAAGGGCAAGCACACGGCTAAAGACTGCTACATGCTCAAGAAGTTTGCCTCCGAGCAGGCTTCATCGTCTGTGGCCGACAAGGACAAAGACAAGCCAGACTCGGGTCCGGCTGATGATTTCCAAGACCCTCAAGCCGAGCTCAGCCATATCTTCGGGGGGCCACTCGCGTATGAGTCCAAACACAAACAAAAGCTTTCAGCACGCGACATCAACACGGTCTCCACGACGGACACCCCCCAATACCTGTGCTGGTCAGAGATGGCCATCACCTTTAATCGCGCAGATCACCCAGATCGGGTTTCCCACCCGGGACGCTATCCACTCGTCCTAGACCGGATCGTCAGAAACATCAGGCTGAAGAAAACCCTTATCGACGGAGGTAGCGCGCTCAATATTCTGTTCACCAAGACTTTGGACGAGATGAAGATCCCTCGTTCAGAACTACGGCCGAGCACTGCGCCCTTCCACGGGATATTGCCCGGCCTGTCATCAACTCTACTCGGGCAGATAACCTTGCCGGTAACCTTCGGCACGCGGGATAATTTCCGCACAGAAAACGTCTGCTTCGAGGTTGCCGACTTCGAGACCGTGTACCACACGATACTCGGACGACCGGCACTGGCCAAATTTATGGCGATACCGCACTATACATACATGGTGCTGAAGGTGCCTGGGCCAGCGGGAGTCCTCTCCCTCCGCAGTGACATCAAGCAAGCCTTCACCTGCGACAAGGAGAGCTGCGAACTGGCTCAATCACAAGGGCGCAGTCGGGCGATAGCATTCGGCAAGCCGTCCCAACAGAAGTCGAGCAAGATCAAGTTCCGGCGAAAAAAGCAGCGAAGTCAGGAATTTCAGCGGACTCTAACACGAAGAAGATCCCCCTTGACCCTTCCGACCCCTCCAAGACTGCTCTAGTCGGGACTGGACTCGACCCCAAATAGGAAGACGCGCTCGTCACCTTCCTTCAAGCCAAGAAGGATATCTTCGCGTGGAAACCGTCCGACATGCCGGGCGTACCAAGGGAGGTGATCGAGCACGCCCTAAACGTGAAGACAGATGCCAAGCCAGTCAAGCAACGGCTGCGGCGCTTCGCTCAAGACCGCAAAGGTGCTATTCGGGAGGAAATTACCAAGCTCCTCACAGCCGGCTTCATCAAGGAGGTCTACCACCCGGACTGGCTGGCAAACCCAGTTCTGGTCCAGAAGAAAAACGGTAAATGGCGCATGTGCGTCGACTACACCGACCTCAACAAAGCGTGCCCCAAGGACCCATTTGTTCTTCCCCGGATAGATCAGGTGGTTGATTCCACGGCAGGGTGCGACCTACTCAGCTTTCTCGACTGCTACTCGAGATACCACCAAATCAACCTGAGGGAGGAAGACTGCTTGAAGACATCTTTCATCACACCATTTGGAGCGTATTGCTATATCACAGTGCCGTTCGGTCTGAAGAACGCGGGCGCAACCTATCAACGGGCTATTCAACGGTGTCTGCACACTCAAATCGGGCGCAACGTGGAAGCCTACATCGACGACGTGGTGATCAAGACCAAGTCCAAAGGAGACCTCATCGCTGACTTGGAAGAAACCTTCCAAAACCTTTGAAGATTCAAGATGAAGTTGAACCCGGAAAAATGCGCCTTCAGTGTGCCATCTGGAAGGTTACTCGGCTTCATCGTCTCGCATCGCGGCATCGAGGCTAACCCGGAGAAAGTCAACGCCATCAGAAACATGGCACCCCCGACCAACCTCAAAGATGTCCAGAAGCTGACAGGCTACATGGCGGCACTCAGCTGGTTTATCTCCCTACTGGGCGAATGGGGCATGCCCTTCTTCAAGCTACTCAAAAAGGCCGACAATTTCCAATGGACTCCGGAAGCCCAACAAGCCTTCGAAGACTTCAAACAACTCCTCACATCACCCCCCGTGTTGGCGTCACCTCTGCCCCAGGAACCGCTGTTAACGCCAAAATTTGGCACGATTCATATCGGGCTTGGTTAAAGGAAAAAGATTGGGTCAGCCAATGGAAGTTCATCTGGATGAGACCAAGTATGGAAAGGAATCGTGAAGACCACGGTATGGCAGTTAATTACCTTATCTATTTAGGTAGTTTTAATACTTTTTAGATAAACCTGATCTCGTGTCCGATCAGGGCATGTAATTTTCCTTTTCTAGATAGGAAACTCCTGTTTCGTGTTCGATCAGGACTGTAGCAAACTCGGGGTATAAATACGTATGCCCGGGGACCTTGTAAACTATCTCAACGATCAATACAAATTCGGCGCATCACCACCCTCTTCAACGGGTTCTTGCTTCTCGAGCCGGGCTGCATCGGTTAGGTCCGAACTCCTGCGAGAGGGTAAGTCTCGTTACCCCGACTATCTATCGGCTAGGACTTCCTCAGTTGGGTCCATATTCTAGTCGATCTATGGTAGTCGGCTTACCATGTGTTAACGCCAAAATTTGGCACGATTCATATCCATGTTCGGTTAAGGAAAGAAGCCATGTCAGCCAATGGAAGCTCATCTGGAAGAGACCAAACCTGGAAGAATCTGAAGACCACGTTATGCAGTATTTTCTTATCTATTAGATAGTTTTATCTTTTAGGAAACCTGATCTCTTGTCCATCAGGTCTATCATTTTTCCTTTTCTAGTTGAGAAAGTCATTTACCGTGTCCTATAAGACTCTTGTAACTGGTATATATACGTTGCCCGGGTGCCTTGTAAATCATCTAATTGATCAATACAACTTCGGCGCATCGCCACCCTTACCAACGGGTTCTTGCTTCTCGAGCGGGCTGCATCGTTAGGTCCGAAACTCCTGCGAGAGGGTAAGTCTCGTTACCCCGACTACCAATCGGCTAGGACTTTCTCGGTTAGGTCCGATATTCTAGTGGTCTATGGTAGTCGGCTTACCACGGTGTATCATCTGTCTACGGCTGCATCGGTTCGCGTCCGACCTCTTAGGCTGGTCAGTATATCACATCACGCGTGCGTAGATCTTATCAGTTACTGGGACGATTTATCATCAGTTCGTGCTGCATCGTTGGTCCGACCTACTGAACTGCCAGCGAAAATCGTTCCTGCTAGGCTGATGGTTTTGCGCAAGCGTCTTATCGGGAATGTATAGCCGGTAATTTATTTTCATCACAGTTGGCATTAGGTCTATCAGCTCGTTTGAGTTCTTTACTATTATCATCTGTGCTGCATCAGTTAGTTTGAACTACTAGATCGATAATAATAGATTATCCTTGTCGGGCTGATCGGTGTATATGCGACGTTCTACGGAGTGCTTAGCGATAGGTTATCTTTTTATAAAGCCGACTGTATTATCCATACTGTTTTGGTCATCTAATTATCATCGGTTTTCTAGCCGATGCATATGTGTTTCCTCGGCAGTCGGCTGGCTTACTATTTTGCTTATCTATATGATAATCGGCTCCTAGCCGATGCACATGTTATACTGACATCTTGTCCTCTTTGTTCATAAGCACTATCGTTTCCTAGCCGATACACAGGTGCCATCGGCTATCGGCTTACGAGGAGTCTATATCAGCCCGTATCGGCCGATAGCCGATTGCGCAATTGCTGCCGATCCGGGCACGGAGACCAACAAGACCCGACGCGAGCACGAGACCCGGCGCGAGTACAGCAAGGCCCGGCATGAGCATAGCCGGCATCGGCTGAAGAATCCGTATCTGCTTGCTGGTCGATATGGATCAGTAATCTAATTCTTACCCTCCAATGCGGTCAAATTGACTCACGCCCCGAACCCAAATATTTTAGGACCTGCACAGCTAAGCAGAAACTCCCAGGCCTTCGCGGCTCCTACCCGCCAACCACATCCGTCAGGCAGCTTTCGCACACCCGGCGGTTTCCGTCAACACATCTGTACTATTCTGGCTACGGCTGCATCAGTTGAGTTTACTCTAGTAAGTGATACCACCATCACCGTTGCTAGTTTCATCGGGTACTGGGATAGTTTATCGTCGTGCGCAATCGGGGTCCGACGCTACTAAAACTGAGTGATAAGTGTTTCCTCTAGGCTGATGGTTCTGTGCAAGCTCTTATGGAAGTGGGATACCAGTAAATCATTATACATCACGATTGCATTAATATTACGGCCATCAAGTTCTTTATCATTGTAATCTACTGCACAGTTAAGTTTGAACTATAATATAGTATATATTATCCTGCTGAGTCAGATATTTATCGAGTTCATATGGAGTTGCTTAGCTGATAGATCTTACATATAAACCGACTGACATTGCTTATCATTTGCCTATCTGCTCTAGCATCGGCTCCAGCCTATGATCACATGTTTTTCTGATGGCTAGTTTGTGACCATATCATCATCGCTCGCCATACATTTCTATGGCTGTATTAGTCATATACATCAAGCACAGGCTGATTTAATTATGATCGTTATCGGTTCTTAGCCGATACACAATTCTGTGCGCCAGCTCGAGCAATCGCTCTAAGGGAAAATCGGTTGGCAGTATTCTATCGCCGATTGTTTCTCACAACGTACCCGCAACACGATACGAACCCAGGCGCGGAGTAACACATTGTATCAGGCATCCACTCGTGGGAAGTTAGGCTCTATTTTAATTATTATCGCTTCTATCCATATTACAATACTATCGGAGTCGCTGCAGCATCCGCTTATCGCCATAGTTGCTCCGAGGACCCGGCGCGGACACGCATGAACCAGCCGGGTAATAATTAGCGGCTAACAATTATTGATCACTATTAAATTTCTATCTCCTGTCAATTGTATTGGGTCAAATTACTGGCACGCCTACGAACCTCCAATATTTTAGACCTGCACTGGACTAGGATCTCCCAGCCTTCGCGTGTCTCCAGGATCCGAACCATATCAGCGGCTCGTTCTCGCACGCCACCGGTGATTTCGGGCTCTAACAACCGCTAATGCTATATCTGCCAACCAACAACAGGTAGTCAGCACGGCTGTGGTAGCATCCGAATAGCGTCCATAAAATCAAAAAATCATACTGCCAGCTACTTCTCATGAGGTCCTTGCCGACCCAAGACGAGAGATCCGAGTCCAAAGCTGTTGTATGGCCTACTCATCACATCCGAAAGCTGTGCATTATTCCTAAGCACACAATCACGGTGTCACAGCATTCCACTCGGGATGTCCAATTCATAACGCGAGGCCACCG